>NNCF01126378.1:0-60306 GCA_002313205.1 Laupala kohalensis | reverse complement strand
TGAGAGTTTGTCTACATTTGTAAATATTCAGATCTCTATTTAATTTGAATTAAATATTTTATTGTTATTACACGTGTGTTTGATTGCTTGGGGAAACAAAGCTGGTGGCAGCGAACTCTACCATAAAGGTTGTGGTTTATGGTTGAATCCCGCTTCTACCCAAAACATACGCACATCGCATCTGGGCTTGCGGTGTGCCGTAACAATAACGCAATGAAAGACTAGGGACTTTACTTTTCATTTTCTTCGGTATTTGTACCTGAATCGAAACAGTACTGCCCTAAAATGAATTTCTTTTAAAATTAAAAATTTAGATAACAATCTAAGTTTTGTCTTTTTTGTGAAAATATTGTTTTTTTTAAATAACTTTTATTTGTATTATAAACAATATTTTCCGAATAACCTGTAGTTCGTTGATAATTATGTGTACTTGTGGAATAAATTTTTTGTGTTAAATACAATTTTTTTTGTATTATATTGATATTATAACACGTAGCTACGTAATTTTCAGTCCTTGTCTGCCTTAGAGCCCTTGGTCAAAATTGATGGGATCTTGTTTGCTTCCGGAGAGTAAATTAGTTTATTGTCCTCCACGTGATCATATACAGTTTGTACTTTTTTGACAATAAATGTATTTATTATCTTAATTGATGGAAAGAGATTCTTCCGAATTAGATTTGCAAACAGTTGTTTTTCCTTTGCCGTCAAGTAAAGAGCAGAGAACGCCGACTTCACTTTGCATTCAGCAGTCGACCGAAATGATTTCGCGTGAACGCACGCGCGTTGGGAAGTGTAACCTCTGTACTTCCACAGTGGCCGACATCTTAATTGCTTTAACATCCAGTACTTATGTGTCGGAATTGTTAATTGTTACAAACCGTTTAAAGTGAATTCAAATTAAGTGCAATGGATTTTGTGTTGTACGTGTGTGGTGCAACGACAAATTCAGTTCAATGGCTTTTGTGGAATACAAGGTTGGTGTCTTGAGGTTGTTAGCGAAATTCCTAATTCTGAGGTAATGATCTTTATGTCCGCGCTATTAAGGGCATTGGAGTGCACTTGAGTGTGTTTGGTCTGAATTTGTATGTAAATGTAGATTGATGTTCAATGGCATTCTAGTTTTTATTTAAAGGTCATCTTTTACTGAATCAGAATTTCAGGTGTATTGCTTACGAAAACATATTTTCTTTTGTCTTGACCCCCCCCTCCAATATATTAGGGTCTGGGAATGTAGGAAACTATTATACACGGTACTCGACTGATAAATCTGTATCTTCCGGGAGGCGGGGACGCCAATTGCTGAGCTTGTCCTCCCCGCTGATAACGAATGTAGTTCCAGTCTGAGCATGGTAAAGGAGTAAATATCTTTCACGAAGATTTCAACCCAAGCCATGACCACAGACTATGGCCATGACCATCTTTGCAATCCAATCAAATATAAATACGTTTTCTCGATATATTTTGTTTTGAAACAAATGATGCGAGTTACGAGTAATTACTCCAAACACCTAACCATACATAACCACAAAGTTGGGTGGGACACTCCCGTCATTTTATCGTTTCAGTTACATCTGTTGAATAGAAAACGCAAGGAAAGGGGTCTCGTATTTAATTTTATAATTTCTCTTTTTGGATTATACTCTTAAGATTTGGTATGTGTTTCCTGAATTATTTGATAATAGAAGGACACAATTGTTAATAATCACACTAAAATTTATTCAGCGATTTCACATCACCAAAACACATTTGCAAAACATTCCAAAGAATAGTCATGTGCAAAACGATTCTACCGTTCATCAGAAGAACATGAATTTACAGACACGTAAGCATCCACATTCACGTGCTCATAAAATGATATTCAGTTGTCTCCTTTCCTCTGTCCGTTCTTTACAATATTCTTGGTGTTGTTGTTTTTATTATTGTTATTTATTATCTTATATTCTTGTTGTTATCGTCTGTAAATATTTTCATTGCATCATTCGTAAATATTACCATCCCCGACAACATTCGTTCGAACAATCGACACTATGAGTAAAATTAGGACATTTTGACGAGCGTGGTGTGAACTGCATTACATATGTCGTAATAATTCCTTTCATGCCAGTTTTGACGTTACAAGTATATAAATTTGATTCTTACTGTGAAATTCAATTTTGTTTTTTCATCATCGACTCCATAAGATTCCATCTTTGAAAAATTTCTTTGCACAGTCGTTCCTTTCCCTGATGTAAAATCTGTGAGCGGAGTTTCGCTTCGTGTTGTAAATCCGGATTACTTTGTGGTTTGATGCCCTCGGATTCATGGGGTTGATCGAAACATGACCTTCGCTTTGAGTCTCCGAATCTTCTTACGTGTCGTCTTTCCTTTCGACATTTTCAGCTCCGGAGCCGCAAACCCATTAACGAGGTCTTTTTAAGTTAACCACGAGTCGGAGTACCGCGGCTGCTGAAGGGAGATTCTTCCCTTCTCTCACCTTTCGCCACAAAAGGGCAACGACAGTACGGCGCCGCCATGCCCTATGACGCCGACATGTTGGACGACAGACCGTGCTGAGGGGCTGATATTATTGTGCGCATTGAAATGAGATTTTAATTATAATACACAGTCGTTTATCCTATTAGTTTTATTTTCCAAATTTTACCATTTCTCTCTCTAAAAAGCAAGAATAGTTCGATAATAACTTGTACATGTAATTTTTTGCTTAAAATTACAAACATATTGACATTCTATTAGTATTATAACTATTTAAATTATATATCTTAAACTGAACTGAATATACCGTTATACCATCCGGATTTTCAATTCTCCGAATCTCTTCGGATGCCAATTATTCCGGGTAAACGAGGTGTGTAATCTTTAAATGGCACTACACTCCGTGAGTTGTCTTTGGCGGACTTTCTTGTTTAAGTCATTTATTCTTTAGTTTATTTTCTTTAGTTTTCACCATCGAAGAAGAGAAGGAGTGGACAATATCAGAATCCAACGTACGTGCATGTGGAAACATTAGTAGTTCCGTCCTGGCGTGTCAACCGAGTAAATATGGAGCCTCGCGTATTGGAGTCTTACGTTTAGAATGTACCGATCTCTCTCTCTGTTAAAAATTACATTCATTACTATTCCAGTAATATGCAGCCACTGTAGTTCTCGTTCATACCGATACAAGCAATTACTATTTTATTATATGTATGAATAATGTAACATTGAATGAATAATATAATCTAACATGCACATATTTATGCTGTAGTCACTATGTTTTAATACTCTATCGTTATGTATTTCTTATATTATTTCAATCTTTTATTTGTTTGATTACTCTTTCATCTTCTTCTCATATGTATGTTTCTTGTTTGATTTATTATCAAAATATTTTTATATCAAATTTTAAAATAATTTTAATTGGTGAAATTGTTTTTCTTTCATTTGCAATATGTAACGTACTTCTATAATTTGTGTTTCTGAGGAAGTAATTTGTTTCGGGCAAATAGTAATTTTAACTAAACTGTTGTACAAGTAATGTTACTATCTTTCTGTACAAGTCAGGATCTGTTAAGTTTGGATAATTTATACTTTTCTCTAATACTAATAAACAAAAATTTACTTGCTTGAACGTAGTTGCATTTTGCATTCTACAAGACGTGATTTGCATCACAATTGATATGAAATTTTATATGTAATTTAGATATACAATATAGTAATGTATAATAAGTTTTCTAAAAATTGTAATGTTTTTTTTCTTTCGAAAAACTATAGCAAATTTTAAAAATATTGAAAATTAAGAAATTTATGCATCATAATGAGTCATCGTGTTATAAACCCCCAGTATCAGATTCAAAGAATAGCAAAACTACGACCAATGATAAATGGTGGATGTGAATATGATTTAAAAAAAAAAACGTCATTTTTTGCTAACCTTTTGTATTGAACAGTGTTGGTAGTCTCAATAAGAGAGTTTATGGTATGGAAATAGTTTAAATTTTAATGTTTGTTCCCGAATTAACCCCACCCCCCCACCACCAATTTCTTCAATTAAAAATAAAGATTAATGTTGATGTAAAAATAGAAGCAAGTACAGAACAAAGGAAATTCTAAAATGGGCTGTATCCTTGATCAACTGAAACAACGGGACGATTTTCAATCCAGCACTTATTTTAATCCACTTCTCGTGGGATTAGTCCATTATTTGGCTTGGTACAAAACCCTCGATTGGTCAACAGCAATCTACATTTATCTGTCTTCTCCCAAGAGCTTCTTCACCCCTTGACGAGGGAACATTGCTTGGAGACGAAGGCGAGAAATGAGAAGGGCTAGGACGTCCTTCTCATCCATACGTTCTTTTGTCTCCGCGCGGCAAATCACGCGCGCGCCCAGGCGGCCTACGCTTTAATTAAAACACTCTCTTCTCTTCCACGCGGCGGCGGCGGCGGTCCCTGTCACGTGATCCGCATTGTTCGCTTTTTGTTTCGTTTTTCAGCGGCGGCTTTCCTCCGTCCTTCGTCGCTTTCATTTCGCTGCTGCTGCTGCTGCTGCTGCGGCGGCGGCGGCGGCGGCGGCGGCGGCGACCGTGCAACAATAGCGCCCTCGCGTTCCGAAAGATGTCGCGTCGGTCGGTCGCGCGACAGACATACGATAGGAGCGAGGGAGATCGGAGGGACTCTGGCGGTTGTTGAAGACGGTGGCGGCGTCGTAAGCGGTTGACCGATGTTCAATGTCTTTTAAGGTGGGACCGGCCCTTAATCCAAGTTGGTCAAGTCACGGACCAACTTATTATAATTGTTTTCACAACACAACAATATGAAGAATAATGATTAAAAACATGATTTAATTTATATTTATTAGCTAATAATATTCAAGAAATCGCTTGCCTCTTTTTGAAGTACACAAGAGCTTGTACAAACATGGCAGGCGAGCGCAACGGTATGCATCTCACCTTGGAAAAAGTGAAACCTCTTCCTCAGATGTCCGGTGACTTATAGATTATTGATAAAAGTGATGTAAAAAATACAAAAGGTTGGAAATTTACTACAAATCAAAGAAAACTTCCCATCGCTTTCGTGATAAAAATTTGGTCTGCTTTCTCACGTAAGGCACAATGTGTTTCAACATGAATTATATTGCAATTATTTCATTTAAGTGACCGGTTAGGTATGTTTTTCATTTGAAATCACTATGAGTGCGTGTTACTCTGTTTATTTATACCGATTTCAGATATTTTAGAGGTTTCATTCTACCTCCGCAAGTCATGCCTTAAGGTAGATCTCTCGGGTACTGGTAGTCAGATCATTCAAAAGTCTAGTTTTCTTCTTTGTAGGTATGTATGTCTCGTTTCGGTCAACTAAGGACCGTGGTGACGAGTGCTAGTACTAGTAAGACACAGCTCTACGTGAGTTTACTCACCAGACTCACCGTGAAACGTTTTGTGAGAAAACAGCGTCTAGATTGCCGTACCCGAGTATTACAACTGCAGTGGTTAGCCGCAGAGGATAGACTTTTCAATCATCACACCTATATGAGTGATAAATAGCTACAAATTATTTGTGGCCCCGCCGGGAATCGAACCCGGGATACCCCGGGCGAGTGCGCTAACCTAGAGCTATCGAAGGGGTAATTCTTCTTTGTTTTTTGTTTTTTTTTTTTTTTTGGGGGGGGGGTATTTTGAATGCTAGTTTTATGAGTAATTGTAACGAGAAACGACAATCCAATTTGTAACGATAAAGTTGTTTATTAAAAAAATAATAGGCACCGCGTTCTCCTATGAGAGATGATGGGTTGCCAGGGAACTTTCGGTACCGAACCGACATTTGTCTGGAGTAGGTGAGGGGAAACCCCAGACGAAAACCTCGCATATTTCGGGAGAGCAGGGTTTGAACCCACGCTCTTCCGCTCAGCAGAATCGTGGAAGCGAAGACGCTACCGCCACTGTCGTTTCATCCATGTAAAGGATTCGAAAAGTCCTTTCTCATGGAGAATGTATTTCATCCAAATAGTGGTCTGTGTATTGCTTAAGTGACCGCTGAGGAGTGTTTCGAAGGCTAAAATCGATTTCACCAAATATTTCGTATCTACATACACAAATATTATACTTAAAAAATTATTGCTCTGTCGGCTGAACTACTTAGTAGCAGTTTCTCAATACCACATCCGACCCGGTTCTTAACCATAATTGTGATAATTTTCGACCAGGAGAAAGGGTGACTGGTCGTGAATCGAATTAGAGACCTCCCAATCCCGTGAATGAGAAAGTGTGCGAAATGAAGGACTCGAAGTGGAATTCGGCGTCTCTTCTCTCGCACACTTATTAGCGTCTTTCCTTCAATCGAAAAGATTAACTCAATAATTAATAAATAATAAATCAACTTTATTGTCAAAAAATCAGTACAGACTGCGTATGACCACGTGGAGGACAGCAAACTAATTTACTCTCCGGAAGCAAGCAAGTGACCATCCCATCAATTCCGATCAAGGGCCCTAAGGCAGAGGCGAATTCAAAAAATTTCAGCAAAAATTCCTAGATAAGATAGAAAGTTAGCTGCGAGTTATAATACTAATAGAGTGTCAATATGTTTGTAATTTAACGCCAAAAATTTACATGTACAAATTATTATTGAACTATAGATTATTCTGAGTATAGTGTTTAAAAATCATAAGAATTGAAAATAACATTAAATTCACGATTTATTGTTACAATAAACACGCCCCTAGACAAAGCCTAGAGAACCTGTATACGAAATCCGCCCCTACCCGAAGGAAAACCGGAGCAAAACCCGGGCCAGGATGGGGTAATTCATTTGCGAAATACTCGTAATTCATTTGCGAAAAACTATCTTAGATTAAACTAGGTCGTAAGTTTTTAATTATTTCTTTCATTAGGTTACGTAATGAACTTTAATAGTAGTAGAATTAGGTGTAGGAGAAGGTTCGGTGAACTATTTGACTTTTAACATATTTTAAAAAGTGTTTGGTACAAAGCAATATGAAACAAAAATACTTCAAAAACATGCTTGTCTCCTCTTATTAACAATAACTATTATAACACTGCTAGTTGATGTTCTGCAAAAATGTTGCATATCCTACGCAGGTTGAGGTTAAATTTTTATTAATGAAATCGAAATAAAATTTGTATGATCTACTTTTTAAGCTTTTAACAAACATTAGTTGAAAAAATATTAAATATACAATACATGAAATTTGAAATTTATTGAGACAAAGAATGAATTTAGGGAAGTGGGGAACTTATTATAATTAATGTAATGAGTAATGATAACAAAGTTAATTCAGAATACTTAATGTAATACATTCTCTGCTAATGGGCATGGCTTTCTCAACACGAATATTGTTGATTCAAAACATTTCCGTTACGAGATAAAAATCAAACGAATTAATGCTACGTATTTTTCATTATTATTTTTTACCACCTTTTCCAGATTAAGACCGTAAGCCTCAAGTATGCTGATTGCGCTCCAGTCCTTTGGGAAAAAAAAACAGTCGCGTGTTCAGACAGATATGTCCACTGTCGACTGGTAAGCCTTTGCTGATAAGAACGGCGCTTTGTTCACGATTAACTTTGCTCCATTAGACTTTCTTCATTCTAGGAATTATTTCATAAATCGTCGGATTCGTTCCACAGAGGACGAAAACTAATTGAGATTTGTGCGTGAGTTTTACCATTTGAGTGTGCGGCGTTGAAAAGTATATCTTAAAAAGTCTTTGGGATTATGACTAATTTGATTAAGACACACGAATGAAATGGTTATATTTTAGTACAATGGTGTCAACGTTGCTCAGTGGGTAGAGCTGAGTTAGTGGCTGGATGGTCGTGGTTCGATCCCCGGTGGGTGGGAATTTTTCATTTCACCTCAACCTGAATCCCAGACCTACTCAGCCTTCTGTAAAATGAGTACCTGCGGTCAAACCGACCGGAGCGAGTTGCTGGCCACATCATCTCCTCCTAGTGCGCGGGCCTCGAAATTGCGGAGTTCCACTCTCCGCGAACCCTCTTGACTTCCGAGGCTGTTGTGGAATAGTTTGACTTTTAGTTATGACTTATAGTTGGACATTTTAGTACAATATAAATTTGTCATTTGATCTAACGCTTGGGAGCATTACACTAGACCAGAAGGATTAGAGACTTGTTTCTGTGATACAAACTTCTGTCCGAGGTTTGGCAAGAATACCTCTGTACACTTTCAGATAAAATGTAGTGCATTAAGATGAATGAAGTTTCTTGAGATAAACAAGACGTCCATGAAAATCGATGTACGTTAGATTATAAAACGTTTGTTAGAAAATACAACAAGATACTAGCTGGACAACTATTTGGTCATTCACCGAAATGTTTTTGGTATAAATATTAATTAAAACGAAAAGTAGTGTGTCACATCCTGATAAACCCTTCACTTTATTATCAGTGGCGTGATAAATATAAAATAACATGATCTTGGCCTTATGTCTCAGAGAGAGCTGTGAGAAATGAAGTGGAAAGTACGACAGCATTATTGTTAGATTAATTTGTGTACAAAGTAAACTGATCCGATCAATTGAGGGAACATTCACCATTTAATGAAGTAAAACTTGCGCACAAAAAATATTCTTTGTGTGAGTAAACGGGAAAATATCGTAAAATGAAGTTTGTAATTTATCTTCTAGCAAATAAAAGTCAAAGAAAAGTCGGTTGTGGAGAGCGTGAAATATGTTATAATGAAAGAAAAATTCATCATATGAGTCACTTCGCTTTGACCGAAATACAGTTGTTACACGAAGCTACTGATAATAATGACAGTTTCCTCACACCCCTTTCCACTGACTTTCAATACTCCTGATACAAGTAATGACACATGTCGAAGTGTCGATACATATCACTCAATATAATAATCAGGGTGATTGACGTGTTGCTGGAGTTCCAAAATTTATTCCTGAACACGCTGCAACGGATGTATTTCATATTCCCTAACGATTGCCACATGACACGTTATTTTAAATTACCCCTGACATTTTTGAACCAGACAATATTCGGATAACGCAGTTGAATCTTGATCTCAGTAATTCTATAAAAAAAGCGACTTGGTGTGGCTTTGTGCAGTGGATGAGTGAGTGAGTGAGTGGCGTGGGGGGATGCGAAGCGTGCTCAGTGGCATTAGTCATTGCAGCGAGTAAAGCAAACAATCCCTCCCGGGCTGTGTGGCAACGGGACGACTCACTCGCGCGATGTCGGATGGGAATGTGATTATTTCACCTGTCATTATGCCTTCGTTTGCGGAATATTGATTACATCCGAATTGTGGTCAAGGGCGTGAATATGAAATAAAACAGTAAAATATATTCAAATAGTTAAATATATTCTTACATCTTTATCTTCTTTCAACATTTTTAACGAACTTGCTCGGAGATTGAACAGGAGGTAGTTGTCTTTTCCATGCCAATAGCAACTGTTCCTTCACTTTAAAAAAAATTATAGTATTTGTAAATGGGAAATGAGGAGAGCTATCGAGGTTTATCTACATGGAGCGATAGGAGGTAGGAGGGTAGAATGGTATTAGTATAGGTGGGCCGGTTTGCTGGGTTTACCAACAACTTGGCCCACGTGGAGGGGTTAGTAGGAGTTGTTAGTAATAATTAGAGTTATTGATACTAGAAGCAGTAGAAGGTGGATAGAAGGAGGGTTCGCTTTTCAGTAGTCACAGCTATATGAACTGGGACATTAATGTGAAAAGCCACGAATTCTCTGCCCCTATCGGGAATCGAACTCGGGATGACTTGGTGATGAACGACAACTCTGTTCTTCAATTCGGAATCTTATAATTATCATTGTTGTAAAACAATGTATTTCTAATTTTGGCTACTGCCTACTTCTGGCATATTTTTCTGTAAGTTTATGTAGTCTAACGCTTGTAGGCATCTAAATACGTCTTTTTTGTGGGGAAGGAGATTATGAAGCACAAATATTGTGGTACGAACTGAGGGACGGTAGGTAAAAAATACGAATCGGTAGAAGGATAGGAAAACTGCAACTTGTTCACGTGAGTGGAAAATCGAACCAAATTTCGACGATGTACTATTTATGTTAACGTCAATATTTTCTGCGCTCAAATATTACTGTAATATTTCTCGGTGATTCTTTAAATTGGATAAAATTTAAAAGTTCTCTAACATAAATATCATGGTGCGTGCGGTTTTTTCTGTAATATGTATGATTTTTTGTGAATATTTTTGAATGGATCTCGGGAGAAATTTTATACAACGACCACAGAGGTTCCTTTTTCAAAAACGTAGCCAACACTAACAAGATATTTCGTGTAATGGATTTTGCAATGTTTTGTTTAGTACAGAAATTCTTGGAGAATACTTCGAGAACTAGCTATTTTATACGCTCAACGGAAAGTAGAACCGGACCCAAAACTGACATTGAAAACAATGTAAAACTTATTTGTTCTATTTAATAATATTTATTCTATCTTGTCCACCAATTTGGATCAACCATTTTAAATTTCCGTTCTTTGATATCAGCTTTGTTATAAGCAAGGTGAATACATTCTTTCAATATGTTTCCTGATGTGTGTGTGGATATATGTTATTTGAGTGCGATATAAATGACAAGGAATGAAGATGGTGGGAAAGGCTAATGATGAAAACTGGAAAATTTAACATCCGGTTAGTCATATTTTTGTTGTCCCTTCAAAAAGCATATCACAGGAATATATGGAACAGTTAATGAGTATCAGACGGGAACTGAGAGGACAAGAAAGGGCCGATAAGACAACAAAGACACACGACTGTTAAACTATGCTCAACAACGAGGAAACAACAGATTTATGCTGAAGAATATATAATCTTGGTAGTAGCCTCGTGCCAAGGAACAGGGTAGACAGTGGACTATAAATATAAATAAATAAAATACTATTTGCCTATCGTGAGGACCTTTTTGGCTAAAGGAACCACAGTGCGCCGTCATAAAAATATAAAATGAATAATAATTGGAATCCTACCATAAAAAGTCACCGAGTCCGATGTATGGAATTGGAAAAGGGTTTATTACGAATCTGACAACTTATAATAAAATCCTTCGTAATGGCTGAAATCTACTCGGGAAAAGTCAATCGTCGCATAACGAAAGCAGATATTTCATTCCCTGACAGAGTTCAGAGCAATAAATGGCCTTGCTAACAAGCGTTGTCCGTAAAGCAACACCGCCGAATTCGGAGACACGAAACCCTTTGACGTTTATGACGGAATAACCTGCGTCACTATTGTTACGTGAAGGACTTACTTTTTGCACCCTACTTGTGAGAATGTGAAATAATTTTTACCATATATCATTCTTTCAATATGTTTCCTCATGTTCGATACATCACTTTTATTATTTCAATGTATTTTTTTGTGGGGCTTTACGGCTCGCCGACGTCGAGGTCATTAGAGCCCTAAAATTCAGTACAGGTAGGGAAAATGCAGTTACGCACTAAGGAGAGCCAACATGACACTCCCCGCGTGTGGGACTCGCCGAATGACTCGACCATACCAACTAAAAAGCCCTTCTGAATTACATATATCAAAATATTAAAAATAATTATGAAAACCGAAAACAAAGAAGAAAAGTTAAATTTAGAGAGAGAGAGAGAAAAATGTTAATTCAGAGTAAAGGGGAAAATAAAGATTTAAATCCAAACCTTCCCGAGAGCTTGTGGGAGGAGCCCCGTTTCGTGTATGGATTTGAGTAATGACATACCAAGAAAGATCAGATACTGTTCCAGAGGCCACATTCCTGAAGGAATTTAAAAAGACGTATCAAAATCGGTTAATTTTGTCCAAGCATAACGTTCAAGCTGTTCGGTAGATTGTGTCGCCGTCGGCTGGTACTATATTTGAGACACTCCAGAAGAAAGTGTTCCACGGTAAGAGTTGTGTTGCAAGTTTTACAGATGTGGGAGGTTCACCGCGTAAGAGATGACAATGGGTAAGATAGCAGTGGCCAATACGAAGACGCATAAGGATTACTTCTTCACGTCTGTTCGCACGGGATGATTACCTCCAAGTCTTACCTTCCTCAGCTTGAAGGCTCGAGTTTGCCATTCTGCTTGCCATGTTCCAAGAAGACGATCTTATGGCAACCTTTGAGTCTGACGTAGGGACAGATGAAAGATCAAGGACTGCCCTCTGTGTTCCCCGCTTCGCTGACTCATCAGCTTCTTCATTACCCATAATACCCACGTGCCCAGGAACCCAAAAAAGGACTATTTCAAAATTTTGAACGACTAGATGGCTTATTAAATTTTGAATTGACAGCGTAAGGGTGTCAGAAGTGTAGAGTGAAAACACTGACCACAGAGCACTAATAGAGTCAATGCAGAGAACAACAAGCCGTATTGAACATAGCTGAATAAACTTCAGCGCCTCATGGATTGAAAATTTCTCAGCAGTGTACACGCTGCAAAAGGAATGGAGGCGAAAAGAACCGGTGGCCCTATCGCAGTTGAAAGCAGCACCAACGGAATTATTCATTGCTGAGCCATCAGTGGATATGAACATATGATCCAAATAGAGGTTTTTTGGTTTTCCGAAGTGTTGTTGGTACACAGTTGCAGGAGTGTCTTGCTTTGAAAGTTGAGACAACCGAAAGTCGATGGTTGGTTTCATAAAGGACCAAGGTGGTGTGAGGGAGTGTGGGTTTTTCACTGGAAGAGGTAATGTGATGATGTTTTCCTCTAGTAGTTGTTTAAAACGGACACCTGCTGGGCGGGGTAACGAAGGTCTTGCAGCGTAAGAAGAAATAAATTTTTGAGAATGTACTCGTATGTGTCGCCGAGTGGGGTAATTTGAAACCTCTCCAGGAACAGAGGAAGACAGCTTCGGAATCCCCACGAGTGCAGTGTGCGGAGGATTTCGTACTTCCAGATTGTGTCATAAGCTTTTTCCAGGTCAAAAAAGATGGTCACTAGGTGTTCCCTTAATACAAATGCTGATGAGATGGTAGATGGCAACGCAACAAGGTGGTCTAGCGTTGACTGCTGTTTTGTGAAGCCACATTGGATATTGGTGAGAAGGTTTCGCGATTCCAGAGACCAAACAAGGCGACGATCATTCTTTCTAACAATTTGCAAACGCAGCTTGTCAGAGAAATCGGTCGGAAGTGCGACGGATTAGTACGATCTTTTCCCTCCTTCGGAAGTGGAATAATTATGGCCTCACGCCACTGAGTAGGGACGGTATGCTCAATTCAAATACAGCAAAATAACTTCAGAAGGAATTTTATGCCTATCTCTGGAAGATGTTTTAGCATCGCGTTATGTATTCGATCAGGACAAGGGGCTGTATCTTTCGAAGACGCAAGGGCAGAGGTCAGTTCCGTCATTGAGAAAGAAATGTTATATTCCTCGTCTCTGCAACTGGAGAAATCGAAGCAACACTTTTCCGCGCAGTAGGAAATGCACCCGTTTCTCTGAGGCAGGCAACGAATTGTTGAAGGTTGCTTCCCCGAGAGGGAAAGAAAAGAAAGAAGCTAAGGCAGGATACCGGGATGACTCTGATAAAGACAGGGGTTATTGATGATATTCATGATACACGGTTTAAATAAATTGAAAAAAATTTGTGCATGTAGATAATTTAACAAATGAAAAATATCACGTACTATCTGACCCGACCTACGTTGTCCTGTCCACATTGCAATAAATTTGTTTTGTGATCGTTTTGTGAATTTGTTTAAAGCTATTTTAAATGTGTAAACAAAGTAAGAATGAGGGGAAAAACATATTTCTGAGTGATCATTCTATCTATTAAAGATTGTGCCCGTGGATATTCAATTTGAGGAGTTCATTCAGAAGTACGCCAATGGGAAATTTTACATGAGAGATGAATCCTATCGGTAGTTCACCGCGGAAATGCAGGAAATGTGTGATGTGTTCGGTTTTATTGCAAAATTCAAGTCACAATTAAATTAAGTCAGAATTTCATGTCAACTAAATGATTTATTTTCTTACATTAAGTTTGAAATGACAATGAATCTCAAGGTGTTTTATTTACATTTCGATTGCAAGATCGATGTTCAAGTAAACAATCAAAAGAAAGAAATGCTTTGTTTCGAGTAGTTTGCTGTTACATCACCGTTTCGTTAATTGCAATGCTTTACGTTTTTCCTGAAATTTCCAATTTTCCGGGCAACTTTTTCAATTCTTATTTCCCTAAAAACCTTATTTTGACTATTACGAACATAAAAAAATTAGCCAAATCGGTCCAGCCGTTCTCAAGTGATGTCCTTACCAACGAACAGCATTTAATTTTTATTTAAATAGATATCATATAAAATACAGCAATCTGTTAGACGCTCTATTTTAACTCTTTTTCGTAAATTTTTAAAAACATACTGCAATATCATTATGATAATAGACAAGAATATTGTCAAACCTCATTCCTCGAAACAGGAATTTTTCAACCAATTATCGTGATTTCTTCAAAAGAGTCCTGACTTTTTTCAATTATTTTATAACATATTTTGAAGTATTACTTTTTTTTCTAAAATATTACTTAATATTACAAATTGACTCGTGTATCGTCGTTTCCGTCTTCAACACAGTCATTTCAGGGATCTCGAATGCAGTTTCTGAATTTCTGTCTCTGTCGCGATCAAATGGAGAGCATCTCGTCCGTTTGAATTGGGAAATAGTTATAACGAATCTCGTGTGAACGATTTCATTTATATACTGTCCCGAAATTGTGTGTAATTCTTTTTGACCGTGTCTCTTTTGGTGAAATGTGAGAGAGGTATCGTCGCTTCGCAACCAGGGTGCAAAATGCCAACGAACGCCGCGTTTACGAGCGTGGGTTTGAACCGCGTGACGGCTAATCCTGTGCTGAAAAGCGAAATTTACGACGCGAGGCATAAACGCAGCGGACGGAGGCGGCGACGTCGTCCTCGTTAATGCGCCCCACGCGGTCCTCCGACAGAACGAACACGCGCGCGGAATTGATTTTCGCCAAGGAAGTCGCGAAACGCCTCTTTACCACCATTTCCTTTGACCCGCCCGCCTCCTATGTCCTGCCATTTTGCGGCACGCTGACTCACACTGGACAACCTCAGATGGTTTCATTGGAGTATTTTCGGCTCAGACTATTTTTCTCGATCATCGAGAAAACTTTCCGACGGTTGTTTGCGTCATATTGTGCATATCGATTGTAAAACTGCCTGCCTGAATCTGTTATTACGGACACTTCCCAATTCTTTGGCACTATCCCGGATGTACAGTGTGATTTTTGTGTGTGGTGAAATAACAGAGTGCACTGTAGACAAGTGTCGTGGAGCGCGTGCACGTGATCTCTCCCCTCCCTTCCCGTCCCTTCCCGTCCCTGACCGTTTCACTCCTTCTTTCCCCCCTCTCTCCTACACGTGCAGGACTGCTTACGTCTTTTCCCCACGGAAAAATCGTAGTGTATCCAAACTCCCTCGACTGAAATTCCGTGTTCTAATAAAAAGTACAATATATTTAACTACTAATTTTGTATTACTACATGACGATTACCCACCCTGGCCCGGGTTTTGCTCCGGTTTTCCTTCGGGTAGAGGCGGATTTCTTATACAGGTTCTCTAGGCTTTGTCTAGGGGCGTGTTTATTGTAACAATAAATCGTGAATTTAGTGTTATTTCAATTCTTAAACACTATACTCAGAATAATCTATAGTTCGATAATAACTTGTACATGTAAATTTACAAACATATTTGCGTTAAATTACAAACATATTGACATTATATATGTATTATAACTCGCAGCTAACTTTTTATCTTATCTAGGAACTTTTGCTGAAATTTTTGAATCCGCCTCTGCCTTAGGGCCCTTGATCGGAATTGATGGGATGGTCCCTTGCTTGCTTCCGGAGAGTAAATTAGTTTATTGTCCTCGTTATCATACGCAGTTTGTACTGTTTTGTTTGACAATAAATTTATTATTATTATGAAGACGAATCATTTTCTTCTCTAAAATTTGAATCAAGTTTCAACGACTTCCCGTTATAGAGATGGTAGTTCACTTAAGTATACATAATTCAAATCTTAATTATGACGTGGGACGAATGAGGCAGGATGCTGGTACTCTATCCGGGGAACGGAACGTTTAATATGAACCAGGAAACAGGATTTCCCGTAATTGCAGATATGTTATAGCTAGCATTCCACTAACTCGGAACAACAGGGATTGTTCGTCAAGGGCAGATAAGGGTACGTCGATTACGTGAGTGGCAGTCCTATTTCTAACCTTGGCGAAGATAATACGTTCCTTTGGACTNTATATATATTCTTTAATAACTCCGTCACGGACGTAGTCAGGATTTTGCTAAACGGGGGAGAGGGAGATGTGATTGAAATAAATTCCCATTCGTTTGAAGAGATTTTCTTTTTGCATTGTCTTAATTCGTCTTCCTTTCCCTTCGTTTGCCATGATGTGGTATTATCCCTTCATTTTAATTTGATGGAGACAAAACAGCACATTTATGTACAAAAACTGTCATAAAATTAATTACATCGTGTGCTTTCGTGTGACAATTTCATTCTGCCATCTCTTTGAAGTCGCAATTTCGAATAATAATTTTCTTCGTGAGCTTCTACAATACTTAAGAAATATCCGTAAAAACTTCACATTCTCATCTTAAATATTTTGAACAGATATGTATGTGTGTGCATGTGTGTTGGGGAGGAGAGAAGTCGCTGACTCCCCCCAGACTCACTCAAACTTGTTAAATGAACTTTGGGTCTATCCCCGAGGTCAAATAAGCGTAAACATAATTCTGGTCACATTTCTTCTTCTCCTGCTGAGACTATGTCATTGCGGACCTCTATCTTCAGGGAACTCCGTAGGAACTCTCTAGAATCGTGTGTGGAACTATTTGATATCACTGAATTTACCTTTTTAGTAATATTGTTTTTAAACACTGTTTGGAAAAATATTGTTTATAACATATTTCTCCCTTACGCATTAAAGACTTGTCCCGTGTATCCTGAAGTAAAATTCTTTCGTGCGTTTAGTACGAAGTTGGAAACGTGTCGGTGTTTTTCTTTCTGTATGGAAGAGATAAATGAAATAAATGTTTTTTATTAGTCCAGTATTCTTTAAAAATATTAATTCAATAACATAAAATTTAATGTATTAAGGATCCCTTTTCTGTTACCAAAGAATTCTTTTATAACAGAGTCTTCAATTAACCTATATATGCGTAGAGGAAACTTGAAACTCCAAGTTGCAAACTAATTAAAACATCACGCATTTCAAGATTAAGAAAACTTTTGTGATGTCTTCTTTCCACCTTACGAGAATAAAGTAGATGTGTTTTTCTCATTTCTATGAATTTTAATTACACTGAAGGTGAGTGGGAACCTACTTCCGTATGTACAAAGCCCTTCACCGAGGATCACGAGAAGAATGCGGAATTACGACACCAAGTTTTTGACTGTTGAGGGAGATGAATTTTTATGCGACGTTTCATTAGAGAGATGCATATGGAAAACGGGAATTAAGATATTGACTATATTCTATATATTATTAATGCTTGCAGTGTTCAGCACTTGAGATAAGTCATGTTTTATTTATTATTTTTTAAATTTAAAATAGAAAAATCTTCAATCTACATAGTTTTTCGTCTGTTGCTCAGAATCTCTTTCCCGGCTGGTGCCGCGCCTAGTGGCGACCGAAACAACCTTACTCAGTCGGTCATTAGTGGTTAGAGAGAGCTTTGAGAAGGTGAGTCGGCAGGCGTCGGCTCTTCATTAGAAATCACCTGACACAAATAGACATTAATTACTGGCCCTGTGAAAAAACTCCCCTCTCCATTCGACCTTTCGTCTTGACAAAGAGTGTTGGATGCACCGCGGGATACTTTTTTCTTGAACGGACCCCTTGAGGATCGCTTGAACCTTTGGTGTCGCGATTGAAAGGAATTAGCGCCCTGTTGTGAACTATCTTTCCCCGTGCTCTACGGTCATTAGCTTAATTATGGGGGAGCTTACGCCATTTCGGATTTTTTAGAAGTTCCTGTGCTTCTTGAGGCAAGATTTAGATATATTATTATATTACGTAACAGCTGAAGTTCTGTGCAATGAGTTTTTGTTACAATCTCTTCTCGTTAGAATTTTCGTTTCCGTTAAGAGCTTTGCCTTATTCTGATGTATTCATTATTTGTATTATGTTACAGAACTTGGTGATGGTTGAAAAAAATAGTTTCGAAACAAATCATTTATAATTGTTTTTAAGACAAAAATAGACAAATTAATTTTCCTGTGTATGCGAATATAATGTTGAAAAGTTATTCAGAGATACAGCTTGTAACATTTTTTATAGATTTATTTGAAGTGGCATGTGAAAAAACTGACGTTGGTCTGTAGTACGTAAAATATGGTGTACAAAATACTTTTGAAAATTTACTAAAAATCAAAGTAAACTCTCGTGTTTTAAAGTTGTTCTTTTTCGTGAAATAGGTGTATCTTCTATAAGACACAATTATGGCAATTATTTCCTTTAAATGTCCTAGACGCTAGTACTGTCTTAAGAATACACTCCAATGTTCAGCGAATCCTTCATCTTCTCTCGTAACTGCTATAATTAAAAGACCTTCACGTAAAGTGAGAGAAGTGTGGCTTTAAATCACATTACACCCCTCGAACTGCGCGTGTAAATTCGTCTTCCGACTCCTTCATGAGCGAAGATGAAGGAAGTGCTACCTAGAGATAATAGTATGAAGGATGCGCCATTCTTTTACACAGCAGTTCCTCATGATGAGTGCTTATTAATAATTTCTTTTTCTTTTAATAATTATAAGGTAGTCTACAGATTTGCACAATAATCTTCGACTTCTCAAAGCGAACACATACGAATATTAAAAATATAAATTATATGCTATTGAGCTCACATATTTATTTCGAAGAACTTTTCGAATTTCTCTCTCACACTTTCACAATGTTTTGTTTATTCCTTTATTATGTATATTTATTATTATCCGTAGCATTTTCTTATTTGGAGGCGTATAAAGGGTAGTACATTTAGCTATATCACACGAAAGGTGATATTTATGATGATAGGATTGATAATCATACCTATTTTAGCGATGTGTATGTACACGGAAGAAATATATACGGAGGATGTCGTTACGTTCTTCGTTATTTCATAGAGGTATTTTCGTAATTTGGAAATATATTTTTTTAGCGCTGCGTTTTCACGTTGCATACTTTTTATTAATTACGAAGATAATTTTAAATATATTAAACTTGTGTTCGACAGACACATCATTTCTACCACAACGTTACTGTACGGATGTTCCAGCTGCATACATGTCCTAGAGTAATAGCTTCTGTGCGAGAGGGGTTGTGCGACACTATTCTAAAAACATTGACTCTCAGAAGAAGAAAAAACGGATATCTGAGTTCGCACTTGTATAGACAGCGGTCCACATGAAAGACAAAAGTACTAAATTAAGCTTATTTTAATCTGCATTGACCAATTAGTGAGTAATGTCTGTGGTTAGGCTAGTAGCAGCCTGCTCGCCAGCGCAGAAACATCTTCTGCAGAGTATCTTACCACTATCGAATGAATGACCCATCTCTCATCGTAGCATCTCTAGAATTCGCACGTGAAGAAATGAAGGCTTCGTACAGACGGAATGAGTGATGGCTGTGGACGACGTCGTTCGCGTAACTTGGCGATTACTTTCTCGCTAATGGCCCTCGAGGGTGCGAAGGGCGCAGGTAAAGTTTACGTATGAGTGCGGGGGCGTGAGGGCTTTAGGGCGAAGGCGTGGAGCTACTTTTTGTGTCGGGGGGTGGGGTACTCCGTGAGGATAGAGGGAAGAGATAGAGGAGAGGAGACACACATGACAACTTAGTTTTGGTTTCTCTCATATCGTCGTGTGCTTGAAGAAACATGAGAAGGATCTGAAAATAGAAATCATTTGAATTCTGCATTAGAAGGCGATTCTCTTCCCTCATCTCTACTCCAATGAAATATTAAAAGAGAAAAAAAAAATTTTTTTCTTAATATTTTTCTGAACTATAACTTTTCTGAATTATTCATTCTGAATCGTTCGTGGAGACTGCTTATACGGCCATCCGCATTTCCTGCCCCTTCGCGATCGAGAAATGGGCGTTATGGGGTTGGGGGTTCTACGGAGCGAGCGATAAGAACCCCACTATTACCATCTAATTCTTCTAAGGTGCAAGCAACGGGATGGACGTCTACACCTTTCCGAAAATCTACGATTCCGCTCCGCGACATTTGCCAGCTTGGCGACATTAACCCTACTTAGTTGTGTATATAAGTGAATATTGCTTATACAAAACATGGCAGTTTAATCAATTAATTTGTGTGGCACCTACTTTGAAGGTAACGAATGATCGAATTGCAAAGAATTGCGATTGAAAGACAAGAAATAAGACGCAATGAATTTACATGTGGGGTAGTGAGTAACTATCAAACTTGATGATGACGTAAGAGCTAGAAAGATGATATGCACCTATAGTAGACACGAACATCCCCAACAAGATGTTTAAAAAATTGGAAATTTACAAGAAGTGTTTAAAATTGTGTGTTGAACTGAGTGTAATTTAATATAATAATTAAGAAAAGAATGTCAAGAAAAGACATTAGAATGAAAGTTATTTCCAGGAATTGATTTTGCTAGAAACTCGGTTAGAGTTGTTGTATACAAATAAAGAAACGAATACTGACGTGTATAAAATGTTCTGTATATATCGAACCAGCAGTCTGTTTTTGTATATTAATAAATACATTTTAATCAAGATTATGTGACTGAGAAGTGGTTATTATAATATGTCCATATTTCTTCCCATTTATTATTCTTGAGAAATTTATTTGTATGAATTATGCTCAATGTGTGCTTCAGCATAATTGTTTGTAACTTACCCCCAATACAGGTAAGATTTACTCGTACATTTTCTCTGTGTGTAGTGGAGTAACTTTATGATATTACAGGGATCTATAAACTAATTAACTTTTCCTGATAGTGCTGTGAGCAAGCGCTAGATCAAAGTTATAATCCCACTATGGAAAAAAAAGTACCGATTCTAATATATTTCCAGTTGCAGACCATGTGTCAATCGTATTTTATCTGAAAAAAAAATTATACATTTTTCATTTGTGTATTATCATTTTCTGTTATCACATTTACGTACATGATAAAAGGTATTCACAATTCAGACATTTTTACTCAAGACAATTTTCCGAATATATTTTTCCTTCTTTAAGGAAGTTACACGTACAGGATCAGCTAGTTCCTCTAATATTTCTTTCCGTGTCGTCCGTCGCCGTGGCTGCATGCTTAGCTCCTCCGTTGCCTCTGCTGTGTTGAGTCTCCGCGTCCATAAACGGACCCCTCGTACATTCGTTCGCTCACTCGCTCAGGCGCGCCGCCGCCGCCGTCGAGGCATGGGGGTGGCTGCACGGCGCTGGGGCCGCTGCTGCTGCTGCTGCGAGGGAGCGATGCCCGTAATGCTGCCACCCCCGCCCCCGCCTTCGCAACCACCACAACGCCGCCGCCGCCGCCGCCGCCGCCGCGGCGACGGAGGAGGGATCAATAGATGCTGAGGTGCGTGAGCTCTGAGAGCAATGTGGATGGCTGCCAAACTCAAATGGAATCATGGACGAGATGGGTTGACGGCGACGATGACAGCATGGATGCGAGCGTCGTGGACCACTCCCTCAATGGAACCACCGGGTTCATGTATACTTATTTATTGTAGTATTTGTAAATGGGAAATGTAGTGTGCTATTGAAGTTTATCTACATGGGGCGTTAGGAGGTAGGAGTTGGGTGGTAGGTTATTATTAGTAGGTGAGCCGCTTAGCTGGGTTTACCAACAACTTGGTCCACGTGAAGGTGTTAGTAGGAGTAGTTAGTAACAGTTAGGGTTAGTGATACTAAGGGTAGTAGAAGGAGGGTTCTATACGAACTGGGACATAAATATGAAAAGCTTCAAATTTTTTCTCTGACCCCGCCGGGAATTGAACCCGGAACGACTTGGTAGTGAACAAGCATGCTAACCTCTAAGCCATCGGAGGGGCCCCTTCATACTTTGTTGTCTGAAAGAACTCCCTCTCAGTGCTCAGCACTACAAACATTTCGGCTATCCTGCTGTTTAACCCTCTCTTCAGGGTTAGAGTCGAATATTCTTGAATTGCTATCTCAGTCTGTTGGACTGTTCTGGAAAATTGCTCGGAAAACCACAGAACGATAGCCGGAACGTTAGTATTGCTGTCCATTGAGACGCGGTTTCTCCCAGACAACCAAGTATACCATATATAGACTACGGTCGCAAAAGCCTATGTTTACATCGAGATAATATGTTGGTTGATTCGATCCATCGATCGGACAAGAAGATAGTAATTTCTGCTGAGGGACCATCCAAAAATTACTATTTTTAACACCCCACCCTTCCATAATGCACCTGATACCTCTTACTTCTCCTAATATAATCCCATTAGGGAGAATTGTCCTACCTCCCCCTTACATTAATAAATGTTTTTGTTCCTTTTCGGGAAATAGCGTCAAAATTTATGTTGAAAAGTGCGCTATAAAACATACTCAATTGCCTTTAATGTTACGTAACCCATAAGCTAAAACTCTCGAACCCCATCGTAATGCAGTGTAACGATATTACAAAAGTTACGTTACATATATGGACTACCCCCAAAATAAAAGTGACCATTCTTCCATGCATTTTTTTTGAGATTATCAACTCAATGATGACTTTCATGCGACTATATAGAGAAATACTAGAACAAATATGGGCAGTAACAATATCATATTACCTCAATTACGCTCTGAAAAGGGAGCTTGTCTTAGAGAGTGGTGTACGCAGGAAATATTACGGAATAGAGGATGGAAGAGGATCTTGAATCTTAGCAGTATTTATTCTTCTGGTCTTCTACAAACCGAATAGTATATTAAGACCAATATCCTGTTAATACTTTGAATGAATTAGCAGGTATGGATCTCTACGTTTGACAACATTTCGTTATAGAAAAATGTTTTCCGTGAACTGGATTAGCGTTGGGAGCCTTCTGAATCCTTGCGTTCGCCCCTGGAATATAATGGGAATAACTAACGTACAACTGACTATCTCGTATACGGTTCTATAATGTAAGTTTACAAAATCATATTTTCATAGTTTGTTGAGCGTCTTCTATTTATTAATAGATAAAAGAATAAGTAAAATACGACCTTCTTAAACTGACAAATTTATTATATTAATACTTCACCAACGCATAGTACATCAATATTGTTAAATGTCTTAACTCTGGAAAGTTGAAGAAAAGCAAAACATTTTACGTTACTCAATGTTTCGTCCATGTGTGTAAGAGACATATGTAGACTAGACTAATACTGTGATGAATGTCCAAGTGCGACGTCCAGGATGGGAATAATTTCAAAATTTTCTACATTAAAGTTTGTTATTTAAAAATAATTATATCTGAAATATGTGAAATGAAATAACTTATCTACAATATATTGTTCTCTAAGCAAATATTATCAGTCTTTTGTAATTGTTTTGATTTTCCTTTAGTGTTTTATTGTGCTAAAGTTTTGATGTTTAGCAACATTAGTTTTGTACGTGTTGATGAAGTGTTAATAGAAACTTGACTGCTCATGTAAGTCGCATTTGATTCATTCTTATTTTCAAAATATATATTATATTGAAGTTCGTAAAGATGAAAGATATAGTAAAAGATGAAACACTTACGCGTGGCAAATGGGCAATATGAAAAGAAGTGGGTTTCGTTGGATATTAGTGACAGGACCAGGACTTTTGTGGCAGGGAGTGCTTAGATTTCTCAATTTACTGATGGCATGGGAAGTTTTGTGTAAAAAAATTAACAATTCTGTAAGAATATTTTTTTACACATGAAAATAAAATGCCCACATAATTTATTATTTACAAAATACCAGAAAACATTTTTTTTCACTCATTTGCAGAATACGGGGAGAGTTTTTACCCGGAAAACTGAACGCGTCAGTAGTTTTAGGTAATTTGAGGTAAAATGCAGTTGTTGTTGTAATGGAAGTTCAGGTGATAAGAGATGTTTTTGGGATGACTTGTTGACAGGTGTTGTTGGAGTATGATAAGAATACCTTTCTCTACGCACATCTTACGAGAAAAGTATAAATATCTCGAAAAGAGATCTTTTTCGAAAAGGAAATGTATTTCATTCATATTTAATAGTTTATACATTGCTTAAATGGTCGAAGTTGTATTTTGGTAGCTATAAACAATATTTTTGCAGTCATACATATTTTAGAATTTATAAAAGATTTAATTCTGTCTAAATAACTAACTAACTAAATAATTTTAACACAGAGCGAGAACTTACCCTTTTGTGGGAGCAAATTTTAACGTGTTCTCTTAGAAACATCGTGGATCCGCCTTTCTCACGAATTGAATCAAAGGATATCTGATATATCCACCGAAGAGTAAATGTCACCCCAGGTTTAGAACGCAGTTGAAGTAATTTATACTTATTGGGAGACAATCGTTGGAAGTAAACATGAGAGACGTGAAAGACGAGTTAGTTTACGCGTGAAGTCTCTCTAATTCGTCTGATGCATGGCTCGCTTCTCTCATAACGGAACCCCACTAAAAGCTCCTTACTTATATTACGTTCCAAGCATAAACTCTGCAACTCCTCAAACCTCCGCGTATTGCGCTTTTGTCGTCGTTCGGCATTTGTTTCTTGCCTCGTTTCGCGTTCCCCTTTTGTTTCGGAGACAGATGACGCCTATTAAGTGCGTCCCCCTGACGCGGACGTAGGTATGGAAGTTCGCCGGTTAATGAATCCCCTTCGTATTATTCTTATCGCATAAACGGAAACCCTACCGGGGACACGTTAAGTATCGGACGCGGAGAGCGACAAAGAAGCGAAGGGACTATTTCAAGGTTACGATGCCGTCAAGTCTTCAACCCTCAAGGGCATCCGACTTCCCCGGATTCGAGTAAAAATAATGAGAATTGCCGTTTGGGAAACAGAATCATTATTCGGTAGGAAATGAGGCAAGGGGGTGTTGTATGAGTGTGCATAATGAGAAGTAAAAGTCGTGCGTTCGCAGCTGAGCTTAACTTTATGCAAAAGTAACATTAAATATGCATTGTTCGTTGCTCGTGGTTTCCTACTTTATTGTCTTGGTGAGGGAGGACTACGGAAGGTATGAAATGGCAAAAAATGGAGGGTGACTTGATGTCCAATCGTAATCAAATAATTGTTCTGGCTTGTAACATGTTTGAGATATAAATGGACATTGTATGAATGCTTAACTATTTGTATTAGAATTAAGTTGTTTTATTAACGTGAGCAGTAGCGGCGATTGGGAATCAAAAGGGGGTTAAAAAATATTAATAATTTTCATTAACATGTCGTTTTCTGTATATTTCCACTAAGTTTGATTTAAATAATGAAATGAATCAAAGGAAAGACAATTGGTGATTACTACATCAAGGATGGTGTATTTTTTTATAATTCCCATTTTTAGACGGTTAAAACGACATTTTTATCTTTCCTTAAAAGAAGTGGGGGGGAAGCGGTTGCCCGCGTCACGACCCCCCCCCCCTCCAATCGCCGCCACTGAATCTGAGAGAGATGGATTTTTTCTCCATTTTGTCTCAGAGTGAAGATTGTCAGTGCTAGTGGTTCAGTGGTAAGCGTATTGGCGTAATGAGTGCGATCAAGTTCGGTCGAGATTGCGGACACGACAACCACTAACAACTTTTTATTGGAACGTTTTATAGTCATTCTAAAAAGATCCCCTGGACACATAACTTATTTCTCTGAATGACATCCGGTGTGATGCGCCTGCTCTATCACCTTACAATGCGTGTATATAAAGGGACTTGGAATTATACGTTTTTGGTTGTTCGAAAATCGGGTACTGCTAGTCAAATCATTCTAAAGTCATTCAAATCATTCTTATTTACACTTAAATTACTTTGTATATTTATTTTATGAATTAAAGAAACTACTAACGACCATTATAACTGAACTGATTTGTGTTCTTTGTAGTACAGAATATTAATACGACTTAAGTGTATACTTGTAAGGGTAAACTGAATTGGTAAACAATGATTTTACATCACTTGATAAAACGGAGGAACAATGTGCGACGGAGCGCGAGTGTCCTCCGTATTTTATCATGATAAAAAATAGCAATGTACCATATTAATACGCTTATTGTTTATTCTTATCCTATTTTAATTTTTTTTTAAAAAAGACAATGGATGATTGTACGATCCAAGGGTTATAAAATCTACAAAACCTTGGGTTTCCAAGGTTTTATAAAAATTACAGAACAATTGTTTTTGCGCAGATAAAATTATAAAACTAACACATCATATAAATAACTATTTCAGCAACTCTGTGTAAAAGTGTCAATGTCCTAGGCTTAACAGTTTTGCTTATATAAATTTTCAAAGTTAATCCTTCTCTTTAAAACGCTAGAAAATCTCATTTTTTAACTTCCAAACGCGAAACTTTTCTCCCGAATAGGTACTTGGAAGTTGAGTGAACAATAAAAATACTCAGAGACAAGCAAAAACTATATACTTTTTGACGCAAAATGAAATGAACCAAGATGTGATGTATAATTTGTTGTATTGTGGTAGTTAGGAAAATTGAACGGAAGGTTGAAATTGAAGAGAAGGTTCCTAGTCGAATCTATTGCTTTCTGGAACAAATAGTCATGTGAGAACTCTCTTTATTCTTTAGATCGATCGAGTATCTCTTAGATCGATGAACTGTCTCTTCCAGTCCTCCATTAAAAGCACACACCCATATGGAAAGTGTACAATACGTTCAATGAGGAATATCTTGGGAATCGAATGTTTCCTCCAAATCATTAAAACAGTATAGATGTGCAAGTCATTTATATTAGGGATACACTTTTTTCCATTCTCGCAATTCTCGGCATCGCAATTGTGAACCTCGAAACTGTCAACTGCTAAACTTGAGTTGACTTCAGTTAATTGTCTAGTATGGTTGTATTGTGCTGTTAGGACTAATTATAGCGCCGTATGTAGCGGGGAACGACACAACGCTTGTACATTCCTTGACAGTCTATAAACACAGTTAGTATACGATGCTCATCTCTGCTGTGTTAAGGTTCAAAGACCTCGGACACGACGAGTGTTTTAAACTTGCTATGGCGCCGTTTACTAACGTCGATACAATTACGAAATTATTAAGACGTAAAATTATTTGGAAGCCATCGCCTTTTTGGGTATATTTTCATTTATTTTGACCTTAAGGTTATCTCATCTCTATTGCTACGCAATACAAGGACCTAGTATACATTGATCTATCTAAACTAGTTAATAATAATAAACTTTATTGTCAAAACAGATACAAACTGCGTATGACCACGTGGAGGACAATAAACTAATACATATTGTCTAGTCTATTCGTCATTAGTCTTTACACATCATTTTTTTCACTGCTTGCTATCTCACTTATATACTTGTCGTATGGTCACCGTCTTGTGTATTCCTCTTAGAGATCGTATTTTGCTTCCGTGTCCATTAAAAGCAGAGCGTCCTTCATGTAAAATACGAACTAGTTTTTGAAACTCTCGTTTATACCCCTTTCTTTTACAGTTAATAAACAGTCCCACAATATCCGCGTCAGTGTCTTTGTCACAGGTACACAGTCGTTTTATTCTCGTCAAATATTTGACAAAACTTCCATGACAAGTTAAGGATTCCAAGATCCACTTACTGGGTCTGAACTATTTTCTAGTCTTCTTCACGAAGTCCACGTGGTCAATGTATTCGTATGTCACTCGTCTATTCGTTGTCTTTCACCCATTAAGAAATTCGTCCACGGACTTTCGTGTCTGTTGGCAGTGGAGGATCTAAGAGGGGGGGGGGCGCTGAGGGAGCTATAAACCTTAGTCCCCCCTCCATTGAACCAGAACTCTCAACGGATAAAGGCATACTTTGCAAACTTAAACAATTAATAAATTTGGTTTCTCTTTAGTTGATTATCTATTTCATAAGTTGATGTATTTTATTTAAAAGATGACCATTATACAATTTGTATTGTAAAACCATGATTTTCAAACGGAAACGCTCCCCCAGATCCTTCCTCTGTTAGTCCCCCTCTTGACTACGGTCTAGGTCTGCCACTATCGGTTGGTATCGGGTTTTGTACCTATGTTGCGAATATCTTCGTTTTTTAATCGTTTTATGCCTTTTCTTAAGTGGATATTGAAACTTTTATCCTTTTATGTGAAGGTTTATTGGCATTACCCCTGATGGAATATTTATTGCCTCTGCTGATACGGTTTTACCTACAACTTGGATTAAATATCTCCGCTTTAACATACGCAATCGTCTCCCACAATCCACTCTTGTAACTCGATGACCTCATATCGCGCACCCATAACTTATTATTTGCTTTATTGCTTCGATATATAGTATTTGCTGATCCTGCCTATTTATGTTAAAGTACATTGCACCTATCTTTATCAAGCTATACTAGATCTTCTTGACCTTTTCCTCTAAATATATTAGATGTTTTCCTGAGGTCAATTTCTCATTGATTATGATGCCTAGGTAACGATGTATACAATTTGTTCCATCATCTGTATTTTCATACCATCGATATACACTGAAATGTTTCCTCTATTTTTTGTTACGTGTCCATGCAGATTACCCTGCTCTCTTCCTGTGACAATTATGATTTGTTCGTTTTACGCATCACATCACATATATTTAAAACCCTTTGTGTCACTTCCAGATGTTAACAGAACCAAATCATCCGCTTACGCTTAAACATTCAACTATAATTAAATAAAAATTGATATTTTTATATTGAAATATGATACTATTGGGGCAATGTCCTTGCGTAGTAACTTACCACCTGCCTTCTCTGTACTCGTCTGTGATACCACTTATTGCCTTCCTTTCGTTATGAAAACCTTAGAGGCACCTCTTTTTCTATACACGCAAACTGGAAACTTCGACAATCCTTTGATACCTGACATGTGCGAGTTTTAAAACTGCATTCCACCTCTACTGCAGAGATACCTCGCCAAAGGGAGAAAGGTAATTCGCTGGGTGTCGGACATGTTACTACATGGGAGGATGCATCAAAGAGTGTTCAGAATAGGTAAAAGTTCAGTGTGAATAATGAAATACAAAGAAAATGCTATTAATGACGAGGATGTGGTTATAACGAATCGAAGTTCTAAACGTGGAGCTGTGAGGAAAGAGATAAAAAGAAATTAAACCTTTAATGTGTCCCATACGTATTTCTGCATCATGAAGTGGGTCTATATAGTATCTATGAAATAAAGTGAACTTTATTTAAGATATATGGACGATGAGAGTTGAATCTGCATATTTTTTTATTTAAATTACCTACCTCTTGTCATTGATAAATCGTGACAAAACAAATCTTACAACAAATATTACAAAATAATTTCGTGATATTAAAAAGAAATTCAATTATCCATATCCCCAATAATTATCCAAACCGATTTTGGAGAATAAATATGTATACTCAATTCTACAGAATTATTAAAAGTATTTTTTGTAGATTACTTACTGGATTTGAAATTAGGTACCCTACATAAGTAATTAACGCACATTCAATTTCATTGCATCATTTTTCGTCAATTCCTGATCTACAGATCGAATTATCCGAACTGATCCGGTCCTCAGTTAATTTGGATAAATATATTTGTGCTGTCCTCCATCCACACTCCGTATTGAGGAATTGCTGTAGTGCGATATTCCTTTCGTAAAGAGTGGAGCGCTCGAGCAAAAGTGGGGAGGAGTGGAGTCGGCTGTTAACGAGGTGATCGCGTGCGTGAAAGGTGATTAATTCGCTGCCACTGCGACGCACGACACACGCGTGATGAAACACGCACCATCCCCTCCAGCGCCTCCAACGCCGCTTCTGCATCATCGATGTATTAAGTTAATACGGTTAACCTCGCGAACGGTTTCAACAGTATCTTCCGTGTGGGTGAACGCTCAAGTAATATCCTTTCTGGCTACGCTTGTGATGATTTGGGAATGTTTTTGTGAAAGTCAAAGAGAAGCTTCGTGAACTCCTCATACTTCTGCGTGATAAGAACCTTTTCTTTTTCCTTCCAATTGTACACATTAAAATATTTAAAAAAACCGAGTTGTGGTGTTGTACATCTACCGAGCTATCCCTTCCACTTGCGCAGACAGACTTCAAAAAATACAGAATACCTACATCCTTTTATTTTTGAACCGAAACGATACGATCAATTGACCGACTACTATATGAAAGCAGGTTGGACAAAACTGAAAGACGGAAATTCCATTCTCTTCTTTTCCTTCATATAATACTTCAAAATAATATCCCGCCTCTCTCCATTCCTTTTTCCGATTTCTATCCAATGGACATAATCTAAACACTCGTTCTTCTTCCAAATTAGTTCTTTTCATTCCCAAACACAAGAGTCAGAAATTCTCTCGTTCTTTCTCCATTGAGGCAGCAAAACTGTGGAACTACCTTGATAACAATAAAAGTGTAACATCACACCTCAAACCCTGATGTGTTGTTATTATTTCTTTGGTAGAAGCGGGATTCACATATATACCAAAATCCCTATGGTAGTTTTTGTCGCTGCCACCAGCTCGGTTTCCCGAGCAACCAAACTCACGTGTAATAATAAATAATGATTTATTACAAATTACTTGAAATCTGAATTGTTTACAGACACAAACTCCCAAAATTATCAATNACATCTAATAATCGGTTATTAGACAAATAATGCTGTCAGAGAGCATTGTTTATAATTTGTAAAATATAGTTGAAGACAACTAAATTTTAAACAACCCTCAGGTTATCGGTTCTTTCGAAAAGATAAGTTGTTTTCCCCCAACAACTAACTGATACTAGTTACGACCCTCGCACCTAGTAATGAGTTCATTAAGTCTACCGCAGCAGCCTTTAACAAACATCTGGTCTCCACGACCAAAACTTAGTACAGTCACTTGTCCGTGCTGACGGATCTCTACGTTCCTTTGTAAAGAATCATCGAGAAGCTTCACTCCTCCCAATATATATACTGTACCAGACGTCACGTGATCAGTGAACAACCACGCCTTCGCCACCACCGTGCAAGCACGCCTTTTGTGTCCCCTTTTTGCTTCTAGGAATGCAGAGGACGCGCCGTAGAGGACGAATCGTCATGAGCGTCACCTAGGCGCTTCGCAAACACCCTTTTCGTTCTTCATTCTTTTCTTCGTGGAATTTGTCTTTTATTTAGGTACACCTGGACCCCCGTGGATCAACGTCGCTGACTGCATTCTTCGAATACACTGGTACATACTTTCCTTAAGATGAAAATGTGTTCGTTCGAACAATACCTCCACACGGAAAACTCGTCGCACGTCCGTCTTAGCGCTGACCGGCCACTTATTGTAATATTCTTAGCAGCATCCAGCTTGGGAAATACAAAGAGCTATTAATATTTTGCAAGTTGATGGCATGTCCTGGCGCCGACGTTACAATAAGGAATATTTCAACGAAATATTCTTTCTCCAAACACTCTCCTCTCGGAGTTGTATTAACACAAGGACCACGGTATGAATGTTGATGGATGAATGGTGGGATGAGTTATTCTTTCCTTTTTAATATCTTTTCCTTTTTATTTCTTATTTTATTTTTTTTATCGAAAGAATATGTCATAAGTACTATTTTACCATGTAAATATATTAACTAAGAGATTAAGTGTAGAAGAAGACATTTGTCTTAAATTCGCCTCACAGTGTATTACTATTATCATTATTTTCATTATTATACATATATGAGAGGGCGGATGTACACTTTATAAAGAAATACACGACATTTCAAGACAAATTGGTTTGTTTTGTTATTAACGATTCCAAGACCTTTATTAATTGTTTAAAAATAATACATATTAAAGGATAAAGATACATTTTATACCTTAATATGTATTTGCCATTTTAAACAATGAATAAAGGTCATGGTATCGTTAATTATCTATTTGATGAATTAATGCATTATATTAAAATTCAAAATCGCTATAATATTTACAATAATATTTATATTATAAGGGGGGAGGGGCTATAATCACACACCTACATCCGCCACCGTTCCTTGAGATTCATGAATTAATGGTGTTCAGGGACTATCATTCAACATTTTAATTATCACATGTCGTGATGTTATTTTAAAGATGTCCAAAACAATTCAACGATTTTTTGTATCCAAGAACTTGAAGTCTGTCAACGTACACGTCGTTTGGATGCAATGAACCGACCTCCTCCTGCTCCACGATTACCACAGAATTTTGATACTTGTTTTCAAAGTACTATAACAATTAACGCACGGGTTCAGTAGCTGACAGGTGAGGTTCACAAGACTTCAAAGCGCGGGCTATATCGAGATGCAGATTGACGGACTGCGAAAGCTTTTGCACCTTTGACACAGATGGAAAAACACTCGAAGATGCTTTATCACATTGTCTTGGTCCGTTCGATGCAGTATGCAGTACTTCCATTGCATTCAAATAACACCGCAACAGACGCCTTCCATCGAAATATCTCTTCGCGTCGTATCATCTTCGACACAGTGTGACACGTGATTGAATTTTGTTCCCGCGACAACTCACCAAAAATATTTTAACTCAACTTGAGATTGAGGTTATGTTTCGCTTGGAACAGAGAGCTATTTCTGGGCTGTTTGTTCACATCTTTTACTTCTTGCGTGCTACGTTTCCCTTTGTTTCGCTATGATGTGCAGTGGCGTATTCTAACCGAGCATCCAGCGTTGACCATAATGTTTCTTAGTGAGTCTCCTCCGTGGCTACGGTGTCAGCGTGATCGCTCGTCACCAAGTCACCCCGGGTTCAATTCCCAGGTGGGGCATTTCATTTCCATGTCTCAGTTTAAATAGCTGTGAAGTGTGAAGAGTTCACCCTCCGCGACTATTACTCGGTTACAGCAATCTGGATCCTATCTAGACGCTGTTCCTCCGATCTGGGTAAAACTCACAATGTGTCTAGTGAGTACACTCACACAAAAACTGAGCCTTATTGGCACTCGTCATTCGTGGTCCGCATCTGGCCGAAACGAGATACATACATACATAAGTGTGTTCTGTATCGAAAGAAATATACTGGCATTTTTTATTCATGTTTTGTATTTTCATTTTGAAACGCAATCTTTATTTACTTGAGTTTGGTGCAACATTTGTCTCTAAATTGACAGTTACTTCTTGTAAAAACAATTAATGTCCAAAATTTTACACATTACTCAATAATTCCCACTGTTGATACACGTAAGTACTATATTAAGAACCCATAGGAGGCAGAGATACAATATGAACGAAACTAAGGCTTGGCGAAATACAGGTTAACATCGCTCACAATCGCTTTACCTCTTTTGATATAAATCGTGAGCGTACATGTTACACTGAACTTCATAGGCTGACATTTGAGTTACTTTAACAATATGTGTGTTGCCAATAACAGTTACATGGCTCGATAAACCCTGACTGCAGTAAAATATTCTCTTCGTTCGAAACTGTAGAGCGGGTGTTCGACCTGTCACTGAGCAAAACGTGATGTGTAACCCGGAATTCCCTCACCTATTCCACAGAAACTTCCTTTATGATCCCGACTACCCCCCAATTTCATTCCTTTCCAAATATTCCTCAAAAATATGAGACCACGATCTAGGAGACTTGAAGCAGGACAAGGGAATGGGATAAGAGTTGAGATACTTAGGAGGAAGGATAGAAAAATACTTAGAAGGAAGGATAGAAAAAAAGATTAGATTGAATAATATAGTCGCTGATTACTCGGATATATATAGTTATTTCTTAAGCACCGATCAAATTTCCTACTACTATTTATATGATTATTCAAGAGATTCGTCAACTTATCAAAATGAAATGACGGTATAAAAAAGAAAATAGTTTAGTTGTTTAGTTGTTTACGATATGAAATGGTTTGGTATTTTATAAATGCTGTTTTTTTTAATTCGAGTTATTATGGTCAACGTAGTACGTAATTTCATATTTATTGTCACTGACAATTACAGATATTTATACTGGATAATTGGACATAATAATTTCTCTGTGATATGGTATGTCTTTGTGTGTGTGCCGTAATAATCCTCCAAATAAGGGAGTTCGGTCTTGTCCGTGTCAACGGTGGCTCGTCACCAAGTCACCCCAGGTTCAATTCCCAGGTGGGGCATTTCATTTCCATGTCTCAGTTTAAATAGCTGTGAAGTGTGAAGAGTTCACCCTCCGCGACTATTACTCGGTTACAGCAATCTGGATCCTATCTAGACGCTGTTCCTCCGATCTGGGTAAAACTCACAATGTGTCTAGTGAGTACACTCACACAAAAACTGAGCCTTATTGGCACTCGTCATTCGTGGTCCGCATCTGGCCGAAACGAGATACATACATACATGCATACATGAATACAAAGCTTTGTGGGAAGGTGGGGGATAGTAAAACTGAAAGATGTTTCATGAAGTGGATATGTAAAACAAGTAGTTATTACATTACAACACAGATATGACCAAACGGAGATGAATAATTTCGATACTCTAATTTGAAGTAAACTAAATAAAACAGAATTCTCTATACACTACATGATTTTACAATTTCTATGATGCCATCGCCATCACACAATGAGAAGTGGATTAATGTTTATCCGACTCAACAATATTTAATCAACAACAACAAACGAGTGGATTAAATTTCAAGAACTTCGCTGTAGAAGGCTGTAACACTGTTTTCTTAATTGTAATGTTTCACTCCTTCTAGTCTAATTTCTAGATACGGTTTTCGTGCATTTATTTAAGAAGTTGCAAATTACGTGTGACCACTTGGAGAACAATAAATTTATTTAATGTCCGAAGCAATCAAGGGGCCATCTTGTCAATTCCGATCAAGGACCGAAAGCAGTGGCCCATTTAACATTTCTGGACCCAAAGAAAAAAACAAAAAAATATGACAAATTAGTTCGTTGCTCGTTAAAATATCAAAAGAATATAGACAATTTTATATTGAATGGAAAACAAGAAATTATGTAACAATTATCACATTCTTACATTATTCCCGAAATGTTACTAATAAATCGTTAGTATTATAAATAACTCAAAATTCAAGATGAATAATAAAGATAATATTAATGATTCTGTCATCCTGGAATGGTGCCACTCCTAGACCGGAGCCTAGAGAGTCTAAATCTGCTTAGTAAGATGAGAACCGGAGAAAACCCCGGTCCAGGATATAATAATATTTTATACTATTTTTATTGTTAGGAGTGTGTAGAAATGTTAAATCCGCCTCTGCCTTAGGGCCCTTGATCGGAATTGATGGGATGGTCCCTTGCTTGCTTCCGGAGAGTAAATTAGTTTATTGTCCTCCACGTGGTCATGCGCAGTTTGTAACTGCTTTTGTGACAATACTGTTTATTTATTCTGTTATGTTAACGACATTACATATTCTGCCATTTTTCTGTTTTCAATATTAGTTATTTTTGTCGAAGACCCCAAATAGGGTTGAAATATTGTTCTTACAATTAATATTGTATGGTGTCCTTCTAGTGTGGTATTTAACTAAAATCATGTATTTTTTAAGTGTATTGTTTGGTGTGCTTCTTAAGTAATATTTTCATATTCTGTCTTTCACTGTTGTTCTCCGTTGCGTTATGTTCTCGTGTGTGCTTCCGTCGCCGTCGCGTCGCCACCGCTGCCACCACGGAAACTTCAACCGCCGTCACCGCATCCCGCGCCGCTACGCTCCATAGAGCGCAACACGATTAACTATTTGTCAAAGCGCAGCAGGGGAGTGGGGACGCGTTTAGTGGTCGCGCGACGTGCGTTTGAACGCGCTATAAACTCTCCTCCGTCCGTCACTCACTCAGGCGGCGCCTCCCCTCCTCTTCCTCCTCCTGCTCACGCCCACCCCTCGCACGACTCCTCTGCGAGACCGGTGCTGCTTTCCCTAAAGAGTGTGATAAGGACGAACTAATTGAGCTGTCGAAACTCATTAAAATAAAAAAAATAGTCTTCAAAGGAAATATAAAAATAATTATAGTGAAGACAACATATGTATTATAATTTCGCCTTCCACAACTGTACACCATTTCCACCCAGACCTATGTCTATCGAACGGGTGGTGTAGTGGTTATCACCCCTGCGATCAAAGCAGAAGTCCCGGGTTCGATTCCCGGCTCGTCGCCAATTTCACCTGACCGAAAGTTGTCAAATATCATCTCCACGTGTAGGGTACACGGAAGAAATATGTACATACTGCAAATTTTTATCCACAATTATTCATAGTCAGTTAATAATCCATACCTGTGAGACCCCTTACACTGAGCCGAAAATTGCAAATTACTTATATTTAATGGTGACAATTTTCAGTATTCTTTAATTTCGCATTACAAAGTGTTATTCATCTACTATTGGAGACCTTTCTAAGAACCCTGTTTCTTGGGGTCCGGGGCAAATTATTCTCTTTGCCCCTCTTTCCGTCCCTGGATGAAATACTCTGTTTTACTTTCATCTGGAGTGTGACTTAAATGAAGAGATTAGTTCAATTATTGGACATCAGTGCGTATAATTGTTATACATCTCCCCTATTACTTNCCCCCCCCCCAAAAAAAAAAAAAAATCCCCCCACACCTTCGTGCCGTCGAGAACTCTACGGAACAGTTACCGTCAGTATCTCCATGCTTCGAAACAGATACGCCCTTCGGCGAAACACGCGTTTTTTGAGCCTCTTTAAAAAAAAGCGTTTAATTTTTTTAACTTCCCAGTGATGTGCCGACAGATGACTGTGTTATGAGCATCAAAGGTGATTCCTCGTTCCCTCGCTCGTCGGTTTGGAGGTCTTCCTGTGCATGCGAGTTATAAATACGCGGCGTCCGGATATCCACGTCAAAAGAACACGTCTTCCCTCCGGGTATTACTAGTCAGATCGCTTCTTTAAAGGCATTCCTTGATCCGCTTGCCGGGAGGTTGACTTTAAAGTGTTGCGGAAGTTAAAGATGAATGTTCGATGCCTTTATTTTTTTAAGGCAGTTCGATTGAAGGGGTCGTTCATATCATGTTTATGTTGGGGAGAAACATGCAGCGGAGTATTGTCTTCAGGTATTGTATCCGTTAGAGCGACTACGGTAAAATACTTTAATATGTCTCAAATGATACTTTGAACTGTTGTCTATCGTGCCATGGAATTTTTAACAACATTCCTAACCTGACGCAACAAAATTTTTAACTTTTAACTTTCTCAAACGAAGAGTAAAACTTGTACATCGAATTAGTCCTTTCCAAAAGAGAAAGAATGATTGAAATGATGGATTTCGTTTCGATAATCCGATTATATCGAGAACAGGTAACATTTGCATAAAACCCGAATATGCTATTTTTTATGTTTAGGAATTGTTTTTATTCAGTTATTGTAGTTTCGTCATAATTTACAGCTAAAAATGGCCATGCCTGAATCGTGCAGCGAAGATGTTCCATTTACTCGCTACATTCTCTCGATGGAGTAGGGAACTCGCGCGGAACAATGAGATATTTGTACGGTTCTAGTGCACACTCAGAACAACAAATGGAAAACGCTGTAACAAATATATTGTTGTGGAAAAACAAAACTAATTCGTACTATACAATTAAAAGGCAATTGAATGATATAATGGGTACAGTGGTAGCAGCACAGTTTAGTAAAAAGATAATAGTTGTGTGCGGTAAAATACACTACACCTTTTTCCCATATCGATCCGGATAATTGGCGATCTGGTTGATTGGATAGTTGGAGTTTTACTGCTGGACAATAACTGCTGGAAAAAAAATTATACTACTGCATTAAGTCATCCATGCAAGAAGATAATGATTCTCGTTCGATCGTCATCGGAAAGATCGGGCGATCAAGATGTCCAGTAAATTGTAATGTATGTTAAACGCAATAGTTTGAAGAGTATTTGTGAGGTATGTGCTCGTAACATTCTAAATACTCCACTTCGTTAGCTCGCCAGAATCGTGTTTTAAATTCTGACGATTAATTTCCCTCTTTTAACTGTCAAATAAATAAATAAAATTAATTTTATTGTTAAAAACGTAGTGTGAATTATTAATTAATTTAAAATTTCTTTTGTAAATATATTAAAGCTCTGTGGGTGGTGTCACGTGATTTCAGTTAACAATAAATGATATACACGAATAAAATAAGGGTTACTATAATTTTAAATTTTTCACAGGAATATCTTCAGAAGATGGTTTAGGGATTGTAAAATCATCCAGTGAGTGTGTAAGAATTGCTTTTTCGGTTGGTAAAAAACCTGACTTTGCGTATGGCAATGGGCCTAACTTCTCGTTCATGTTTCTCACATAAGAAGTTCAAGAATGCCGACTCGGACTACGGTAATGGACAGGGGAGGCGATCAATTTTGAGTATTTTCTAACACGAGGAAAGGGTTGCGCAGTTGATAGCATGCTTCCTGGTGGAGCAGGAGTTTCTCGATTCGAGTCCTGACATACCTGTACATTCATCTCAACTTCCCGTACGATGCTATCACAACCAATTTCCTCACGTTTCGGTACGCGGAAGGAAGTTGTTGAAGACGATAGGTAGTTGACAGCGTAAGACAGTGACAATGTAAGAAACTGGACCGATTAGTTAAGGAACCGATTTAATATGTATAGTTTTTTTGCGAGAATTTCTATCATGCATATTCGTAGAAAAAAAAGTACTGAGAGAGAATTCCCTTGGTTATGATCGATCATATCAATATTATGATGTCATATACGGTGAAATAAATAAAACCAGATTTATTTAGAATATTATATAAAATAAATAATTAAAATACGAATAGTTACGGAGCAGCAGAGGCGAACTGGAAGCAAGTGAAGTGTGAACGAATTGTCGAGAAATAATCCTTTCTTTCTAAACGTGTACTTTCTACTAAATACAGATCTAATGTTTCCTTTTGTGAGAACAGTTGCTAGACCCAACCCTTAGAATATCTCTAAACCTTCTTTGTGCACGATGATATATACATAAGGAGACCGTACTACTACAGAAAGTACATGTGCCTGTCTCAAGTAGATATCTCGGATGGTTTACAGAAACGATCTGATTTTTTCAGTATACGATTCTTCCTCATTTCTAGATATACTGTACTATTTTTATGATTTTTCTTTTAAAATTATCATTGATTTAAAAAAATTCTTTATTGCAATACTCGTACGATTTGTGGTACTTTTAGACAACCAGCAAAAAACGTTCCCGCTGCATTTAATCTGGCTGGTACTCACTCCATTATTTGTTGTCAAGAACACAGTAGCTACAGCAGTGCTAAGGATCATCCTTAGCAACAAGGACGCAGTAGTCATCTATGTGACAAATATTGTCGGGGATTGATTTAAAGGCTCGCGGCTGTAAGGTATTGATTGTAATCGTCATCTTCCTCACCATACAAGCATGACGATCACGTAAATTGTAAAAGAACGTATCTTCTACGAGCTTAGTAGTTGGCAAGGTGATAAGGTAGCTATGTAGCTAATACTTTTCCTTGTGCAAGGGTGGGGGGTTGTTCCCGTCCACCATTGGCCACGCGAATATTAAAGTCCATTCCTCATCCATTCTTCGAGACCATTCCTCACACGAGTCTTCCAGTCAGCACCCGACTATAGACTTAATGATGGAGGTAATAATAGATAAAAAGCACTCTTCAATTATGTATTCGAGAACGGTAACGGAAAAAATTAAAAGCAAAATCACCAAATTGTGACGAGAGTGATGTACGGGTATGTAATCCTTTATCAATAGACACTAATGGAGATGTCAAACAGATCATTTTTACAAAACCTACAACGATACATGAGTATCCAGGAAGCACTTTTTGAGAAAGGAATGTATTGAGAACGAGAAACTGAACGAATGTCCATTTATTATTATCATCATCACCACAAACGGAATCGGGAACACTCCATCTTTTTATGTGGAGAAATTTCTGTCACGCTGTTAAATCAAAAAAGCGAAAGATCAACTTCTCAGATATTTTTCCTCAGAGAGGATTGTACTCCACCGGTAGATCTCCAGGTTCTCCTTCATCACGAGACAACTTTGAAAAAGTTCGCTAACAAGTTGTTTCTCTTCCTTGATGGCACTTTAAATTGTTAAAACACAAGCAACTGCAGACAATAAAACTTCCTCTTTTATTCCTCTACCTCCGCAGTCCATGAGCGTGAATAACAAGCTTTTATTTCCTCTAAACAAACTCTTCTCAACAGCCATCCATCTTTGACAACGCTTGTGTGCAGCCGCGCAATATGAACTGGAAAACTTTCTCATCAAGTAATTGATACTAACAACATAGCAGCTGAGAGTTTTTTGAAACACCAAGTCATTTCGCTACTTCTAATCCATGTTTCTTTTACGTCCGATTGTTCGTCCAACGTACAGAGTACGTAATTTATTAATTAGTAATAACAATTAAAGCATAACACAGAAGGGTCTTGGAGGCCCTATTTTCAAAGTTTTGGGAAGGATTCTGTCATGTGAGTGTGTGTTGGTGTCGTTTTTTATTTTCATTAATCCAACGAAAATGATTTTTGAGAACGCAAATCGTAGTTCGAACCAAAGATACACTTTTGTTGCTAATTCGTTGTTCATTTGCTTCGTAAAGACACACTTCCAGTTTAAAAATTTTTTTTTTGACTATTTGTGAAGAATATTTATTTTTATTTATCTTCTAAAAAAATATTGTCCTCCACGTGGTCATTCCTAGATACATATATTATTTTCTCACGATGTTCCTTTGAAAATATTTAGACATAAACGTGGATGATTTAAATGTAATTATGATCGGTTGAACTAAGTCATAAATCTGTCGCCTCCTCTTCAAAGTAAATAATTATTTGAACCGTTCTTGTATTTATTTGATACGTCTCATATTTGTTTTATATTTTCATTTTATCAGTTTATATTAATTTTGTATACTTCTTTTACAGGTTTAATAATGATTTCAGTATTGTTTTTTTCAAAATGTTGTTATGTATTAAACAGACCTCTGTCTGCATTCGAGCAGTATACTGACTTAAATCTGAAAGACTACGTTTGCCGTCCACCAACGTGGTGCGAGACCTCTTAAACGAACTCGTCGTGATTTACCGCTGCACACAACAGAATAATAATAATTACCTCGGACATTTGCGCTTAATTCATCTCAAAGCAAAATTGTAGACAAACCACCGCCCACCGTCTGTTCCATAATGCATGTGCTCACTGTGACTAACAATGACCGACTTCCGAGGTACAATGTGCAACCTGCCGAGCAGGGAGCGCCCTGGCGGCAGAACTTAGAACTCCGACTGTGGAGGCGGCGCAGGGGACAAAAGACTTTCGAGGCGGTAGAAGGGAACAGGATGTGGGTATGTGTTGTATCCTGTGAACTGCAGTATACGAGGTGGGGTGTTTCGTCTTTTTGAGTCGGGAGAGTTGCGTCTTATATCGGCTGAGTTACATCTGGGCCGTCGAGAGGATTTGGGGACCTGGGGCACATTTTGACTTTGAACCGCACCCCCACTCCCATCCTCTTCAATCAATATTTTGTTGATATACACGTAGAGGGGCTTGGTAAAATACAGACATTAGGGTAATTTGCGAATAAACGAATAAGAAAATACTTAAATAATGTATCGTTTTTTTATATCACTCAGACACACACTTTCGTCTCTATGAATTAACAGTAACAATTATCGACAGTTTACTATCTAAAATAATTTCTCCTCGTGTGGCCTTTCCTCCGAACCGAAAACAACGTAAGAAATAAGGAATATTATTTCGGTGACAACTTAACTCGAAAACCTGTACATTCCTCATCAAAAATAAGACTTACAACAGGGGTCGGCAACCTTTTTTGGCCGCGGGTCAAAATCAACCAAAATGTGAGTATTGGAGAGACGTTTGGGTCAGAGAAAGTTTCGACATGGATCTTATATACATAAACACTTATGTGTATAAGATCCATGGTAATCGAACTAAAATATTGTTCTTAGTATCTATTTTCATTTTTTTAATTCTCAAAATGTTTGTTTCATGTTTATGTTTTATAATTTATTTTTATATATTATACTTTATTTTCGGAACTAAAGTGGGTCACTTGAAATTATCAAATGGGTCACTCGGTGACCCTCGGGTCATAGGTAGCCGACCCCTGACTTACAGTATAAAATAATGTGTTGTGTCCCATATAACCAACCTTTGGTAGTTTTCTTCACTACAATAGCGACAAAGACTCAAATAGAAGTCAAATTCCGTTTACAAATGATCTTTAGAATATGATTGATCATGTGTAGTAATTTTCTGTTTCATGTTTGGCATTGGGCCTTTCTACTACTTGTAGCCGTTGAAATGAAAAGAATTCTTTAACAAATATAATTTTTTTATGAAAGTCAATATACCTTGACTTTTCAAATTGATTTTTACCTACATTATTATGCTCAAATTTACTCACTAGTTACTTTCGTAAAGGATCTTTTACATGAGTGGTTGATTATTTGCAATTTTGAAGCAATGTCAGCTTTCTTCTCCCAAGAAGATTCTTGAAATAGATATTGTTTATTCCATATTACAAAGTAAAATAATCCTAATCTACCAAATGGATAAGTTAATAATATCACATGACTGAAACCTTTTTATTAATTTTATTATTTTCCATTTAATTTGCTTTCATCTCTTTCGTTGAACCTTAAGCAATTCTTTCAATTAAAATGATATTTCAGGTAAAAATCTAGATTTCCTTTCTGATGGTTTTAATCAAATGTAAACTCGATATATTTGTAATTGAATGAAAATGAAGGAAATGTTTTCGGCATTCATCTCTTTTGCCGTTGTGCAACTACCATAATCCCATTTCTGATACAACTCTTTAAAAAAAAATTTCAGTGAAACTCGTGGTAAAAAATTGAAAAAGAAAGTCAATAAGAGGTAGAATCAAACCTCAAAATATATTGCTAGGATTTAAAAATCTTTTCCAAATATTCTCATATATTAAAAAATTATTGGTTTTTTGCTTGCTTGTCATCGTTATTATTTTATTATTTCGGTGCATTAATATCCTTTTCTTTTTCAAACGCATTGTTTATTTATGTTATTATTTAACTCATCTCATTTTTATTTAACAATATTTTAACATTTGTGAATAGTTTTATTTAACCACTTAAAGCTAATGAATATCTATCAGTTAATACCGTTTGTATGGAATATTTCGTTTTTTCGTCTTTAAGTATTTTGTATTTAATCTTTGAAATTGTTAGTCATCCCTGAGCGACAGTTCCATGCGCTTCTTATGTCTTTTCAACTATTGGTCTTTCAAAAGTTTACTTTGGCTTTCGCATGGCAGGAACATTCTTAACTCTTAACGGACTGATCTTCATTACGAGAGAAGTCCTTTTTCTAAAATCACATCTCTCTGTAAACAAGCCACTGAAACTACCACAGTTCATAACGCACTTCAACTGTTGCTCATTCACGACCTTCTGGATTCCAGAGCAGCCTGCTCTGCATCGTATTGTAATGCAACAACCCAATGCCCCGCTGCGACTCAAATGGGAGGGGGGGAATAGAAGGGGAGAGTGTTTTGAGTGAGGGTACAGGTGACGTGGTGGGTGGAGGAGGGTCGGTGGGGCAACGGGTGGGTGCGGCCCTAAGAGCACCTGCGGAGTCAATATTGACTCAGTCAAGTAGCCCCCCGTCGGGTTGTATTGTCCCCGTGTTGTGCCCGCGGCCACCGCCTACGCCTGTGTCCCTCACGTCCTGCCTCCCTTCGACCACCATCCCTCCGACAGCGTGTCTTGCTTTCCCTTCTCTTCCATGGCCTTCAAAGTGCGCAGTCATTGAAATAGAGCTCAGTGCTACCAATCACTGTCATCTGCGAGCATGGCTTTGCTAACTACACTACAATAATCTGAATCATTTGGGGTCGGTTCCGTTACGGATACTGAAATATCCGGATAATTCTATTTTTCCCTTCAAAAATGCTATTTTAAAGACAAAACGACACGGAAGTAGCTTAGCGTTCAGGAAAAAACAAAAAAGATATCTACAAAATACCATTTGGTGATATAATAGGTCTACTTTTTTATTCCATCGATCCGCATAATTGACGATCCGGATAACTGGAGTTCGGATATTTGGATTTTTATTCTATTTACATGAAAATTTTTGGAGTAGGATATAATCTGCACAAGCACTTCTTTACTAAAATATAAACTGAGAACATATTTATGGGGAAACTATTTCAAAAATGAAACATGCTTGAAATTTTTTCTCTTGGAGGTAAGTTTAATTTCGTAAACGTAATACTGCATCTTGAATGTTAAGAAAAATAAATTACTAAATTCTTTTATTGATTAAAAAGCAATTACAATCTGCGTATGACATGGAGGACAATAAACCAATTTAATACAAAGATTATGGTAAAATAATACAACAAATAAAGATAATAAAATTAATAAGAGTGAGTGTTATTCCCAAGAATGAGGGTAAAGTATTGGTACATGAGCCAGGTGGAATGTAAACCATAGAGTAGAAGCTGGGTCTATTTCTGGTCTGTAATCACTTTCACATCTTTTCCTCCACCTGCTGGTGACCAAAATTTTTGTAGGAAATTGTTGGTATAAAAGACACTTTGAATAACATCCCTCATATTGTAAAACCAAGAGGAAGAATGGATTGTGATTTAGATGACTTGCAAAAATGTAGTCATATAATAATAATAATAATAATAAAAAATTTATTTTCAAAAAAACAGTACCAACTGCGTATGACCACGTGGAGGACAATAAACTAATTTACTAGCAAGGGACCATCCCATCAATTCCGATCAAGGGCCCTAAGGCAGAGGCGGATTCAAAAATTTCAGCAAAAATTCCTAGATAAGATAAAAAGTTAGCTACGAGTTATAATACTAATAGAATGTCAATATGTTTGTAATTTAACACAAAAAATTTACATGTACAAAATTTTATCGATCTATTGATTATCCTGAGTATAGTGCTTAAAAATCATAAGAATTGAAATAACACTAAATTCACGATGTATTGTTACAATAAACATGCCCCTAGACAAAGCCTAGAGAACGTGTATAAGAAATCCGCCTTTACCCGAAGGAAAAACGGAGAAAAACCCAGGCCAGAAAATTTATCTCCTATTCGTAGCTTACATTGCAATGAATTCAAACCTCTTCACTAAAAATTCGTAACTAACTTCACTAAGTGGCGATAGAAAACGGAACATTCAAATACAGTGGAACCCTTCTGAACCGGCCTCGGATCAATCGGCCGTTGAATTAACCGACATATCGCATGGAACAGTTTTTTCTTCTCGCTTTCAGCGTCTAATAGCCGACAGAAAGTGACTCAAACATTAATTTATGTTATGTTAGTGTTGTTGTGGTTAGATTTGGGGGAGGGGTAGAGAGTTTATCAAGTCGATTCTCCTTTTGCTTTCGAGTCTATTTGTCTATGAATCAATTTTCTCGCATGTTCGTAGTGGAATAAAATAAGATGCAATGACGTCACATTTGCTTGTTTATTCGTGATAACCTGTTGAAACTGTTGGCACTTTTTGAACGAAAATCGATATTTCACAGTAGCCTCGAATTAACCAGGGAAACGGGTAACAGGTCAGGATCTCGGTTCAGACCAGATAGGTTAAGTGGGGTTTTACTGTAACTAAAATTCCTAAAATTCTCTACTGCCCTAAAATTTTGTACAGGTAAGGAAAATGCAGTTACGCACTAAGGAGAGCCAACATGACTCTCCCCGCGTGTGGGACTCGTCAAACGACTCAACCATACCCACTAAAAACCCTCCTGAATTACAATATATAAAAAAACATATCTCAAAAAACATTACAAAAAATGAGGAAAATGAAAGATACCCTGGCCCTAATAACGTCGGGATCGAAAAGAACAAGAGGTGACCAAGGAAGGCCAGGAAAGAGAATAGAAGGAGCCTTAAACAAGTAAGTGGAAGTAATGCCAGGCTCAGCTCGGGGCCCCGTGTTTGTCAAACACGTACTTCCTGGGGTGGGTTTTACTGAATATTATTGTGTTCCCTGTTCATAAGAAAAAGAAAACCTTGAGTACGTGAATACTTATGACTGTGAATAGATGAATTACACGTTTATTTTCATCTCCTTTACGCTCTTCGTCGGTGAGAACACTAGGACGTCTCCTTTCGGAAAAGGCGCCTTCTCTCCTCAAAAGATCACATTATGTAGAAGGGTTCTTGCTTCGGCGACGTGTAGGTGGTCTGACAGTTACGACGTTGCGTCTTCAAAAGGTAGTTTACATTTTGTCGAGCTCCAGAAATATCGGAGGCACGTGTATGGCGGCGGCATGTCGACAGCCAGACGTAAACACGGAGCCTCCGAGGAACATCGGCATCTCTATCTGCCTTCACCGAATTTCTCTACATAGGTCTTCATGGTTGTTACATTTAATTTTTTCATTCATAGATCATAATACGCGTTTATACCGGATGTGAAACTCGGAAAAAGAGAAAAAATATTTATCTTTACAGATTTTCACATACGATTATTTTATATACGTTAATACGAGTACACACAGGATGTAAAATAGAGAGAAAGGAAGAAAAGTCATTTCTCTTAACAGATTTCCATAAACGAGTGCATACTGGGAGTAAAATTCAGAAAAAAGAAACAAAGTATTTCACTAAACGGATTTTCATGTTCGATTATACGAATACGTACCGGATATAAATTCAGAAAGAGGAACGAAAAGTATCTCTCTATACTGATTTGTTGATTTGTAGATTNTCAGTGTATGTTACTGACGATGGTTGCTATGCAGCCGAAAAAGCTTTCTAATACCTATAATAAAAAAATGAGCAACATAGAAACGACTTTTAATTTATCATGCTTTGATAATGTTGCTAAAGCACCACAATTACCAAGTATTGAATTGCTTTATAAAGACAAGAAGTGGTTTGTTCATATCTGACGATGTCTGGCTGTCGCCGATCGCTCAGCTGTGTCGGCGTATATTAGAGTAGAGCTTGCAAGTGCCAGTACGAGTTGCAAGTGGGCGCGAGACTTCTCTCAAGTAACTCGCATTTTAGTTTTCGAGCTTCGATGCGAGTCTCTCGTTCCCTCATAGGAGGGGTTTGTTGATTGTAGTGATATCTCGCAGTAAATTACGCCTCTTCTTCTATTACTCACTTTGTTTTATGGAAGACTCATCTTCACTTACCATTATTATATTGCCGTACATGTCACATGGCCGAGAATGTCTTGGTCACCACATAAATTTGTATTATTCAGGTCGCAAGATCAATTTCCTATTGAGGCGTGTTTCCATCGCTTTCATCGAAATACATATCGTGAGCTGGTCATTGTGAATTTAACTTCGACTTTGTGAACATTTCACAAAATATTCTAGTTTTTTTTTGTATCTAGATACATCAGTAATAGATTATAATGAAATTAAAAAAAACAATTCTAGACCTCTGAACATCCCTGAGAAGAACACCTGTTGGTTTCCGAGAACATCCGGTTCTATAAGCAAATATATTAATTGAAAGATGTTACTGTTGGTGAACTTAGCGTGACATGGCAATATATCGGTAACCTGAGAAGCTATTAATATGGTTTCTAGGGAAGGTAAGTTTTTATGACCTCTTTTTAAGAATAAAATGTACCGACAGAGTATATTCCTTAAATGAGCAGACATTGTTCGTAAAGCTGTACCATAATATTCTCAAAAATTTATGGATTTGGACAAAATTACATCTTTTGAGATCTCGTGTAACACAGCACTATCCTACTAGTACATACTACAGGACACCTACATATAATTTAAAAGTAATCAAATATTTCGTTGTCTCACGAAAGTAAAAAATTTTGCTGGTTGACCCGATTTAAATTACTGCTCGAATTCATCTTACCTAGCGTTCAGTGAGTAACCCCTGTTAGTTAGACCTTAATTTAAAAAGATCGTATTTCACAGAATGTGATTCCAATATTTGCATCATCTTCGCGACCATCCGAAGTGCACTTAACGATGCATTATAATTTAATGCATTTCCATTACGTGAGTAATTAAATATTAATTTAATGGGGACAGGGACTCAATGTCCACCGCAGTCCCTTACCCCCAGCCCCAAACACTATACTCATTTAATTAAAAGAATCCCTTCCTGTGGAGCCAGGGGGGCTACTTCGGGGGCGCTGAGACGACTCTCAAATATTTGCGGGACCCTTTGGTTGACATTGCGGCAGGTTTTTCCTCAATAAATAAAGATAAAAGGATCGCTAAGCGGATATATCAAAGAAGTAGTGACTTCTTAGACAGCGGACAAAGAAAAGGGAACCATTGGTCCCAATGCTTTTTGAAGTATATTCTTCAAACAATTTGTTTTATGGTGAGTTTTGACGATCTATTTAATCGTGTAATGACCTGAAAAATATTGGAATGGCAAAAAATGAAATTGTTGTGGTATTTTTAGATCGTTACGCGATGGATCGAGAAGAACATATTTTCAAAGATTATTTCCGGCGTTGAATTAATGACTTTGCTGATAATTGTACGACCACTATTGCCCTTGAATAACTGGTAAAAGAACACAAATCAGAACCTAGACAACCTCTGTTCTTGTTATTACTTTAACTGAATTGTTTCTTTGTCTCTTTCATCCACTTCTGGAATGATTCGTAAATAAACATGAATACATTTCCACATTCATTTTCATTTAACAGAATTTACTGTGAAGAGAAAAGACAATATAGGTTCTACACGAAACATTTGATGCAGAGATGACATCAATTACTATTTTCAATCATTGTATTAATTTATCCATAATATTCGTGTAGATTAATTTGGTGTGTTTCATGATTGACCTGTATCGTCTCGTAAATAATATTTTGCGAAGGTGATGACTAAGCATCCGGGTCAACATGTCGTATATTTCTTTCTACTTATGACGCACTCTCGGGCAATCATGTCTTTATCGCACCAGGAAACAGCCATCGTAGCGGTAATATACACGTAAAGCCGCAAAAACCGAGCTCATAACGATGTTCGAAGGACGTACAACTACTTCTTCCACGCGCACCAAAATGGCTGAACAACCATCTTACAAAAGCAGCACTTAAGACGATTGCTCTATAAAGCAACTTGAAACTACTCCGTTAAAAACCTTTTAGGCACGGTTTAAAGAAACCTAAAGCTAAACTTCAATAAATTGTGTTCTTTTCAAGCACGTTGCCACTGCTCCGTAACTCGTGTCATTCTCAGGTCGAGAACGCAGCTTTCTTCAGCTTTTTTCTCCTGCGTGTTTTGGTCCTCCGGACCGTAGGATGTATGCACTCGGTCTCTCATTTTTGTTGTTGCTTTTTTTAACAAAAAAATATTCGCGGAAGACCGTCCATATTGCTGAGCGGAACCTCATTCCCCCATTCCCCGAGCAAAATCGTCGACTCGCAAGACACTCTCCAGCTTTCTGTTAAAAATCCTTGCCTTAAATATTCAAGGGGACTCTATAATGCATCCAGCGCTCATCTCGGAGGAAGCATTGCATTAGAAATGGGTTGATCCGAGTGCTAAGACCCGGAAAAGACTTCTATTGTCTGAAAAATTAATAACTGTGATGGAGTCTTTTCTTTTGTGCAAATAAAAGCACTTACGGAGGGTTTTTTCGGAACATGAACACTTTTTTGTCGTAATCCGGATTTAGAATATTAATCGCTTCATTAGCTAATGTCCTGATTTGTGGGAGAAGACTTCGGTGATACGGTTGCAGTACGGAGATTTCACAGAAACAATGACAAATGGAAAAAAGTTAAATATTTTTTATATTTTTAAAGACAGAAATATAGTATTTAAACATTAATTGTCTATATTTAGGGTGGTATGTAGGGTTTTTTAAACAATTCTGTTTTAAATGCTTACAGAGATTCTTTGAAATTAAAACAAACAACCTGAGTCTTTTGCAGATAGTTTAATTTTGACTCAAATTAATAAAATACACATCACAATTTTGAAAAAACAATTTGAATAATAAACACTTAAAAATATCACTGCGGTTCGTCTCTAATGCGAGACATCAAGTTAGCTAGTTCATAACTAGTGACTTGAAACACAATCAGGCATCAAACATCATCATTAATATCTTAATAATTATTTTTTTAATAGAATATGATACAAATTATTCAGGAAACTTCAGAAGATGTACACTACTGAATTCCGAAAAAGAGATGAGATTTTTAATGAGTGTGTCGCGAAATAAAAATAAATAAATTATATCGATAATATTTTATGTGATAACGAAATATTTTATATCATCTTCCAAAACATTTTTTTATTACGCAATTGTTTCTTTTTAATAGTGGTCGGCAAAGTCTCTCGTCCCTCCAAAAATTCGTTTCTTTTTCTTTCAGAAAATCATTCATTTCGTTTTCGTCGTCCTCCTCTCCTCCCAATCTTCCTGCCCCTCCTAATATATCGTAGCAATCTTTCGCTATCCCCAAGAATTCCCCGTGACAGATGGGAGAGGAGAGTAATAATACTGTGTGGTGATACGTAGTGCTCATTCGGAAAATGATTGTATCTCCCAGGTCCGAGGAAAGTGATCCCTCCCTTATGACCTCGATTTAGGAGGCCGCACTGGTCAAGGTGCGTTCCTTTAGACGTCTGAGGAATATCGGAGAGGGCGGAACGTGATTGGTGAGGGGAGATGACCAATCACAATGCGTCTCTCGGAGCGAGATGAGAGATGGGACCGTGTTCATGTTCGTTGGAGATAAAAGCGAAAGCAATGATTGTCGAGTTTAGTGATATATTTCAGATGGGGGTGAATGTATTGATAGTGGAACTAATTATCTCTCTACATCCTCAGTGACCACTTTTGTACCGTATATATAATTTACAACAAAAACATTTTTCGATTACCAATACAATCAATTCTTTATGAACCAGAAAAAAGATATAAATTAAATACGTGGAGTTGTGGATAAATAAATATTTTTATGGTAGCAGATGAACTCCTTAACGTATTCGTAATCGCTCACTCCAGGAAATAGTCTTTTGTATTAAAATACTGTAAGTGACGTCACATATTTGGAGGAGATTTTGACGTCATTAGTTCCAGAAAACAGGTATCAAGCATTACTCTTCTTTTTTTAAAGATATGGAATGTTTACTATTTTTATTCCATTACAAGGATATGGAGTTCTTTGATAGACTTTAGTTTCTTCTCCTTGTTACCCCAGATCCACTACTTTATTACAATTATTTACAACGATGTATAAGAGAATATAACATTTAATTCATTAACACATTTGAATAATTTGGAATTGTCAATTTAACTAATAATAATAATAAAAAACGATAATATTAAAATCTATACTCCTGAGTAAATATACGGATCATTTTTCATCTCATTCTTAAAATATAGAGCCTCCTCGCCACGTAAGAATGTGTGCGCGTCCCCACTGCGCTACATTCCTTTTATTTCAAATTTTTCTCGAATATGAACACTCAATTTTGGTCGATAGTAAATCTTCAACATTCTTCGAACTCCCTTCTTTACTCGCAGCTAACTTTTTTTCTTATCTAGGAACTTATGCTGAAATTCTTTGAATCCGCCTCTGCCTTAGGGCCGTTGATCGGAATTGATGGGATGGTCCCTTGCTTGCTTCCGGAGAGTAAATTAGTTTATTGTCCTCCATGAGGTCATACGCAGTTTGTACTGTTTTTTGACAATAAATTTATTATTACTAAATCTAAAATGTAGTTGAATGCTCGCAATTCTAGAGCTCATGTTCTGAGTCTTCTTCATACACATTACTCTGTTAACGGACATTAAACACAGGAGTGAAATATATGTTAAATCACAAAGCGTAGTATGGATTATCTCTCACACATCAAAAGCACCTGCCATTATGATACTCATTGCATATGTATATTGGTAGATGTATTAAGGATACATATTGTTTCTTCAGTGATTCATTTATTCTGAAGATGAAGGTCGAAACACACCGCCTTGTTGAATTATTGCAATAAAGTTGTGTGTAAAATGCGTTTCTTCCACATTCAATTTGGTTCATCTTCACGGTCCATGATCTTAGAAACAGGGGATTGTTATGGGTGTTTGTGACTCAATCGTGAAAATGAGGTTAAGAGGCACCCAATCAAATCGCACCTGAAGTGTATGTGGAAACTTCTATTAGGAGACTGGGAAGGTTGATTTTCTTTAAGTAACTATCATCATGAGGACTAACTTTGGCGTCTCCGCAGAAATGGTTGATACGGATATAGCATTGTGGTGATATGATTTCAATTTCCGGTTAGTTCCACCATTAATTTCTTATACAGGGTCAGGGATTGCTGATGAGTTGGAGATTGTGTTCGTGAGAGTGCAATTTTGAAGAGGGTCTTTCCGAATGATATAGGTCATTAAGTCAAGTTTTTCTGGAAGAAAAGACGTATAGCCTTCAAGTAATAATGTGCTATGTGGAGAAAGGATTCAAATTTTCTCTCCGAGAAGAACCAATATATCATACGATAAAAAATAATTTTTGGGACTTTGGAGTTAATAAAGTATTCAAACGTAGCTGAATTCTCGCCCATTTCTTAAATCTATGATAGTTTAATAAATCAGACACGTTTGTTATTAAACTTAGTAACAATACAACAGAAAATGAAGTACGACATGAACGTAAATAGTATAATTATGACCACGGGACCAATTAATGATGATAGGTTTTTTAAAATAATATGAGCATATTAGAAGCTTTTCATGTTCCGTTGTTAAGTTGCCGTTTTAAAAATTTGTTAAAACTAATGAAAGTTCCAAACAGGATTGTAAGTTGTGCACTGTAAAACGTTCACAATATTGTATGAATTTCAATGCGCATTCAAAAAATCAGATTCATTAAAATATATTGGGACTTGCAGATCGAGTTTCATGTAACGCACTTTTCATGAAACTCTCAAAAATTGTTTCATGGAAATGCGCTTAATGCAAGCTCAATAAAGTTAGAAATGAAGCTCGAATTCAGTTCAAATAATGGAGTAGAAGAGGTGGAGATACTAGAGACATCAGGGAAATTTTGCTTTGACTAAATCAATGATCTCCAACCAATAGTTCGCGAACCATTTCTTGTCTCCAAGAATGTTTTCGTAGTTCACAGACAAACCTTTGGCATTAATTGATTACATTAATTACAAAACAGAAAATTATATTACAAAATGTGGGGTTTTACTGCAAGATTTGCTTACAAATCCTTATTTATAACTATAGTAGCCTTAGTTACAGCTATGTAAATTCAAGAAGTGGAACCAGGAAAAAATACATCCAGATAGCAAAAACATTAAAAACTATGCACAAAAAATAATTATATCAATGCAAAATAACTTTTCAATCTATTACCAAAAACATTTAGAATGTATAAAAAGATCTACAAAAACTGAATTTAAAAAATGGGTTATATAAAATGCCTAAAATAAGAAGTAGAGTGCTTATATGTGTATATATATGTAAATATTGTGGGCACTAGTCAGTTATTTAGTACATAAGTTTTTAGTATAAGTAACAGTTATATACGTATGACATGTAAATTCACCACTCCTGGGCACAGGTAACTATGTTTACCTCTGCAGGAATGCAATTCGACAATTGTATTGTTATTTGTAATTTTCTGGTGAAAGTGAAAGGAGTTTCATGGATGTACTCGTTGTTATGCAAAACGTTTCAGGACTGAACACCAATATTCTCTGCTTCATAACCAGGAATACATTTAATACAACTATTTTTAGACGATGTGACGTAGTGTGGGAGTGTAGGTGTCGTTCCCGCTCATTGTCGTGGTCGAATTCTACGCAAGTCTTGGGGGAAACGTGACATGGCGGGCATTGGGAGTGCAGAGCGCAGTATTTCAAAGGCCGCTGATGGATTCTATCTGGCCGGACGGGGGACATAATGCTCCTTAATTGCCGCCATTTCTCTCGGGGAACCAACGTCGTGGATGGAGGAGGAAGTTGCCGTTCGTCTGAGACTCCCCTTCGGTTGTATCTGGAAGTTGAGAATAGAGCGACCTGAGAAGCACAGCAGGTGTCTGCTTCATGGAGGATTCATGCTACGGGAGATATACTGACCTTCTATTCACCGTTTTAGGTGAACGAGAAAGTTGTATATAGTGGGGCAATGCGAGGCAGAGTGGAGGAATAACATTAACAGAATACGTCTTGAGATTAGATACAATATTTTTAAATTGGGTTTGGGAGAAAATATTTAAAAGTCTTGTGATTTCATGGAATTTCCTAACCTGATAACTCAAGAAAACTTGAAAATATCGAGAATTAGATGTGACGAAAGAGTAGATTTTTCTTTGGGCGATTTCTACGGAAAACCTAATAGCAGATGTTTGATCGGTAATTTGAATTGACAAAATATCATTTAATTGATGTTTCAATTAATTCACACAAAATTCAGATATATTGTATATTGCAAATTTGGGAATATTATTATAATTTTCCAATCTGCAGATTATTATTTTGGCAGATGTACAATAATTATTTTTCTTTCTGCAGTAATTACACGTTATCTCTGGCCACCATAAAACATTTTTCTTAAGTCTGATTGGTAAGTTAAATATACATCTCGTATAGAAGAAGAATTATGAAAATGCATTTATAAAAATTTTCGAATTTTCTTATGCATCCTTCACTAGCAAAGTGCATATCTTGTAGATTTTGTTATTAATCACAAGATAAAAGATTTAAATTAATTATAATATACCTGAAACTAAAATTAACATTTAGTTACAAAAATTTGAGAGTGGTGGTGGAGAATATTTGATTTATTTCAGTGAAATGTACATTTTCTGCCACGATGATGAAATTCAGAAAAAAAGTTTTCTATTTTGGATAATAATTTCTTAGGTTCTATTTTCCACCAAGAGAGTGCTCTCATCAACAACATCCTATTAAATGTTTCACGGGAGTCTTTCGCAACTGCGAATTTTGATGTGTCCCAGGAATTGATTTATCTCATGGAACTTTTCAGCAAATACCGTAGCAGTATAATACATCCACTTTCTCAAGTACATGGATTCCTTGTGTACCTCACTGTACAATGTAGATTTCCCAAAGGAAGCATTTGAGTTATATTGAAAGAGCGTTTCATTACTATGCTTCAAGGGTTTTAAACAAAACCACGAAATTGATTTAAGTATTCCTTCCTCAGCGTTTATCTCGACGCTGTCGCCTTGCCTGTTTTTGTGCTCGAAGGCATCTCTGTGCTGCAGGTCGACCGCACAGGGGAGGGGACTTCCCCTAAGACGTGAGTCACCGAAGTAAAAGGCCCTCATGTCTTTGCCCTCAGGGTGGATCAAAGATGGAGAACGAGAGATTCGATTTGAAGGCGCACTTTAACGTGATTGTTTGACAAGGAATGAAATGTTGAGATAGGAAACTTCAAGCCTACGTCATCAAGATTGAATGCATTGCTCTCATTTTCCAAAACAACCCGGAATTCAGTGAATTATAGTTTTCTTTATGGACGAGGGACTTGGAATTACATACCAAAGAGAGTTAAGTAATATAAATTATATAAAAAAATTATGTCAGTTATGAATTATTCCAATTTTTTAACCAGATGTAGCATTGAAAATACGTGAAACTTGATACATGGATTATTTTTAGAATGAAAGCCTAAAACCTTGGAATGACGTTTATTAACCAAAGTATGTAATGTAGATGCAATTGTTTTAGAAATTAAGCAAAAATTTATTAAGTAAGTTACTTTTATAGTTTTTTCCTTGAAATAGGAACTTCAAGCCTATGTCATCAAGCCTAGGTCATTTTCCAAACAACCCCGAATTCAATGAATTGTAGTTTTCCTTAAGGAACTTGGAATTAAATACCACAGAGAGAGTGAAGTTATGTTAATTATTAATAAAATGGTAGGTAAAGTGTTAATTATTCAAACAGCTTTTTAACGAGCCACAGCATGGAAAATATGTGATACTTGGTACATGAATAATTTTCAGACTGAAAGCCTAAAAACTTTAACGTTTATCAATCAAAGTTTGTAATATAGATGCAATGTTTTCGAAAGTAAGCAAAAATTTATGTATGCTATATTTGTACATCTCTCACATTACAATACGAAGATATATTAAATAATATATTCGTGTATCATTTTTTACGACTAGATCTAAAAACAAAGAATAACGCAAACGCGTGCCTCAAATAAAACTGAAAAATAAGTAATACATATTTTTAATTGAATTGAAATATGTTTTTAATTGGGGATGGCAGGAGGAAATTGCCGATACACTGTGGTTCCGAAGGCAGATAATGAAATATTTTAAATGTTATCACGATTTTGTATTTGCGCTAATGTCTTCGATGCTGGAAGTCACGTATTGATCGTTCATTTTCTCCAATTACGTCGTGGAGGAACGGCTGATGACCATCCATTGTTTGCCCTCGCTTCGCCATTGTCATGTTTAGAATTCTTCAGATGCGCCTGTGGTTAGTTAGGTATGCAACCCAACTCGCTTAAGTGATGAGCACACTGCGGTTGCCCCTTTGATTAAGAAATGACGAAATATGAACTCTCCAGAAATTAAACTATCTTTTCAATAATAGACTTTCTAATAAAGCATTTTATTCGCGAGTAAACAAAAAATATATTGTAGTGTAATGTTATTATACTTTGAACTGGGAATTTCAAGAATGTAAAATAATTTAATTATATTATCTCATCATAGATGTTGATTTTGAGTTCTCAGAAAAGAAAATGTGTTTATACAATTCCTTACATTATAAAAATTAATTGACGTGAAATTTGGAGTAATATTTTTTTAGGATTTGCATGTTCCAATATACGCACAAAAGCGAGCTGTCAAAACAGACGTATACAACAAATGCAATGAATTACTCATTATTTTCAAATAAACACACGTTTCTACCATATTCGAGAAAAAAACCTCCGTGATATCTGATATGAATGCCACGTTAATATTGTCAGGTAACTCTATTCCGTATAATGGGGATGGCAAGTTAATTGAATTTCCAGAAGACCACTACCTTGAAAGGTGGACATACAAAAATACTTTAAAATAATCAATGAATAACAAATTACCAGCTACAAATGAATATTGTGAGGAAGAAAATAGAAAGTACACTGAGAATTGACTCCGGTTAAGCATGAACATATAAATAATTATAAATAGAAGAAAAATACCTTAAACAAAGACAACATTAAATTGATATGTTTTACACTTTGTTGAAAACTATTCTTATTAATGCTTGTATAATTACCAACTTTTCTTTAGATTTGATCAAATATTTAATCATTTAGCACGTTGGAGCTCATAAATTGTGATTGATTTGAATAGCAATTGTTGGCCATACCTGGGCCGTCTTTATGGGCGTCGAGCAGTTTTCTTGACCCAGATAATGGCAGAACATGAGACGAGGAGTCTCACCACCTTGAGGCTGCCACCTTGAAGATTCAAATAGGAGCAACACTTGTGTTCACTCAGTTTAATACACTCTTTACTTCACTTTTCATTGACTTTTTATTAGTAAATGTTAACTGCTCCTTTATATAAAATGATGGTTTGAGTTTAATGTTCTCTTCACTTGCCTTTCAATATTCCTGCAACTTTGTTTGATTTACTTTAAATTCTTATCACTGTTTTTACTGCAACACTGGTGATTCTATTCTCACTTGTCCTTTCAACTTTTTTATAATAGTTATTCTTTACTACAATTCACTGGTTTTACTTACCTCTCAATATCTTTGTAACTTTCTTTCTATATATCACACCTTTCTATAAACGTACTAAAACAATAATGCACTGCTCTTTCTTGCATCATAACTTTGTAAACTTCCTTCTAAACATCACCCTTCCTATAAAACTCATAAATGAATATTTCACTGTTCTCATGCAGAGGTGAGGTGCTACAGATCGTAAAACGACTACTATCATTGGAGTCTAACGAGTGGTGACGCGAACGGCGCGAAACTTTCGTGCTTCCAACCGTCCTTTCTACAAGGTTACCATCCTAGGTTAGTATCTTGTTATATAGTAATACTAAATTACATTATTGATTATAGATCTATATTACGTTTGCTAGATATTTATAAAAATTTATGTACAATATTTAGGGCTTTAATAATACTTTTCCAATTGTTGCATTTTCATTATGCTTACTTAATTAATTTTCTGATTGGCTTCATGATACCTTTCTTTAATGCAAATTGTGGATGGAACGATTTTTATATAGATTTTCATACACAGTTTCCTTAATATCTCTAATTTGATATCTTTATTACAACTTAAGTTGAATTTACGTAATTTACTGGTGCTGTGGTTTCATAAAACTACTACTTGACAGAAGCTTCTAGATAGCTGACTCAGACCAACCGGTGGAGGTTTGGTGTGCTTCAAATCAAAAAGGGAAATCCCGGATTTCGTGGCATGTAGACGCTTTGGATGGCTGAGTATTGCGTAACATTGTGAAACCGTCCGTTACAAAGCAGATGACTGATACGTAAGATTATAAATGGTATGTTACGAAATGTAACAACATCATTTGTTTGACGTTTTATGGATATAATGTTATGTCAATCATAATTAAAATTACATTCATAAAATGTATTAGCATTGTAAAAGAATAAGAAGATGAAATATATCATTTTACTTCGAAAAAACTAAGCTTGGATTTGAAATTTAATTTTCTTCTCGACGCAATACATTTTTAAGCGTTGATATTTTCGAAGCATTATGTGGTTGACATAATGACATATCAACACTTGAAAATATTGAAAAATATGCTCAGATCTGTTTATCTTGTATTCATTTAGTTCTTATAGCTCTTTTCACTACCCTCGTGCTTCTTAAGTGCACTTTGCAATAGTATTTGCACATCGAAGTGGTCTTAGATTCGTGAAATATATATATAAAATTTCATAAAACATATCTTACGTTCTTCTGCATTTCACGTATGATATATCTTAGAGATGCTAAGGGTACTGCACGGTAAACGAAATTACATATATTAAAAGTACTCGTTTGTGTAAAAAATGGTCGTGAACTCATTTACAGACTTTAATATGGATTATTTGGGGACATAGAACTCAAATAAGCTTCACGAATAATTTGTAATTATTGTGAATCTGTTGACGTTACAATTCTTTTTTTCCTACGTATTTCTGAAGTTGATTTATATCCTTCATGGAATAAAATTAAGTAAAATGGAATGTTGCGGAACTCCTCTTTATCGGATTATATTAATTACTCAGTGAAATGATAGGAAAGCGACGTATATTTCATCCTTTGATATATAGCTTGCTTTTCGTTTCGGTGTACCCTTCGCGCATCTTCGAGGGAGACCTACAGCCCCAGGGATATCTGAGGATTGCTTAGCAAACATTGGAGAGCTCAAAGAAGAGGGTTCTGGGCGAGTTTGTTACCAGGTCTCTCCTCCGGGAGCAAAGGAAATAATGTATTTAGTCATCCCAATTCAATTTTCCTACTTGTATACAAGAGAATGATGTTTACTTACATGTTGAACTATACACGCATGCTATAATTTATATAATAATATAAATACGAAAAAAGTTTTTGCATCTATGTTTTTTTGTTTGATAAACGCAAATAAGATACTTTAGTTTTTTCCGGTGTGACGTTTGCAGTACAGTCGTTCCTTTCTGCATCTCTGAAGTAATCAAGAGAACTAAAGTTTAGAGAACTAAAGTATAAGCATATGATAAAAAATATATTTTATAAAGGATTTATTAGAAATAAAAAAAATGTTTCTACCAATGTTCGTCTAACAAGACCCCACTCTGGTTTCCTGATACCTCAAAAGTTGGTAAGTTAATTTTTCAGATTTTTTATTCAGTTCTTGATACCTAACACAATTTGCGATATTGGATTGATGGACCCAAGGGAAGTAACCTTTCCGGTGGATTTTCAGTGGATGTTATCCATTGCACGAAGAAAACAACTATAAAAATCTTTACATGTATAATAAATGAATAAATAACACAAATAGTCCTTTGTAGGTCCCTTTCTACCTCTGAGGTATATTTTGCCTCATATATATTAATATATGAGTTAATTAAATTGAAAATACTACTTATAAAAGTCACTCACAAATTTGACAGAACTATTACGACATCCAGCCACTTATATATATATAAAAGCTTCAAGATCTTCATCGCTGTTCTTAATCTTTTATTAATACATCATATTTTAAGCCACAAAAG
>NNCF01126377.1:139039-152532 GCA_002313205.1 Laupala kohalensis | reverse complement strand
CGGAATCGGGGACTAATGGCGCAGAACCAGTCCCCAGCTCGGGACCGTGGGTTCGCCAAACCGATACACAGTGGAAACTGAACCCCCTGCGGGGTAAGGGAGGTACACAACACATTCATCTTACAAAAACAACAAAAACTATGGCTACACTCAGGGTCTTACAAATGCATAAGCAGAGCTAACTAGTGGATTTGGTTCAAAATTTGAGGTATCTCAGATGCGCATGTTTTCTGTACGACATTGAGATACTTAACAAAAAAAAAGTGAATAATAATCAAACTGAAAACTAAGAATTACAAGCTCAGAATTACTTATTTCCAAACGTAGTTAGACCAAAATTTAGATGATGACTGCCCTGTAAAACGTTCCTGTGCAAGTTTTAGTGTTTTTACAACACATCGTTCACATAAGAAGTTTTGACGTGCACAAAGTAGAAGAGAATATCAAATTATACTTTGCAAAAATTCATATAGATGTCTTCTTCTTCTTAAATAAAGGAAGAATTTCTTAAAAGTTGTTTCGGATTTCTTCTTCTTATGCTGCTTGTTGTTCAAGGGAGAATCCCAAAGATGTAGGCAGATTACTTTCGTTGTTAGTTGACTGTAAATAGAGATAAATAATTTAGTAGACACATTAAAAAATCATCGATGTGCCCACGGGCCACTCGTGGTGCACTGGTCGGACCAACACTAGTCCAAGTTGTGATTCCCTGATGAATAAGTGTTGCTGATGAGCAACGATTGAGAAGAGTTAATATACAGATTTGTAAGCCTTGAGGTTATAGTGATCGTTACACTGTCTAGGGGTACCCTAATTCCCCCCGAAATAATACGCTTGTGCGTTGTGCATTTACTTTATTTAAGTACACCTGGTCGATGCGTCCAGCATGCCTCCTCGGAACCAACTACCCTCGACTGGCGGCACCGCGTTTCAGGCAGGCGAAACAAAGCCAACTCTATGGTCCCGTTAGTGAAAGGCAGGGGATGGGGGGGCGCCCTCCCTGGCCGGNAGAGTTAATATACAGATTTGTAAGCCTTGAGGTGAATCACTTCTGATTGGCTTGTTTTTTGAAGTTTCTTGGTACGCTCGCTTCACCGTGGCGTGCGCGCTATACTCTTTAAAATCGTAGTATTTTTTGGCCACTTCTGCACTCGTGACACAACCTTACTGAGCTAAATAGTGCCAAAACCAATACAGTGACAAGTCGTGTAAGTTTTCTTGTGCTTCAGCGGCCAATATTGTTCTAATGAATACTTACTATGTCAAGTGTACTAATATTTAGATTACCTGGGAAATAAAGATGAAAATTTTGGCCGAATTTTGTTGTTGTATTTATTCATAAATATAAGTTCTTAACCTCTAAAAATACCTTAAAGCATCTTTGTAATTTTTTCATAAAATTGAAATTTTTTTCAAAATTTAATCAACTATTTTACTGATTTTACTCTCTTTTCGTAGGAAGTGTCCCGAAGGCCTGGTAGGTGTAAGAACGCTACCGAATACGACGTCATAATTTGCGAGTCATGTGAGTTTTCTTGTGTTTCAGCTGCAATACACTCTCTAATGTATCACGAATGTTGTTCTACTTGTGAGGGGAGAATATCCTCTTTCCAAATAAATATACAAAGGAGTTTCAGGAAATATTCTGGTTAAACATATAGTTGGGAACTGATTGCTTATTTAGCTGAAGTATACATATAACATAGAAGTACGAAGCTGAATAATGAAAATGTTTGTATTTCTGTTCGTTGTATAGAGCAAAGCGAAAAGTAATGTTCCCCACAGCAGAAAGGCAGCGAATAATTTGTCAGATATGTTCCTGGAAAAGAGAGTTTTAAATCGTTCTCTGTCGTAACTCACGGGTTCGGTGATAGCAGTAAAATCTTGACGTGATCACTAAGTCGCAAACAGAAAACGTCGCAGGAGCTTGCGATTCACTGTAGATAGTTCATTATGCGCGTGAGCATAGCGGGGTGCTCGTACGCGAACTGCACTGAGACTGAAGTCGCTTGGACACGTTGAAAGCGGAGACGTAATGTTACTCCGACGCTAGTTGAGCTGAGACTTCTTGCATTCTGACGTTGAAATCAACAGCGTCTCTCTCTTTGTGACGGTTGTTGAGGGCATCATTTGTTCATCACATTCGCGATACGCTGGATTTAGACACGCGTACATGGTCGTATGCGCTCTCTGGGTCGCGTGTGCTCTCCGATTCATGGAGCGTTTATGCATCAATGTTTATGTGGCCTGGTCACATGTGTTGGCCTTCGATATCGTCGGTTGTCATGTAATATAGAATACAATATGTAGAAGTAAGTGGCAACGGCTTTTACATAATGATTACTTACTATGTCAAGTGTACCGAATTTAATATTAACTAGTAAATAAAGTTGAAAAGTTTGGCTATTTTTTTTTTCATTTTATTCCCTAACCTCTGAATTTTTTTATATATTTTTTTTTTGCGATTTTCAAGAAACAATTTTAAAAAATCAAAAAAATTAATCAAATATTCAAGTGTATAACCTTACTCTTTTTACGTAGGAAGCGTCTCGGCGGCCCGGTACATCGTACGCGAATGTGAACTACCCAAAACGACGTCATAATTAACTAGTAGTCATGGAAGTTTTCTTGTGCTTCACGAGCACCATGAGCATCAATACACACTCTAATGTATCACGAATGTGATTCTAATAATACTTACTATGCCGAGTGTACTATGTTGAGATTGACCGAGAAATAAAGTGGCGAAATTTTTCTTCTTCTGTTTATTAGGGAAATATAAGTTCTTTACCTTTAAAAATGTCTTCAATTTTTTTCTGATTTGTTCAAAAATTGAAATTTTTAAAAAATTTAATCAACTAATACAATGTTTCACCTTGCTCTCATTCCGTAAGAAGCGTCTCGGCGGACTGGGACATCGATCTACGCAAAACGACGTCATGATCTGCGAGTTGTATGAGCAAAAAATGTGCGAACTCTAAAGTATCACGAATGTTGCTCTAGTGAATTCTCTTTTTCCGTAAGCAGCTTCTCGACGACTTCGGATATTGTACGCGAATGTGAGCTACCCAAAAACGACGTCATGATGTGCGAGTCGTGTGAGTTTTCTTGAGCTGCAATACACACTTTAAAGTATAAGAATGCTGTTCTAATGAATACTTTTATATCATGTTTACCTGCATTGAGATTATTCGAAAATTAAAAAAATAAAATCTTTGGCCGAATTTTCTTCTTCTCTTCATTCGGAAAACATAAATCCCTAACCTCTATAAATACCTTCAATCTTTTGTTTTTGTTTTCAAAAAATTAAACATTTTCTAAAATTTTAATCAATTTTTCCAGTGATTGCTCTCTTTCTATGGGTAGCGTTTTGGCGGCCTGATAAATCGTACGCGAAAGCGAGCAAACCGAAACAATATCATGATGTGGAAGTGATTTGAGTTTTATTGTTCCTCAGCGGCACCTTTAGCTGCAATACACACACTAAAGTATCACGAATGTTGTTTTAATGAATAATTACTATTTCTAGTGTACCAAAATGTAGATTAACCGGGAAACAAAAACGACAATTTTTTACCATTTTTTTTTTGTTTATTCCGAATATATGAAAATACCCTTAATTTTGGGGGGATTTTTTCTCGAAAATTTAAAATTTAGTCAAAATTTATCTATTCCAGTGTTTTACCTTGCTCTTTTTCAGTAGGGAGCATCTCGATGACCTGGGACAATACGCGAAAGTGAGTTACACAACACTTCATGTGAATTTTTTCCTGATTCACGAGCACCATGAACTGCCAAACACACTCTTACGTACCTCTAATGTTCATTTAATTAATATTTCCTATGATATGTGAATGGTATTTAAGGGAAAAGGTGAATAAAATAATATTTTTTGGTCATTTTTATCCGAGAATATGTGTAGAAAGCAAAAAATTGCTTCAGAGGAGTTTTCGCTTGTTTTAAAAATTGCGTAAATGTTTCACACGTAATAACTTGAAGAGGATGTGACAGCTTGACACACTACACTAAGTTTCATGTGCCCGTGACATGATGAAACACGACAAAAGTTAAAAAATTGGAATAACAATTACAATTTTTTTGGTTATAATCCATGTTATAAATATATGCGTCAAACTCAAAAATGACCACAAACAAATTTACGATTTTTCTAAAAATTGTGAAAATATTTAAGGCGTAATGGCTTAGAGTGTACATGTGACTGCGCGACACAATACACCAAAAGTCATGTGTCTATCACATGATTAAACACAACTGTAGTTGAAAAATTGTGAAATGAATTTATAAAATTTTAATTCTTTAAAAATGTTTAATCTGAAAGTGTATGTTTAGAACAAACAAAAAAGACCTCAAAAGAACTTTTGATTTTTTCAAAAACACGTGAAAATATTTCACATGTAATGGCTTCTAGAGGATATGACTACGAGAGACATTACACCAAGAGTCATGTGCCTATTACATAATGAACACGATAAAAGATGAAAAATTGGGTGAGAATAATTTAATTATATATTGTTTGCAATCCGAAAATATTAACGGCCAAATTTACCTCAAATGATTTTTCAACTATTTCATAAAATTGCGAAAATTTTCACATATAATGGTTTAGAGAGGTGTTACTCCGATACACACTCCATTATGATTTATGTGCCTATCACATGATAAAACACGACAAATGTTGAAAATTTGGAGAAAAATTTAAAAAAATTATCATTATTCTTTTCGTTTTAATCTGAAAGTATATGTGGAAAACGGCCAATTGCAACCTCAAATGAATTTCCAAATTTTTCAAAAAATTTAAAAAATATTTAACACGTAACGGCTTAGAGTGTATGTTTGTGACTTTGTGACACACTACACCAACAGTAATGTGCCTATCACATGATGAGAAGCGACTAAAAATATATGATTGAAGAAAAAAATTATGAAGTTTAAAAAAAAATTGTTTTTAATCTGAAAATATGTGTAGAACAGCAAAAATGACCTCAAATTAATTTGTGACTTTTTCATAAAATTGCAAAAATATTTCACATGTAATGGCATAGAGAGGACGTGTGTGACTCCATGACATACTCCACCAAGAGTCATGAGCTTATCACTTGACAAAACACGAAAAAAGTTAGAAATGTTGGGAAAAAATTTCAAAAAGAAATCAAAATTTTTTTATTTCATTTTGTATTTAATTTGAAAATATATGTTTAGACCAAACAAAAATGACCTCAATTGAAGTTTCGACTTTTTAGAAAACTGAATATATTTCATATGTAATGGCTTAGAAAGGACGTGCGTGATTCCGTGACACACTTCAACAAGTCATGTGCCTATCACATGGTAGATAGAGCACGACTTAAGTTGAAGAACTGGAGAAAAAAATTTCAAAAATTATTCTTAATTATTTCTGTGTGTTTAATCAAATAATATATGTGTATTACGGCCAAAAATGACCTCATAGGAATTTTCAATTTTATACAAAAAATTGCCAAAATATTTCACACATAATGGCTTAGAGAGGATGTAAGAGACTGCATGACGCAATACATTACGAGTCTTCTGCCTATGACATGATAAAACACGACAAAAGTTAAAAAATTGGAAATACAAAATTTAAAAGGTTTTCGTTTTTAATACGAAAAGATGTTTTTAATCTAAATATATGTATGTAGAAGAGCCTAAATTAGCTGAAATGAATTTATGACTTTTTCATAAAATTGCAAAACTTTTCACACGTAAGGGTATAGAGAGAACAGACAAGAGAAAACACAGAGGAAGGTATCTCTTGTCACATCTTGGTTCACGTGAATGTGATGAGTTTTCATGTCCCGTCCCGATGTGACCTCCCAGACTCTAACCCACGCTCTCACCTGCTTATTCAGTGGTATGTCTAGCATTTTACAATTTATTCATCAGTTTCGAAAATGAATTGACATTATTTATCATGTTAAAAACTCCAAGACGTTTTTGATCCCCCCACTCCAATATTTTCAATAACACAGTTAACATCACCCTGTGGGCATCCCTGCCCACGACATGACGCAACATGACAAAAGTTAAAAATTAGAAAAAAAATAATTCAAAATTTTTGTGTGTTTAATTGGAGAATGTATGTGTTGAATGGCCAAAAAAGACCTCAAATAAATTTTTGATTTTTTCAAAAAATTGCAAAAATATTTCATGTAATGGCATAAGTGTCTGTGTGACACACTATACCAAGAGTCTTGTGCCTATGACATGATGCAACAAGACAAAAGTTGCAAAATTGTAATATTTATTTCATAACTGTTATTTTGTGTTTAATCAACAAATATATGTGTAAAACAGCTAAAAATTACACCAAATGAATTTTCGTATTTTTAACCATTTTACGAATGTTATATTTTAGTGAGGACCTAAGTAGCATTCTTAACTTATTTAGGAAGGGTCTTGTCCTGATGGCATATGTAAACATCAATAAGGCTGAAATATTTTTAGAATTATGTTAGCTTTCTCTGTGTTTCTTTACGTAATAATTTCTAATGTTGGATGTCCTCTTATCTGCTCTTAATAGTTATTCTACTTGCTCATCCATTGAGGACAGTTTAGTTGCTTTTTGGTAAATGCTGACACTTTTAATAACATCTTTATTATTTTCTGAATATCCAATTTCTAGGATCCCCTTACATGGACTGTTATATTATTGAAGGACAGTTCCTTATTGAAATGTTTTATTTACGAGCTCAACGTCACAACTTAAATTTATTTTTCTGCAACTATTTTTCATGGAGCACTTAATGCATTGATGAATTTTCCTACCCTTTTAAATAGGTTTGTTCTGTCCTTATGCCCCTTTATACCACAGTACTCGCTGAATAACTATCCATTATTGTTAGTCTATCCAAAAAGTATACAAAGTACATGATTAATTGTATGAAAAAAATACAGTGAATCAAAGAGTGATGTGATGTTAACACACTCAATCCACAGCTTGGAAATTTAAAATTTCAAAATATTTGAAACATAAATTCATTAAATGTCCATTAAACGCAATCATTCATTTATGTCTTAGAATTTGAAACTGTCTCAAGAAAAAGAATTTCACTAGTGTTTTCCTAAATACTTCCTCCCCCAACACAATATACGATAATTTTTCCAAATATAAGTTAAACCTATTTAATACTCAAGATTATATTGCATGAAATTAATCTCTGAATTTCATAAATATGATTGACCACAGAAAAAAAAAAAAGAAAAGAAAAACAAATGACATAGAATGATAGAATTTCAATTTTTAATGCAAAAATTTGACACATATACAAATAAAATACTGAAAAAATAACATTAATACTTTTCATGAACATCAATTGAGCAAACAATTCTTTTCTCACATTGATGTATTTAGTCACAGTTTTAAGGTTTATCTTCACTATGGTATAAAAGAAGATAAAAGGAATTACATTTTCTACTTATAGAAAAATAGACTTCCTTTTATCAAAGAGACCAAAAAGTATTCATAAAATATTTTTTTGTTTACAATTTCATTTAAGAGTAAGTAGTAATTCGGGATAAACATCCCATAGCACCATGAACTGGGGACTCCCAAGTTTTAACAAGCATCTTATCAATAATGTTTCAAACAGAAAGAGTGAGAGGAAGATATTCAACTTTTCTATGAATCAAAAATCAAAAGAAAGAGTGCAACTGATAATTTAAAAATATTTACTACTATTGGATCATCAACAGAAATTTGTTCCAAAATAGCTGTTACACTTAAACACGCTTATAAACTAAAGAAATTGAAATTATTCAATAAAACCTGATCTCTTCTCAAAAACTGGATCAGTCATGAGAAAGTGCACATGGGTGTAAAGAATATGGGTGTAGAACAATGAGTGAATCATATTGTCAGTAATAAAGAGAAACTCCATTTTATCATCAAGTTGAAACATTAAATTTTGTCATATTGAAATTGGGATTGTATGATGTTATTTCATCACCTTCATTTACAAGCTTCATTGCGGTATTGTGAAGTGAATGCTATCTCCTTATCTTATGGTGAACTTTACAAGAAATTGAATGTCCTAATTTTAACATTGGTAGCCTATGCTTTTGAAGCAATTTTTTATTTTACTTTATAACAGATAGAAAAGCATTTCTGAACACCCTTTTCCAAATAAGATTTTTGTTTTCCCTTGCTTTCATCCAAAAGACCACCGTGATTTTAACTCTTGAGCAATATGCTTAATTATTCTTTGTTTACAAATAAAAATACTAAATGTGGATAGTAACTTAATACATTAAGTGAAATAGTTGGATACAATTTATTTTCCTCCACTCAATTAATTTTTGCATTGTACAACAATTCATTTTTAAATCCAAACATATACTAGTATTTTTATTTTAAAGAAACATTAGAGATAGTATCTTGAAACATGAAAAAAGTCAACTCTAGTTTAAGCTAGGGCTTTTAAAAGTAGGTGTATAACAAATGGAGAAGTAGACCGAAAATGGTGAGAAATATAACAAAACTGCTATTCGCTAATTATTTTACACTAAATGCCAAACATCATGGTTTTGCGTAATACTCCCTTGATTTCGTGCTTTTTCATGCGGCATTTATGAAACCAGCATGGTAGCATGAGGTAATCTACATGGGTGTTTACTCGATCTGATGCCATTTAAAAATTTCGAGTGAATCGCGGGTGCAAAATTATGAGGGTCTTTAGTTGTAAAAAAGGATCAAATCGTATTAACAAATTCTTGATATAAAAAATTGCTCATTTTCATTAATATGTCTCAAAAACAACTTTTTTTTGATTTAACAAATTTCTTACATTTATTTACTCACTCAAAAATTAACCAAGGACCAAATTCTACTAAATGAATTTTTTTTTCAGTTGCTCTCATCACGTAAGGAAGAGGTTTTATTGTAATAATTTAATTTACTTTAATCTATAAATCATATCCTTTAACGAAAACAGTCACAATTCAACAGACTTAAGATGAAATCTGTATAAAAAAACTGCTCAGGATATTTGCTTAAAACTATAGAAATTTGGTATTATCAATAAGTAGCTAAATACATAAGTCACATAAAATTAACAAGCAAGTACATTTGTCCATATAACTTATCTTTCAAAATACATAAAATAATAAGTCAAGCTAATAATTCAAGTAACTATAATCAAAACAGAAAAATTTGAAGATAAAAATATACATTTACCATGGCTGTAAATTTTCAGAACACAGGTTTCATTATCATTTTATTTCACTTCATTCACAACAAACGAAATGAGTTGCAAGACTAGGTTTAACTTAATAAATAACAACATACTAATTTTACAGTGACTATGTCACAATCAGGGAGGGAAAAGAAACTATAAAGTGATGTCACTTCTATTCTCGATGTACAAAGTAGTGTCTACATAAAAAAGGAAATTCACTCGTCAATAGTTGGGGAGAGTATATGATTGTAACTAAGTGAAACTACTTGGTCCTCATTGTCATTTCAAAGGATGTACTGTGAGCATTTGAGAAAAAGTTTTTATAAATGCACTAGTCAGATGCATATTTAATAGCTTTTGTGTAATTTAACTGGCAATTTTATAAATGCACTATTTTTTTAGAAACTGAATTTTCTGATCAATAAAATTAAATACAAAAATCTGAATATTTTTGTATTTTGTAACACACAAACTAATTCATAAAATGAAAATTTATTTTTATAAAAAAAGCTTTTATGAACCATCAAAAATAGAAAATATGATCAATACAGTTGTAAATATTTTACATACAGCTATTGCTGGAATTTTCTTTCTTAAGTAAGAAGTAAATATCTCAAGAAAATAGATTCTTCAACATTTCAAAACAAATTACATGCAAATAGATTAATACTACTGTTTACCAGTAGTATCATGAATATTTTTAATACAATAAATTAAAATACATTCTTTCTTTCTTCTTTACTAAATTAGTTCATATTGTCTGACAGGAAATAAATAATTTAGAGAAAGTACACAAATGTACTTATTTTACTTTTTTATGAAAACTACTGGGTAGAATTCATTAAAAAATTATTCCTTGCATTCAATCTCAATGAAATTAAAAAATGTCAATAAATTGACACAATTTGTACCGAAACACTCATCATAAACTAGCTCAGATTAGTTCCCAGATTTCCAGTGGCAAATAGCAAATCAAAAGGGAAACATTTTAGAAAATATGTAGAAAGTAATGTAGAATTTGAAGAGAGTTTGTATCAACTTTTTAAAAATTTGTTTTTAAAATACACAGATTATTTAAAAAATTTCAAAATTAGTAATTTCATCATGGTGTACATCTTATTATTTAAGAGATCAGTATACACATACTAGACAACCCATTACCAACACATTTCCTCTTTCCTGTAGACACCAAGATAAACCTAGTTGTTTCACATTATTTCACTAAGACACCCAGTGTAAAATCATATTTAACAAGTGATCTAATAACAACTACAAAGTACAATGGCATATGAACACAAGTACTCATGGCCNTTTCATCATGGTGTACATCTTATTATTTAAGAGATCAGTATACACATACTAGACAACCCATTACCAACACATTTCCTCTTTCCTGTAGACACCAAGATAAACCTAGTTGTTTCACATTATTTCACTAAGACACCCAGTGTAAAATCATATTTAACAAGTGATCTAATAACTACAAAGTACAATGGCATATGAACACAAGTACTCATGGCCTAAAACAATAAAAAATGATTGGCATTTTAATATTCTTTCATATAAAAGTTAACCATCGTTCTTAGTCAATCATAATCACTATGGCCTGAAAATGATTCAATAATGAAACAATTAATAACACTTTCATACAATTAAATTCTACTTCCACAACTTCCAAAATGATTTACCCCATAACTGTTTTTTATTAATTTAACTTAATATAAAGACAAAATTTAGTAAATTATGCTTGAACAGGGTTACGATACTGCTGGCCATTCTGCTCTGTAACAGCATAACTTGGAGGAAGCATGTACAATAGTGCGCCTCCCTCTCGACAGAAGCTGGGAACTGACGTAGCTTGCGAAACCTCAATTCGCAAAGGAAGAGACTTATTGCCAAGCATACACTGAAATCTGCTACTAACAGACACTGTCAGTTCAGAACGCCGCAATCTGCAACAGACCAAATAATTCGTAACCTCAGAGTCTAAGTTTTACATAACAGTCCAGGGTTGGCTGGTTTAAATCCTGATTTTCATGCCTGTTTTAAAAAAAATAAGAATGCGCTTTATTTCTTACTTCCCCGATTTCATTGATGTTATCTTCTTCCTAGAACATCTATGAGTCTAACTTGAGGTATTTTGAAAGTGGAAATCCAAGAGTTTATTAATAACTCTTCATTGTTAGACCAGTGTCCAGAATAAGTTTATAAAGTATATAAAAAAACTAAAAGAGTATTTTGCAGATAATTTAATTTTGGATCACATTAAGGGAATTCACATGTCACAATTTAGGGAAAAAATCATTTGTATAGTAACCACATATAAAGTAAATAAAATAAAGCAACACTATGTTTCATTTCTAATGCAAGACATCGTCTGGTGTGTTAATTAATTGCTAGCGAGTGATTGATTCAACTTCCCTGAAATCTCCTCCTTCCAAAATTTTAAAATTTCAATTATGACTTGTTCTCACTTGAGTTATTATTGTAGTTGCACAGATTATTTTATAACAGTTTGCATAAGTGTTTTTAAAAGAAATGATTTATGTTTAAAAGTTTTATGCACCTGAAGAAGACCATGTACATGGTTGAAACTTAAACTGTGTTGTAGAAAACAAATAGTCCGAGAGTGAAGAAGCCTTTTATTTAATTAATTAATTGTGGCAAACTTTTCTTCAGAATATTCTTGTTACGTGCTATGTTTAATATTTAATATACATAAAGCAGGTTCCAAACATAGTTGAAATGTTCCGTTCTGTAAAACATTCACAATAAATATTGTGTAGAGTCCAACTAAGGTCATATGATATATTTAACTTTAAAAGATTTAAGAAATGGACCTAAATAGTATAATTTCCTCTATATTAATTTTATTAAATAACTACACTTTTCCTTGAGCTCTCACACTGATCATGTTGTATTAACAGGAGTACTATTCCTAACCTCAAAGGTTGGATCTATGGAATTCAGAAGAATTTTATTATTTCTGCCTTTCAGACATTTCTACTTTTTGTCGACATGTAAAACAAGCCAAGTTAAACTTTTTCATGATTATAAGTACAAGGCAGAATATATCCTTAATATTTCTTTCAAGACAGAATGTAGAATCATTTTGAAGAAATTTAAGAGGGAAAAGAAGAGTTCATCTGAGGAATATAAAATTCCTGCTATTAATCTCTCTTTCATACATTTAAAATGGATTTCAAGTATCCCACCTTTTGGTCCATTTTATCACAAATCAAAGAAATTGGCCACCCAGAAGAAAGTTACTAAATCTGTCCCAAGCAAAAAAAATAAGTCTTACTTGTGGAAGCGATCACACAAAATTCCAACAAGTTCACCAACTCGGTCCACTCCCTCAGGACTTTGCAACGACAAGACTAAGTCATTGCCTTTGTTGGAATGGATTACAATCAGCTGGTCACGGCCAGAGCTCAGACTAAGGCCTGTCACCTGTAAAAGAGCACACACATGAATACCATAATATATTTTATACTATTGTTTAAAAGCATATTTTTTTCAATTGTTAAAAGCCATTCACTTTTGATAACATAGCAAACATCCTCCTAATACCATTCAAAAGGGTTTGCAAATGAGCATTCAAGAAACAAAATATTAACTAGATATTAGTAAAATACGTACACCATAATACAACCCAAATAATAGACTCTAAAAAATCTATAAAAATGAATATGACCCATATCAAAAACCAAGATACATATACTATTTTCACAAGGATATCTGGTTTTAAATCAGACTAAAAATTAAGATGCTCCCAGCACATTGTTTCTCCGATTATATCTGGTAAATAAATCACTCAAACGGGTTAAGACATTGCATATATTTGCTCTGCATACCTACACATGGAAAAGGTATGTGATAACTTTTGGACAGGTGAATATAGCAACAAGCTGGAGTAGAACCCAGAATTTAAATATAATTTTTTGAACTTCCACTACATCTTGTTAGCAAATTAAGGTATAATTATGATATTACTTTTTGAACAACCTATTTTGTCTATATTGAATACAACAACGAATCAAACAATGTCATAACCAAAACTCCCACATGCAGCAGGGTTGGGTCAGCTGGTTAAAATATAACTCTTTTCAAAGTCAAGTTTCTGTATACTAGTTATCAATAATTTATTTTTTCCCCTACAATCAAACATTGTTTCTACTAGAAAGGATTTCCCAATACCATAGAAGGAAATCAACAAGAGATCTAGCTAGAGAACAAGCTAGGTTGTTCAACAATATAAAAAGCATTGCAACTACT
>NNCF01126377.1:56965-138939 GCA_002313205.1 Laupala kohalensis | reverse complement strand
AGTTTCCATAAGCCTATTTCTTTGTTGTGTTCAATGTACAGATGTTGGGTTGGATTTTGGGATTAATTTTATCTTCCCTCTACATAATCTTCTTACGTAGAAATTGAGGTATAAAAGTTTTAGTCCACAGTTATCAATGTTACTCCAAACTTCTCAGCTTCTCTAATTATACTTAAGTTATCCCCAAAAGAAAATCTTTGCCGCATAGATGTCATATTTCTTATAAAAATCAAAATACCATATACAAAATTTAGAAAAAATGAAGTTAGCTTTAATGAAACAGGGACAACAAGGGCCCCATTAATAACTCCAGAAAACAATCATTTTCAGGAAAACTATCCCCGGGAAGTATAGAAGATACCCCCACAATAAATGTACATATACAAGTGTTCGATGGCAGCAGTCTGTGTCTTACAGCATAACAGATCCTGTGAAGTGGATCTTTTTCAACCGTAATGCAATCTCAGATAATACATTTTCTTGTGTTACTCATGTTAACACAGAGTGCAACACAAGCTTGCATGATGAAGAATCACTTATATTAGTGAATTGAAAGTGAGACAATTCTGATTTTTCAAAAACAAAAGTTTTTTCACAGAAATAATTAATTGTGAGGCCATGTTTACAAATGGTTTTGGAACGTGTATGGAAGATTGAGAGAAACATCGCAAAACTTAACTTCTGATTATAGGTGCCATTTATATATACTTGTACAAAATAACTTAAGCTCTGATAATTTAAGGTATCTTTATATAGAATATGAAAATAAAGTGAATAAATAAAGAATTTAAATTACAATCAAAAATGAATTGAACATATTGCACATATTCACAAACATTCAGAAATATTTTAAGATTAAGAAGCTGTTTCTGGGATAAAAAATTCAACATTGTTCATAGCCCCAATAACACAAAATATTAATGAAGATCTTCAAATTAACATTTCAATCTTGAATTACACACTACACACATGCTATATAAAGTCTGCCATTCCTAGTATAAAAACAATCATAACAAAATTCAAGTATGCAGTACCACTAGTTATGAGCAAGTGTGAAAATGTGAAGATAACAATAAAGCATTCTTTTCTAAATTTCAGGTGCTCTGTCAATCAAGTGAACAGTTAGTCTATATTTAAATAACTTTCATGGTGACTCACTAAAAAAATTTCCAGAACATATATGCCAGCTTGTTTCTACTCTACGAAAGCTCTGGTGTTCAAGTGAAAGCAAATATAAGCCAATAATTATGTTCTGAAAAAGGTTTCCTCCAAAGCAAGGGCATCATTTCCTTGACTATTCCAGACATGCATGTAAAATACTAAAATAAAAAGGCAGCAAAAACATGAACATACAAGAAACTGGCAATGATCATGGTAGAAAGATGAATTTGTAAGTTGCAAAATAAGAGTTTTCAATTAATTAGTACAAGAAAATATTTGACCAATTGCACGACCAAATTTAAATAGAATTAAGAAAAGAATTTTACACGAGTACGAATCATGTCAAAATTAAATTTTTTCAACATAAATTTAAACAATAATATTCCAGATAATCTTGTGATCTTTGCCAGAGCAGAAACACACAAATATTCACACAAATGTAAGACCCTCATACCTCAAGGAGTGGAAGGTAAAAGAAAAAATTAAAAGCATGACAACAAAAGAAAAAGAACCATTTTCAAAATATCATATCTAAGTGCTTGCATAAAAAGATGAAGTTCCTTGCCTTCTTTTTTTAGCTAAAAACATTGTGGTGCAAGACCTCACACATGGTTGGGAAGAAGCCTTGTTCTGCAAAACTGTTATAAAATAACAATATTACAAACACACTAACATCATATCCAAACTAGTGCTCAAGAGTATATTTCAATAATTTGCACAACTATCCCTCAAAGCAATACCCAGGAAATAACACCAACATTGAATTTAACCATAAATCAAAATATTCTGTGGATGAAATAAAACAAGTGTGTGGCAGAATTTAAAAGACTACAATTTTCAATTAATATTTAAGAAAATTATTCAAGAATAACATAATAGTAATCTGCAAAGTGCCAATAAATTTTTTTCAGTAAGTTGTCTGGAATGATTTTTCTGCGATAAAATCATAGGAGAGCACGGTAGACCAGTGGTGTGATGCACACACATTTGTGTGTTCCTTATCCTCCCTTTCCCGGCCATCTAACAACCTCCTTTTCCCCTCTTCTACATACTTCAAATTACTCCAGTCATTTCACCACACAAAAATCATACTGTAATAAGAGTTATTAGCAATGCAGAAAAAAGAAAAACAACCTTTGCAGTTTCTATCAGAAGCAAAACAGATGCTATTAGAGATAGCCCACGACACTTTAAAAACTCAATGAATTACCTTGGAACTGATACAAAAGAATTTGTATATTAAAAAACTGAATTTTGTACCACAAATCTTAAAAAAAGGGTGTTCTACATATTTCTTAAAAGAATTTCAGGACTTTTGGTTTACTTTTTATGGAATAGATTCCTGATATTATGTACATACTCAATCCAGTCTGCATTATTACACAGCAATGATAGTCTATTTATTGTTGACTGTTTATCACCTTGACGAGTTATAGCAATACGAAAATAATGATTATTGTGATGGAGTCCTTGGAGGTACATAAAAGTTGAATTGTCCAAGAAGCACAGTGGAATCAATAAGGTTATTTAGAATCTTAATTGCAAAGATAATCTCTGTTCTAACTCTGGCTGATTCTAAGTTTGCAATCTAAAACCTCTCACACAATAGAGTAAGATTATGGTCAGAAGGTGCAATATTCAAACCTACTTTGTTCCCAGCATATCTTAAAAATAATCTATTAACCTTCTCAATTCTTCTAATCGAACCAATTTCCGAGGGTCTCCAGATAATTGATGCGTACATAACTAACGGATAAATAAAAGAAAAGTATAAATTTCTAAATGTACTTATTGTATTGAAATTATGAGAGAATCTTTTAATAAAAGAAAATTTTTTTTAGTGCAGCATGATAAACATAATCCATATGATGTTTAAATAAAAGTTTCTCATCAAAAATAATACCTAAATGTTTGGCTGATTCTAATTTATTCAATATCTCATTGCACAATACGTATGGAAAAACTGCCAACTGGGACCTACAAAACCGTATATAAAAACACTATTTTGCATTCATCTGAAAGCCATTTTCAAACACCAGATTAGAAAAGCTGTAAGGTCAACTTCTAGTTTCTGAATGTCATGTAAAGTAGAAATAGCTTTATATATTTTTGTATCAGCAAAAAATAAAATTTCACTAAATTTAATATTAATCATAATTTTTACCAGAACATGGGATTTCTGAGAATTTCAGATTATCTGTGTCTATGTAGAATTACCAGAATTCATACAACTTTTTACTGTAAAAGTCATAAAACTCTTTACATCTCAAACAACCCTGTAACAAGAATAGGCTCTATTGGAATGAGATACCTGTCAACTGGTTTAATGACTACTTATTGAGCAAGAATAAATTTCTACATATTGTGCCAGAATAAATTAAGCAGTGAATTTAATTGAGGGCACTTCACATATTATATTTTTCTTTGTAAAAAAAACAACAACAACAATTTTTAGTCCTTGTAATATAGAAATAAATAAATCAATCAAATGACGTATGCCATGGGAATGCCACGAGTAGAATTAATGCTTTGTTGTATTACAAGTTACTAGAAATTTCAGTACAATCTCTCAGATGGATATAGCCTGAAATTTAGTTGATGTATTACATCGCAAGTCCTTCTTGCGAGTTCAGATTGCTCATGACCTTCAATGTGTAGTTAGTTGGACCAGTCAAATCATCGCAATTTCCAGGTAAGACTTGTATTATGGAAATCTAATGTCTGTCAAGTGGTGACTCAATGTATGTGGCTGGTAACTCAATTTCCAACTGCATTTTCAGCCAAAAACTATTTATTTGTTGTTTTTGTTGTGCTGGACAAGTTATATGATATATCCAAATAAAATTTATTTTTCATTTATTATTTTATGCTTAATCCACAGACTCCTTACATTGTTGAGACTATGTCTTTCTCTACAGATATCATGACAAGATCTCGGCCGACTGCACAATATTATTTTTTATTACATAAGCCAAGGAACACCAAAATAAACAAATAAAAATTATGAAGGAAAATAGTATATAAACATTTGTTTTCATTGATGAAGAAGGTACTACCCTCACCATCAGCCCATGAAACATGTTCCTCATAACACACACAAAAGACAAGACAATTCAAATGAAGTTAATATTATAACTGATGAGAGTATTTTCCCACTTAGTTCTTAGGGGTTTTAAAATTCTACCTCACATGTGTTTTAGTTTCTGTTTAATGAATCCATAATTATACTTTAAGGAAATAAGAAACCTTCTTTCATTATCATTTCTTATTTCTATCTGATTTTTAATTAGAACTCGCGAGATTCAACCATTCTTCACTCTTTTAGCCTACTTCTAGAGATCCGTGAAAGTAGTTTTATTTTACAGCAAAGTTAGTTTTTAAAAAAGAAGATTTTAGTGTTATAAGAAACTTGACTGTGTTATTACATTTTCACAAATTGCAGATAGATAAAACTAACTTTTACTTATGTAACTTTTAACATTTTATTTGCAGATAAATTTACACAAATACAAGTATTATAAGTCAGATATCCTTGTTACAAGAAAGTATTGTACATTAGGAATTCACTCAAAAATGCCTCAGTTGTGTCAATAATAAATTTATTTTTCTCTTCTTTTGCATTCTCCACCTTGGAGAGTGAATCATTCACGGATAATTGTTCCTTCAATGATCCCTTTTGCGTGTGGTTATCACTAGCTATATATCTCATCACAGAGTCCCATCTTTCAAACTCCAGCCTTTTGTCATAAAACGTACACATCAATTATTTTATTGCTATCAACATAAAACCTCTCCGAGCTGAATTCACTTGCCTATGAAAATATCATTACACTTGGCTCGAGCATTGCATGGCCACATTTTCTTTTCCACTTACAACCTAAAAACACCAATCACTTAAAATATCCAACGAACAATTTGCGATATTTCGCGTTATTAGGTGGATTTCGCGTTATTACACGATTCAAAAATCGCATTTATGAGATCACAAAGGTCTATTACGAACTTAACACTAGAAAAAAGACCTATTTCTATAAAACCAGTTCATTACTATATTCCAAGGACATTAAATAGGAAAATGATTAGTATGAGGTGAGAATTCACTCAACCTAGTCTTCCACATTTTAGAAAATACCCAGGCCTAGGACGGTTCAAGCATTACAATTCCACTATTCTTAATGATTTCAAATATACTAAGCACATCCTATCTCTGGCCCATTATCTCAATTTATTCTTATTTTATGACAACAAACGCAATCAAACAAATAGACCTCTATAACACAATTATATAATTCTTCATATGTTCAAATACATCATTCAAATTTTGATAATTGTTGCTTTTTTGAGAAATTTAACTTTGAAAGTTACCTTAAAATTTTCAAAAAAATTTAAAATAGTAACCCCTATCTCATGGCACATCATATTAAAGCCCCATTTAACGGCTTTAAAATGAGACCACTCCCAGGTTTCTATTATCACTGGTTGTCAGCCTACCGGCAATTAAACGAGGCCAAAACATGTAATTTGTTGATACCAATTTAAATTTTTAAAAATTTATATCAAAAGAAGTTGTGCTACACAACTAAAATTTGGTATTTCTTCACAAGTCTATGGTATATTGCTGCATACAAAATAATCATGAAAGTCTGAGACATCAAGTCTGAATCAGTGCGTTGATTTGACATGGTATGATTCACATATGAACTCTTCTCTTGCAGAGGAAGTTACATGGAAAATTTTCTTGACCCTCTAATCTCAACTGTTTTGAAAGCCAAAAAGCATTGGATGAACCAACTTTCTGGTTTAATTCCTTTCCCCAAGAAAATTCAACAAGTTCCTCAATTTGAAAATACAACAATCTAGTATAAAATTCTTGAAATTTTTCGTTCTCATGCATTTTTACAGCCCAGTCCTAGTAATTTCACTTATCATGGTGTACTAATAATGAGAAAACTGCATTAGTTACAGTAGTTGTTAATTACATCATAAATAAAATTGTACAAACTAAATTTACAGCAAAAATGCTGGAAAAATGTAATTTCTGGGAATGTAAAACATAGGTTCTACAATTTTATTACTTGCTGAAGAAAGCACCAACATAGTAATATCCATGAGTACTAATTGGACTACAATGAAAACAACAAAATGCAGATTAAGCAAAATATACACAGTCCCTGTGCAATAAGCCATTGATAACATGTTTCAATTTACAGGATAAGTATATAATATGACCTCACCTCAGATATGTGAGTACCTTTCTTCATTGCCTTAAACTTTGTAGTCTCCAGTTTGTAAATATAGATGTCAGTGACCAACAAAGCTCGATCTGCTTGTTTGTTGAATCTATTTGTCTTGTGCACAAAAGACGAAAAGAGTACCTTGAAACAAAAATGTCATAATGGTTTCAGAATCGAAAATAAAGACACAGAACCATAAACTAATTGATCATTCTGTGTCAGATGAAATAATATAAATAAAAATTTCAGAAAAATATACTTCAGATCACAATAATTGGTCAATTTAACATATTGTGTATATTAAAGAGTTTAAAACCAAGTTATAAACCTCTATCGACAAAAAATTATATTCAAAAAATTTCAGAAAGAACAAATGAATTAACCCACTAACCCCCCCCCCCCCACACACACAAATTTATGGTCAACGTAAACTGCAGTCACTGAATTAGCAAAATAGTAATGTATGGAATTATCATTCATTATATAAACAGTTACACAGCAGTGTAACTAAATCATAGGTTGAATCCCTTTACAAAAAATATTTTTTAAACTCATTCTGTCAAGATCATGATATGTGTGGTCATACATGGGTACTATACAATTTTTATGATTGATGGAAAATCATATGACCATTTTGTGAACCATCCGAGCGTAGCTTGGTCATCCAGATATTAACTAATTATAAGACGATGAGGGCCTATAAATAATTTTTTAGATTCAATATTATTAATTCACAATTAAATGCGATATAATTACAGGCCAATAATATTTCAACAAAACACTTTAAGCACTTAACAGAAAATAAAAAATTCCTATTCTTTTAAAAGTGTAAACGATAAAAACCTCAAAAAACTCGACAACAAGGCTATCCACTGCTTTCATACCTTGTTGAATTTGTCCGAATGTCTCAGACTACAGATACTGGAATTGTATAATGCACTTCTGGAGTTCTCCTGGCTTTGGCAGAGATAATCCCCTTCCCATTTGCGAGCCTGTCCCCACACATTTCTCTTTCCTCTTAATGCAGAAGCTGCAGTGATCTGTAAACAAAGACACATTACAGAATTTACAATGTAAATGAAATAAAAGATGTTTAAAAGTTGTCCTATGAATTTTATAATACTACTTCGTTCACTTAGTGACACAAAAAATTTGGACAATAACCAAGTATATATTTTTTTAACTTGCATTTAGTTCACGTTAAATAATTGCATTTATATTGGCATATAGTTTATTACTGTTGATATCATTCCTCGTCCATTCAATCACTACTTCATTCCTACTCTTCCTTCCATTACTAAATTTCTACTACTACATTCCTTATTACTAAATTTCACTGCTACATTATTACACTGCTACATTACTACACTACATTATTACAATTCATTATTACATTTTATGCATTACAACATCACTATATTCTGTTTGTTCCTTCCTTCCTTCCCCATTCCACACATCCATTCACTCCCTCAGTCACTCACTCCCACACTGTGAGCATTCACCAAGCAGGCATTCACTTAATCTTTCATGCATTCAATCATTTTTTTAATCAATCTTAAAGACCATGTCATACCCTCAAGCAACAAGTCCAAGAATTTTTTCTGAAATCAATTTGTCTCTATTTTTATGACATTTGCAGGGAGAAAAGATGGAAATTTTACAAATGAATTATACTCGTATGTATTCATATGCCATGAGATTTTTCAATCTGTAATTAATCAAATTGATATAAAGTAGAATGTATTTTAGGCAGAAGGAATTTATATTTTTAGAAATGAATTGTCAATTTCTTTTGTTATCCACTACACATTACTTTTCAATCAAAAATTTAATAAATGAAAAATGAAAATTATAATAGATAAGTATGAACTATAATAGGTCGAGATCAGTGTTATCACTATATTCTTTCCTTGTAGGTTCAAATAAAATTATAAAGAAAAAGTATTATCTTGTAGGTTCAAATAAAATTATAAAGAAAAAGTATTATCTTGTAGGTTCAAATAAAATTATAAAGAAAAAGTTTGTGTTGGATTAATGTGAAAATCTTCTTACAACATTCCTTATGAAATTGTCTCAATAGTGCAACTCTAATGTGATCTAACAACACAACAAGAACACTAATATAGCGACATTGACACTTCTGATAATGATCAACATCGGACATTTTGGAAACAAGACATTGCTGCTATGACATCAGCTAGTACAATTTCACACTCGTATAGAATTTATAATGTCATAGTGGGAGAGTCACATTACAGTCTCCATGAGACTATACATTTGTATAACATTATTTAACAAATATAACTACTTATAAAATATTAATATTCAATAATATTTAACAACTAACTTGTTAAACAACAAACAATGCTACTAGTTTGTGTCGCAACTCGCTCAATAATGAAAGTGAATATTCAACAAATCACCTTCAATTTCAGCTGTGGCCATTCTGGTCTAGGAATAGGTTTTAAGATCATCCATGCCCGCCAGCGCAAATGAATCGCACGAAGGTACCCAAATGCACTGCGCAGAGCCAACGGAGGTGCAGGCCAAGTTACACTTTTGCCATAATCCTTCATGGAGCGCACATTTCTAACAACAAATTTATTATTAAGTAAATTAAATTAAGCAAAAACGGTATTTGAGAAAAAAAAGAAAATAACACATGTCAAATAATTGATAAACTAATCATAATTCTTAAAAAAAAAGGAACTTATAGAAAAATATATAAATTAGAAAAGCAACATTATTTCCCCATATTTCAAATTTGAATCCAATTTTTTCAGATATATAAAACTTGTTTCCACTATGTTGAAGATGAAGAGAAAAAAATACCTTAAATTCTAATAGCAAATACCTGAAAGAATTTTGTAGTTTTGTAATGTAGGATCGTAACTTGTATCGCCTGTAATGTTGCATTATTTTGAGAGCAGCTTTCATTTTTCTGTAATGCATCCTTGCAATAGCTCCTCTCCATTGTTTCTGAAGAAGTACAACTATTCCAGGAATAATGTCATTCCGAGCTTTCTCAAGAGCAAAAAGTGTTCGAGGAGAACGAATGAATATTTTAGTATGGCCATATCTCACATCATTTGAGAACCTCAATTCATCAATAAGTACTCTCGTGCCATCTTTGTCAGATCCTGCTCGGAAGTTGGGCCAGGTAAATTGAGAGATCATCTTGTATCTGAAACATGCAATGACAAGTTATTTAAAGATTTGTTTTATAAGAACTGTTTAAATCTTACTTAATCCTAAGACACTTTTACAACCTGTACTGCAGTGTGGAGCAACATTTACTAGGCAGAAGTACATGTTAACAAAATGTCATTATTTTCCCAGAAAAAGAAGAATTTAATTAAAATTTTAAAAAACTGAAGAAAGGGAACAATAGGTTGATTCATTTAGTGTATGGAGAAACATTTTAAGAATGTGTAAGAACAAGTTTACAATATCTTTCTATCCTTGCTATACAGGAACAGATCAATTACCTGACAATTAAATATTCCACAATACAAATTACAATGCAGAATAATAACTGACCTCTTCTGCAATTCAACTAATATAATAGATGACATAATAAATTCAAAGATTTATCTTTGCACATTTTTTGGTAATCCATATCATAACTCTCAGAAACATGGTGACCTTAGCCCAATCCGCAGTGTAGCAAGACAAAACATCTATTTAAAAGCTTACAAAGGGTGGAATTTAAAATCCCGATTGTAGAATTTAGTTGAAATTAGGACTTGCAAAGTTTTAAAATATTTAGATAGTGCATTATATCCAACCAAAACTAGGTTGTTGGTAGAATGGTCATCGGGTTGCAAAAATAGGTATGTTCCCATGAATTTAGTAAAGAAATATGTAAAAAACTTTGTATCTTTCTCAGCAAGAGATTTTGTAAAAGCAATAACAAATTACCTTTTCAAGGACTACAACAAACTGCATCTATCAGTATTCCATTATTTGGCAACGTATTATTAGTTTTTTCAATATCATGTTGTTAATGCAACGAGTTGATGTAGTTAATTGAAATTGCAAATAAAATACAGAAGTGAAGAATTTATTATTTTATATGGAAGTATGAAATTATTGTATAAACTTAACGAAACTTCCATGCAAATCAAACAGGAGGAACAAAAGATCTCACCTTTTCAGAAATTTGTCATAACGTTGTCGATGAGCAAAGCCTGCTCGTCGCACTCGTACATTCTCCAAGAGACCCAAATAACAAACTTGATGACGGATGCGCTCATCATCGAAAAAAACAGGTGACTTCTCCTCATTTGGTTTAATACATCTGACATAGAATGGCTCCTTACTCTTTAGAATCTTCACCAATTCTATAATTGAATTCTTGAATAATGTTCCAGCAGTTAAAGGACGTTTAGTTGTCTGAAAATTTAGCAACATAAAACACAATCAAGAAATAAATGAACTAATTGTTTAAATTTTTTACAAATGGAATAAAAGGATGAAATCTCCAATGTTCTTCCACATGTACTTTATATCTTTACTAATTTCATTTGTACTTCTACATGTACATACATAAACAAGACATTATAAGCAAACACTATTTACATAAGTCTATGTCTTGACAATATAACTTCTTGTATACTATTATATTTCTATTTAAAACCCGTCTACTAACAAGATTATTCAAAATATGATCATAACATTATATTGGATATTGAATCAACTGAAATTTATAGATATCACATTATAATTTGTCATTCAAAAAAATATTTCAAAATGCACATGAAATCAAGTGGAGATTCATCTGATTAATTATTATCAACTCTAATTTATGTTCTGAATAGATTTGTTTGATATTATACTTGAGTTTTTAGACATGTTTCAGTATTTAATCAAGTTCAATGAAACATATATTACTTTTTTGGATTTTGTCTTTCAGATTAGATACTAGTTCATTCTTTTTCGTGATTCATTAAGATTTTTGCGAGCAACAACCCACTGGGATAAGTTTCAGAATGAACCATAGGTTTAGGAAAGTTTTGTGTCTAAATTAGCACAAAGGGAGATAATGGATGGATTACATGGATTCTTGTGAGGTACAATTTTGAAGCCTCTTTCAAGTAGAGAAAAAACTCAAATTACCCCAACTCCCATTATCCAGGTCCTTTTTTTTTTTTTTTTTGATCGATGAGAGAAATTATTTTCATTTTTAATTATTGTACACTAAACTATTATTACCTTTTACTGTATTGAACTAACTGAAACCACAGACATCATAGGGTCCATCCATTTTAAGTAATCCAGAAAAAGAAGTGTTGCCTCACCCCTTCACAAAAATTTCATTGTGATATTTCTAGTATTATTAAATAGATAGTAGTTTACTATCTTTGAGACCTTTGAATCCTGTAAATAATTTTATGAGGTCCCCCAACTAATTATAAGCTATTGAAAGACAGATAAATTGAAAAAAAATTGATATTTGGAAGGTCGTAACATGGAAAGGAGACAAGTCTCAAGAACGAAATTCTATACACTTCATCTACATATACGCATGTGCAAGAACCAAAATATCATAAAGTCTTTATCCCTTCCTTTAGAAAATTGAAAAAACAAATTTATTCATTTTCAAACATCTAATTCAAAATGCAAAATCAATTAAATGTAGTTAACTATATAAATTAAATATGTGATGAAACAGTAGCTTAGAATGGTCTAAAAACAATGTCAGTTATTTAGGCCAAACCAATCTTGAGATATTAAAGTTCATGTAAATACAATGGCCAAAAATGGTGCGTGCGGTAGAACAAAAATGGACGCCATCTTAAAACTAAACATGGTTAATTTTTTTGAACTATGTTTTCACTCTCCAATAACACGAGAAACAATAAACAAAACATTAAATTTTTGTGGTGACATGCCATGATCAGTACGAATAGACCCTATTTCATGAAAATGTTTTGTCAACTATATGGCATTTTCCTCAACAGTACAATATTTTTCAGCCATTTTGTCTAAAAATAACATGTTTTGGAATCAATTCAATTAACCAGTTACTTGACTATCAGTACAGTCCCATCTGACCTTTTGGTATCTTTGGGTCACCTTGAGTGGAAGACAGGAAGACTAGCAAACGCTATAAATTGGAGCACATAAATCTTCATAAATCACTAAACAGAATGCATTTAAAATTGTATCCAATCTGAAAGTCAAAATCAGGGACAGTAATTTGGTGATCACTAAAGCTGATAAAAACAGTGCAAACTGAATTGTACAATTTCATAAATACTTTTTTAATCAAAATATATTTGAAGAAAGATATTAAAATTATAGTAAATGAAGACACTCAACCTTCCAAGCTTAAAATGAACATTAAAAATTGTGATTTAATTTCCGTGTTGTCTCAGACAGCATGTGCTGTGACATAAAATGTGGCTTCACAAGGATTAAATAAGCAAATACAAATTAAAAATACAGTCCATACTGTGCTGAACACAATGCTGCCGGCCAAAGCAACCTAGAGAGATTTGAGCCAACATAAGAGAGAAACTGTAAGGAGTAAAACAAGAATGACTGCCATTCAAAAAAATTTTTTATTTTGAAGAGTAGTTATCAACTCCACAAGCATATTAGGAACAATTACAAAAAGTGAAGTTTTCCTGAAAGGTTGCGGAAATCAGTCTTGGATTTATACTATGAATTGACCCACACATTCATTTCTACTAAAAGAATTTAACGTGTTCAGGTGAATAGCACTTACTAACCTTGGTGATATCAACTGCACCTTCAGGCCACATTGAACTTATAACTTTGTTACCACTGTTAAATAATAAACGCTTAAAATCTTGGAACAGTAGATCCTTATTTTTGTCAAGGAAACCATTGATGAGATACACTACATCTCCAGCATAGTGACTAGAAACAATGTACCAACATATTGATTGCAGTAAAATCACAAAGTAAAAAAACATACAAAATGGAAAAATCAGAACTTCAAACTATAGGGGAAAACAGATAGATAGATAGATAGATAGATAGAGTCAATCCAAAGTAACATGAAACCTCAGATTTAATTCATTAACCTCACTACCAATCCTTAAGTTATCCACCTTTTTTCCACCTCATTACATTTAGAAAAATGTGAGGTCAGTCATGCATCAATGAGGAAAGGGGGAAGGAAGAGAGATATAGCAAGGAAGCACGAGTAAGAAAATATATAAGAGAGAGGTTTTGTTATGTGAAAACATATTTAGATGAGTTATCAGCCAAAGTAATTAAATAGAAAACATATTTTCTTTTTAATTAACTTACCGAATACGAAATTCAGTTTTGTGCTTTAGACCTTTGTCCAGGGGAGAAAGTTGTCGACTAGTATAATGTTTATGATTCTCCAACTTCTTGTCCATAGCTTCTAATACCATCTATAAAAATATGTAAATTAGCAAACAACACTTGGATAATTAGTATTTACCCAAAAAAAGAATTGCATGACTATCAACAATACGACCAATATACACAGTCTGTCCCAAAAATAATTAGACTGATTTTTTCTCACCGACATAGACAGCTGGAGTGGCGTAATTTGAAGTGGGAAAGGTGGCAAGGGGTCTAGAAGTGGCAAAACAATGTGACCTTCGCCAGTTGTTTTGTTGCAGTGTGTGGACCACTAGTAGACTGGACCCGTTTGAGGGTCACGTCATAAATTAATGATAGTATGTTCCATGGTGCAACAATATGATTGAATTAAGATTGGAAGTTTGGGCTCCTAAGTCAAGATCATGATTAAGGATGCTTAGGGAGATGAACCAATGTCACAAGGAATGGTTTACTGCTGGCACAGGATGTTCTGGGAAGATAGAGAGGAGGCTGTAGAATAACACCCTGGATGTCTACGTCCCAGGTGAAGGCACCACTCATTTTTTTTCAACCAAAAATGTATAAGAAACAAAAGGTGTAATCCACAAAGAGTTCATGTCTCAGGGATGTAAAAAAATCAGCATGATTTATGTGGAAGTTCTTGAAATGCTGTGGATAAGAGTGCAATGCATTAGGAAGGAGACTTTTCCAACTGGTGGCTGCACCAAGACATTCTGTCCCACACTGCCTTCCATGTTACAGAGTACCCAGTGAACTACAAGGTGGCAACAGAGCCTCAGCCAACCTACAGCACCAATATCAAATGTTACAACCAGCCTTTTCTCTTGTTCCCAAGAATAAAAAAGGAACTTGAAAGGATTCAATTTTGGTATGCTGGATGATGTCAAAGAGGCCATGATAATGAGTCTTAAGGTTCCCCATCAACACTTTCCAGGGAGTATACAGAGGTGTGTGTCAATGGACAAGGGTGCTATCTTAAGGAATTTTACTCAATTGTACTTCTATCTGCAATAACATTATTCATTTATTTAGTCTACTTATTTTAGGGACAGATCTTGTAGAGTGATTAATACTGAAATTAAGAAATTAGAATAGAATTATAAACAATTTAGATTATACAGAGTTGCATTATATGTTTGTGCTACAGTAAGCAAAGCAAATTATACAAATGGCTATGAATAGAAAAAAGAAAGATTTCTAAAACAACCTACAAAATCTGTATTCTTACCTCATCTGTGACTTTTCCAACGTTCAAACATGCTTCATCAAGAATGGAAATAATTCCCTTGTGGTTCTGCTCAACAAGATCACATATGATTTGATTGTTAAAATAATCAATGTTCTGCCACTCAATTCCTTCTCTCATATATTCTTCTTGTTCTTGCTTCAATACAAGTTCTGAGAAAGATTATAAAATTGATCAAATGGATATAAAAAATTTTTACAAGAATGTCCAAAACCATAAATGGTATTAAAAAATTGATTACCAATGAAGAGTTGTTGTAACTTTTCATTGCAGTAATTTATACAAAACTGTTCAAAGTTATTGTTATCAAAGATTTCAAAACCATAAATATCCAAAACTCCTATGACAGTTCCAGACTTATATTTTCGGGTAGTAGCACATATGGGGTCCAAGGCACAGTTCACTTTGTTCACAATCCAAGTAAACAGCCTGTCATATATTGCCTGAAATAAAGATAAAAACTTGATAAAGTCCTCCATTTACTTACTGTATTTACAAGCACATTTTACACACTTTATGAATGAAAAAATGGTAATAAATTATATTTAGAAAAGAATCATTAAATCTTATAGTTTATTATCTTAAAGAATTAGTACAAAGAAAAATAAACTACATAACTCGCCAATGTTTTGGATATATTTTATCCCTCCTCAGGGCTTGTTATACTATTTCTACCATCAACATTGCTCCAACCAATACACATGCATAGCAGGCACATATATACATATATTGTATACATTATTTACATCCTGTTTATATTCATACAGTAAATAAACAAGATGTGTGTGGTGTACATGTGTATAGGTTGAAGATGTGGATGAACAAAGTTCTCAATCATCAGTTTATGAGTAATCTAAACAAACAAACAATAAATTTTTGTAATAATGACTCCACTGTGAGTTCTCAAAGTAACTTACATCAAGCAAACATTTTTTCCCCCATGAACATTCCACAAGATAATTTCTCTAGGTAATTTGAAATTAATTCAAATTTTTCAATTCCAAAGATAATACAAATATGTCCTTTACACTTTATTCAGGAAAATTATCTACTCGCTTACCTAAACAAAGTAGTATCCACATCATCCCAAAAGTTTTCACAAGAAAATTACAATAGGAAAATATTTACTTTGTCTGATACTCATCCCAAATAAACTGAAAGCTATCCCAGTTCAGATCAAACAACAGTACCTTTCCTAATGCATCCCTTCCATAAACAGCCTCTGAAACTGTGTGAGTCTTTTGCATTACTTCTCCCCGAGCTGCTATAACTCTCTCACTGAGAGCTTGAGAAAGTTCTTGAGGAGTAACAGATAATAGAGATGCAGCTTTGCTGACATTTGACATGTTTGGTTTTGATCCCTCACCATCAGAGGTGAATTCTATATTGCCCTGGAAAAGGAAAAACAAAAATTATTTTACTCATTAAATTATTTTTATGAATAACGCAATAATACACCCTAAATGAACAAAAATCAAAATTTAGTAATAAATGAAAACAATTAATCCCAATGCATCAACAACATCTATCCATCTTTAACTTACCAAAAAGCTTGAAATTTATTCACATAATTTGTAGCACATTGAGGTAGATAATTAATTATTGCCCTCACATTTAAAGTACTTTAGTATAGTTGATGTTGTTTGAGAAGCAGAATGGGCATTCTAAGATGAATCAACTATTCAACCTTCAAAACTTAGAATTTTATTAATTATGATACACTTAGAAGACCCAAAATTAAACATTTCATATATTTTAAACTCATGATTTATAACTTTCAAATTAAAAATAATAAAAAACACCTGCTTTTCACAAAGTTAAATTTTAAAAGAATTAGTACATAAGAAACTATTTGTCCTAAACAAGTTGAAGTTGGTGACATACTGTTTCAAACCAGTTTTCATGTGATCTACATCATGAACAGGAAATTTTGTTTGGCCCTATTTCAAAAACCAGAAACTTGAGAAACCCAATATATATATCCTCAAATTTTTATTTAAAAAATGAATGATATTTACTTTACAACTTTTATGTTAATTTTTGGAATAGCAAGGGGTTTTGGTAGAAAAAAAATGTTTTGTTTCAGTGTGGGAACACTTTCTGGTGAGATTGGTAACCAGTCTGGCATATTTGTTTAGCCCATGTTTGATTTTCTTTCACCCAAACGGTCTACACAAAAAATTAGGAAATCTGAGATAATGGGAAATATCTCTGTTTTAGTCATTTAAAAAAAGAGAAAATGCCTGTAAAAATCATACCTAAAATGTCGTAAAAAATTAATTTTAATTTAGTTTATAAGTAAGCACAATATGTTTCCATAAAGAACTCATGAGGTGTGAGAGTGTGAGTGTATATAGTGTATTACTTCTGGAATACACTAGCATTTTTTAATTAATTTGTTTATTAACTTGTTTATTTGAAAATTAACAGTGAACCTAAGGGACAGTCGTAAAGTTTAAAAATTACTAGTTACACATAAACAGCTTTACTTGTCATAATTACAGTACAGTAGTTACAGTATAGTACTGCTTTTAAGGTCCCCAATTTACACCATATTATTTAGTCCTTTCAATATCCCCATCTTTATTTTAACTTCAATTTATGATTTTGTCATTTTTAACTTCCTGCCATTTTTGCCACTTTTAGTCCCAGAAAGCATGTTCCTAATGCTTATCACACATATGGTTTGATCTTTTTAAATGTTTTTTTAAAGTGGTAGTTCTAGGATTTTGTTAGTGTCTAGCATAGTAGACTGGGATATTTGAGGAATCTAGAGGTATAAAAAATTTGGAAAGAATGGTGCAAAATGAAGCATCTTTTTTAGGCAATTTGCAATTCTATATGAATATATTTTTACTATCCAACGTAAATAAGAGGCCTAGTAACAAATGACGAAAGACAATTCTTGTATTTACATGAAATACAAGAATTTTTTTCACAAGAAAAAATAAGTGGAAGAACAGTGAGCGAAACATAAGAATATAAAAAATATCATAAAATAAATTAATGACTTTTCGTGAAGTATTGTGTCATAAATATTATGAAATGTATTATCTTCCCAAGACCTATGAGGAATTTCTGGAGAACACAATTATAAATGGGATGTACAAATGCCATTAAAAATCTGATCAATTCATGAATATTTTAATAAATAAAAGGGAATAAAAAATATAATGTTCGACTTAAATTCATTCAGAACAAAGGACTAGGAAAGATTAAGGACTACCACATTGTTTCACACAATGAACTGATAGCAAATAAAGGTATATTATTATTTTATATCTTGCATCAATCACAGTCTTTCTTTATCTACAAATTGATAGGTGACTCATCTTCATTTAATGAAAGAAATCATTTATTAATAAGGGTATAAGAATAATATGGGGTAAAATAACAGGATAAAACAGGGAAAAAAGGTGGGGGAATTAAATAATGCCCAATAATACACAATGAAAGAGAGAGTCATATTTTACCCTTTCACCCAAGTCCTGGCAAAACCTCTTTTTGAAGTCACTTTCTTCTTACGATGAGTGCAAAATTAAGCAATTAAGAAATTTTAACACATTTTAATATTATTCTTAATGAAAAATTGTTCGAACACTTTCAGGGAAATGTTTTGATGGGACTTAACCCCCACTGTCAGTTGTGCTTGGCTGACCATATGGAATTCTGCAAGAACATCTCTATAGATGCTGAAGTAAGTGTTTAAGATTTTATTTTGGAACCCTTTGGAAAATTCACAATTTTTCACTCACACTATTGATGTTACTTCCGTGACTTGTGCAACACACAGACACAACTGTCAAAATATCATTTTCTAGCTAACTAAATTTCCCTTTCACGTACTTTAAACCCATTACTCCTAAATAAAATTTGTCATCATACAATCAAGATATAAGTTATGCGGTAAAAAATAATACTCATGACAATACTACATTCAAAGGCAGCATACTTCAGCACAAGACACTAATCGATGCACTACACTGTCTGATAAGAATCTTCATGCTATTATTAATATTAGGGTACAAGAATACCTGACTTTTATTTTGCTTTTCTCATCTCATCAAGAAATATTTGAATAATCACATAATTACCAAAGAAATAATCACAAACCAAAAATTAAAAGGAAATTGAAAGGAAGAAGGATATAGGAAAATTATACATGGTAATGGACAGATAAAAGATTAAAATAATTTGCCCCAACCATTATAACCCTTCCCTACAAATTTTCAAATGCCAAATCATAGAGTTTAGAGTAATTTTATGAAATGAGGAGAGTGAACAATAGAGTAGCATTGTAATAATCGATGACGATTTTAGAGATGGGAGTAGTGAAGTTTAATTGAAAGTAGAGTAATGAAGATTTTCCACAACAATATGACCAAGTATTTTCCACAGAATCGGTTTTGGAAAACAGATCCCAAATAAAAACTTTTAAGGAAACAAAATGCTTATATCTTCATATTCAAGTCAATCTAAAGCAGAATTGTTAGTGATAATAGAGATTCAGAGTAAAATGTGTTACTAATTCATGTGGAAAGTCTACATGCTCCCCACTGTCCATGTTTTGGGAATATTCCTTCCTATTTATTGTACGGCATACTGTTTTGGGACCACTCAACTCATAGAATCCAAAATAGAAGTATAATTTGTAAATCTCACCCCTAAAATTCATATAATTCTTTGTTTAGGAAATCAAGTATGCTAACTCTTCATTGTAATAATCTTGGCATTTCAATCACCCACAGCCCTAATGACCCAAGTCATTCAATATTCTATTAGTATAATTCTCTTCCAAAAGAAATAATAGATATTAAAATGAATATCTTTTAAAACCCACAGTTAAAAGCTTCCCACTGCATCTATGCCCTTATACGGTCAAGAAATGTATTGATATTAAGAACTTAATATAAATAAATAAAATATAAATATCCCATGAATTATTATAAAAGTTACAATTTAGTATAATGTAAATCCAATGTTTATATTCCTTGTACAAATAAACAAGTGTTTCGAGTTCTTCCGTATATACAACAAAAAGGGTCTTCAGAATATACAGAATTTAATTTTATTAAATAAATTAATTTATTGATACACAAGAGTGGATGATGGGCTGAGTGGAAGATCACGAGGATGAATGATAACCATAAACAAATAATACATGATTAATCAGTGTGTCGGTATATATGAGTATGTAAGTGAACAGATAATAGGACTGGAGAAGAGTCTGTGATAATGATATGATACGATGCATGTATGCATTAAGGGGCTTTCTTTATTCAATGTGCATTTTTTCATTAATTTGATTTTTCAAATAATCTAATGAATACATTTCATTTTGCTCCAAATGTTGTGTGTTAGTGTCATGAATGGATAAATTTTTAATTTGTAACAAATGCAACAAAAATGTATTAGTATTGAATGTACATAATTATCGAATCCTGAATGGTTGTTGCAGTTCAACACAGACTGCAAAGCAATAAATACTTATGTACTATACTATTATTAGTTTGGGAGCTTTAAATCTCAAAATATAAACTTTTCTTTCTTTAAAGGTTGTAAGTCTTTAATTATTTATTTAACTTTATTATTATGCTTACTATTAAAGCTTTTTAACTGCAATTAATAAATGCAATATGATATGCAATATCTTTGCTTTAAAAAAATAAAAAATTCACTTCCCAAATATTTCTATAGCTACTTCTCTCCTATTATCCCAGACTATTATCTCAATCATTCCAATATTGAGACTTACAATGGAAAATTACTAGAAACCATATCTTATCTCACCTTCTACTCAAATGGAGGACTGACTAGCAAGAATAGAACCCAATAAAGAAGTAAGTGATCATAACTATATTAATCATATAGTAATTGATAGTAATCATTAATCAATAGTAATAATTATTAAATAATGATGAAGCTCATGGAGAATTTGAGACACTATAATTTACTCTTATCGAGCATTTCAATATCCTCAGCCATCAGTTCCAATAATCTTGTCTAATAGCAGAGGCAAACCTCAATGGTTAAATATATTAGAGAGTACCATAATTAGATGTATAAAAATCCTTCATTTCTATTTATCTTGCAGTAATATTATTTTATCAGAAATTAAAATTATAAAATATCATTTTTTAAGAAAGAATTTTCCTTCCATTTAAAATCAAAATATGGACTTAAAATTACTTGGGGAGATATTGTACCTGACATTAAATAATTAAGTAAAATCTCTGACTAATTAAATAAAAGCTTTTCCACTTTTCCATCTTGACTTTGCATGCTTGCTTCCAGTGAGTAAATTAGCGTATTGTCCCCCATATGGTCATATGTAGTTTCTAATTGCTGTCTTGATACAAAATTTATTATTATTATTTTAAAAAATCAGGTGTACAGCAATCTTATGTCAAAAAAATTCACTGGTTCATTATAATTCTCATAATTTTGCAAGAACAGATTATTAAAGCATAACTATGTTTGCCGTGCCTACTAAATATTCTTGCCATAACATTTTCTAGGCACAGTTAACTAACTGATACAGTGGACCAATTTAACATTATGGTAGAATCCTAACAGAATTGCCAGGACTAACAAACTAACATCACCAATTGTAGTCAAACAATTGTTTATAATTATTCATGGTTTGCTGTCTGGAGCCAAATTTAAATTATCATACCCTAAACTATTAATACAACTGGTGTAGAGAGAGGAAAATAGTGAAGAAAATTTTGTTTATAATTACTGTAAACATCAATGAATAACTCTTATATTTTCAGAATCACAATAATATGTTTAGTAATATGACATCAAAGTTTCTTTTCTACCATAATGTTATATTAGGTCATTCAATTAACTTATTGTTCTTTTGTAACATCATACATTATTTATGGAAAACTTTGGTTACTCAAAACATACTCACAATATGTAATATAGCAGCGACCACTTTCCAAATTGTATCTGTTTCTTCTGGTGAAAACCCCAAAGTTCTAAAAGCAGAAACTACACCTTTGTAGTCTGATCTGTCACTTATGGCCTCTACCTTATTGGCATTACCTTGCCTGGTATAATAGTAGTTACTTGGGTCTCGCAATAGTTGGTATGAACGAAGGTCTGAATCACTTGACCCACATAGGAGCTGTCAAATAAAAAATGAAAATAAGGACAAACCAATAAAAGACAAAAACATTTTATGATGGAACTTTCTATTTAAAAAATTCATTTTTGAAATGCAATGATTTTTTTATTGCAATACAACTATTTCAATTAAAACCAACATAAATAAAAAAGGACATCAACAAAACTTATGTGGAATGTCTGAAATTTAACTAATCTTATCTTAAAAATCCATTTACTATACTTATCAGTTTTTTACATTAGGTTAAAATAACAGTGATCATGTAATTTCAAGATTCAGTTGAAGAAGAAAGATAGCACAAGTTATCCCAGAGATAAGATAAAGATTATTAAAGATCCCAATTGTGGTATAAAACACCATGTTAAAATATTTCAAATTTTGCAATGTAATATTCACAATCTAAAAAATGTCATTTCTTTAAAACATCTGTAACACATACCTGATAAAAGCTATGAAAATTTCTCTCTCCTGTTTGCTGAAGAATAACTCTGGATTTTTCCAGCAAATAATTGTTAATATGTCCACCAATAGGATCACCCTTGAAATCAAAATTTATGTCCATATACTTTCCAAAACGAGATGAATTGTCATTTCGATTTGTTTTGGCATTTCCGAAAGCTTCCAAAATTGAATTTGATTGCAAAAGAACGTTCTTCACCCTGAAAAAAAAAATGATTTGTTTATTTCATAAAAGTTAATTGTTTTCATAGTTTATCATACCACTCACACCTTTCAATTTCTTGCTGACCCCCAACATTAGTAACAGCAGCAATGTATTTCATTATAATTTTTGAAGCTTCAGTTTTCCCACTTCCTGATTCACCACTTATGACTATGCATGTGTCCCGGCCCTGTTGCTTCATTTCTCGGTGTGCAGCATCAGCAATAGCAAAAATATGAGGAGGATTTTCAAAAATTTCTCTACCTAAACACACAAAATATAATCAATACATCTGAAAGAAAAATGGGGTGCTATACAAAATCATGTAAAACCATTGCAGTACCTTTGTATTGAGATATTTGTTGTGGTCCATAAATATTCATGGTGCGATATGGATTCACAGAAACACATACCTCTCCAATGTAAGTATATATTTTGCCTCCCTGAAATCTGTGAAACAAAAATATAGACCATAGAAGTAAAAAAAAATTAAATCGGTTGAATCTCATTCTAGCAACTAAGGTGAAAAACAGTACATGGGTATACCCGGATCTTTAACTTGCCTTTTTCTCTATAGATTGACACCATAAAACTTTATTGATCAACTCCATAATTATCAACCCCACAATGATAAAACTATCCTGCGCGTACGAAACAGTAGTTACAACCTGTCAGAACAGCAAAGTCAATAGTGCCGAGAAACAATTTTACAACAAAAGTCGAAAGCGACATTGACAACCATGTAGCGTATGATGTCATTGGTAAAGAAAGAGATACATGACTCAGAAAGTGAAAATGAAGTCTTACTTCATACTTGGTATTTCAACGTTTCTACTGATAAGTCCTTATAATCGCACAAGGAAGAAAAGCAGTTAGCATACATAGTGGTTTTCAAGAGATAACGAACCCACTCACAATTCCAAAATGCATTATGTCATTAAACACACAATTTAAAACAGAAATTGACTAAGAATAGGATGTCAGGGGAAAGCACGTTACTGTATTTACGTTCACTAACAAATCACTAAAAACCACGCCCTCACGCATATTCTCTTCCCACGCTTTCCGAATAACAATTCTGGTCTCCGAATAACCGCTGTAGTGACATCAATTTAGATTACCTTTTCTTTAGATTACCCATGAATTTTTCAATGGTGATTTCGTCAAGAAGAACGAAATCACCAATGCCGACTTCATCTTGAGTAGCCATTTAATCCACTGTTCTTCGTTCACTTGAAACAAAATACACCACCCTGCTGTCGGACCGCTGCTCACGTTCAGCCCGCAAGGTGCGGCGCGGCCAACTGGCGCGAACAGCGCGGTTGCCGGACGACAACCAACTACTTCACCGACAAGCAGGCAAGTACCGGGTCCGCACCTCTACGCAACGTTGTGAGCTGCCGTGAGCCCGTTCTTATCGTGTCGCTATAAGGTGACTCACACCCGCATTTTTTAGGAGTCAGTTAACACGTCGTTGAATTAACTAGTTCGGCGCGCGTAAATTAAATAGTTGTTTAACAGATAACATTTCGCAGATACTACAATTAGTACTTGTATAACTCCATATTTCTTTATTTCCTTGCAAGTGCTTCAACTTTCCATTTCTTGTGTGGATAAATGACCTTATGCTACAAGGCGTCAACATATTTTACCCAAGAATTATATCATGCCTTTGTTATATCAATTGGGAGTAGGTATATATTTTTTCCAAAACTGTATAATCTACAAGAATATGTTAGTTTTATTTAATCTCACTTTCTCAACAGAAATTAAAACTTTTCTGCTCTAAAAAATTAGCCATTTAAAATTTAATTTTCCTTGAAATCACCCAGTTTTAGTCAAAATATGAAATTTATGATAATTAATTTGCTACATACAAGTAATTAATTCTTATGAAACAACTAATAATCACTCTCATTCCTTAAATGTTATTCAACAGTAAAGAAAACAATGTCAACGGCTATCTCCACCCCCTTTCAAGCACAAAAATTATAGACATACACAAAGAGTAAATTCAGTAACCAAAACATGTAATTATTTTAAAAAATTACAGTCACTTCACATACAGTCATGTTTCTGAAGAATTTTGATTCCACAAGAATCATGTAGTGTCTTGGATGCATGTGTGAATGTACAAAGTTGAGATATATATTTACACAGGCATGATACATTTGAATGCATAAACTCAACATAAGCAAGTCTCACATATGAAATTGTGACAATATCCTATAACATTATATCTGACAGTACAATGTATATATGTCAATAAAAAAATATAATTTAAATTCTGATTCTAGCATACAGTACATGTTGCTTTCACAAATAATGTGGCACTGAAGTATTTTCAGAAGCCTACCCCAAGATACACTCACATTATTTAGTCATCTGTATATACACTCAAGGAAGGAGCAATAAGTCAGTTAAAAATAATAAAATAGAATATTTACACACACACACTCGAGAAGAAAGTCAAGAGAAAAGGAAATAAGAAAATAACTATTAAATATCTCATAAATAAAAGAACTTCAAAATATCATCACAACATCCCAGCAAGAATCGGCTCAGAATGGGCTAATTCCGCCCTCTTCAGTGGATCAGAAATAAAATGGGCAGTTAAGGAGCCACTTCATACTATAGGAAGCAAATAATTCCAATAAAATCAAATTCCAGCTCCAAGACACAAAAAAATACAAGACAAATCGCACAGGTGTTAAATAAAATATCATTCTCAACAATCCTTCCCCTCATCTGGGATATCAGATAATCTTGTATTAAATAATGACTGTTAAAAATAGTTTCATAATAACCTGGCTATTACCAAATATTAGTTCTTTAGTTGCACCTAGTGCATTATCCTCTAATCACACCATTCCATGAAACAGGTGAGATTTGCATTTGGCTAAGCACATGCAAGATCCTTGTGTTGTCACCACAACCAAAAAAAATGGAGATGAGCATGTGAAATTGTTTACACGTTAATTTTAACAACAATCACAGCCTTTGAATAGTTACACAATAGTTATATTACAAAGCAATTATGTGCTTATTGAACTGTTATGTATAACTAATAAAATATAGTTTCAAAATTAAAGCAATAAAAAGTTTAATCTAATTTTGAAGAATTTTTCATCTTTTGTCATAACTTTTAATAAATGCAATAAAAAAATCAATTTAAGTTAAAAACTAATTTATCAAAGCTTTAGTCATATTTTTCTTCTTCTGAAGAGAACTGTGTGTATGTAAATTAGTAATAAATTAAGTAGATACAAAACTAAATGACATTCTAAAACTTTGTGTACATCATTAAATAAGAAAGGTTTGAATGCAATATAGCAATAGAAAATATTGACTGAATCTTTACAAATTAAATGTTGCGGTTAAATTAAATCAGAAGAAAGGAAAAATATTGAAAACTTGCTTTCCATGAATCAAAGTTTACATGTTATTTCAGAAACTTCAATCTAATTGGATAATATTACATAGATTATTGAAGTCTGAAATTGAATATGGTTAAGTAATGGTAACCAACATTAACACTTCTAAGTATAAAATTTTACATCTAAATTAATATATTAACAGATTCCCATAGCTTTCACAGAACAACAAAACACTCACAACAATACAGTAGTTGATTTTAGTATTTAAATACCAACAAGAATATCCTGTTTCGTGAAAATTATACTTATTAAAACTAAAAGCAATGCATGTCATGCATACTATATTTATTAAATACGACAAAAATAGGTAGAAGCATTATCCCAATTTAACTTGAAGAACCCATTTTCCACTCAATATACCGAACAAATTCAAAAGAAACAGATTTCCTTAATTGTCTATTTACAATCCTCAAAACATTTACACAACAGTGTTAACATGTGTATCCATTAGTACTCATATCTGTATTCATAAAAAATACATGTAATATGAGAAACTTCAAATAATATAAACATCCACACATACTCATCTCCAAAATATAATTACAATTGTACAATCCTCATGTTCACAATGATGTAATTCTTTGTATGCTGAAGCATATGTTCCTGACTAAATTACACTAGGTTCTTATGCACATTTTTTGCAACCCACGATATATCTATATATACATATAACATTCAGTTCTTTACACTCTTCTAATATCATTTACCAAATTCCAAAAGTCAATTAACAATACAACATAAAACAATTATTTTGAAAAATATTCTAATTTCAAAAAGAAAAAATATTTTGCCAAAATCAATACTTTCAATGTCGTTGCTTTTAGGGAAGATTGTCATATTTCTTTCCACCTACTACTAACCATAATATACAATTCGGGGAGAAAAATCAGTTGTTTTCTCTTCAAAAAACTAAGTTTTTGATGTCTAGAATTTAAGTTAAATTTTCTTCCCTTTCATGATTATCTCCACCATTACATGATTCTTTTAAAAAATGCAGCCAATGTGGGGCATAGAACAGTAAAATTCAATACTAAAATCACACCTAACATAATCCTGGTAGAAACACAGGGATCTTATCTGATATGTGCTGCCACCATGTGGCAAATAGCTTCTCAGTCTTCTCCCTCCCAATTTGCTGCCACTTCATAGTCCAATGCATTCTTGGTAAATTAACAACGCAGATGCACCAGCAAATAAATTGAAACGCCTAATACACTCTCCTATTGCGAGCATCTAAAGTCTTAATGTGCTCAACTGACAAGTTCAAGTCAATGTTGCTCGGAACGCCACACTGTAAAGTCCATCAGAATGCTGATACAGCAACACCAAAGCCACTACCTACGTATATTAAACCCTTTCGAACCGTCTGGTCCCTTTGGCAAACGGACCACATTTGCCAAGTCAGATGCTCTCAAGACTTCCATTTTTGTTTGAATTTTGTTTACCCTGAAAAATTTGTTTCATTAATAGACCTATATGCATTAGAAAAATGTACGTTAACACAATTCAAACAGTACAAGAAAACACAGAACTTAAAATATTTATTAACAATAAATTGAATACTAACAAAATTATTTTCATTTTACACATGACAAAATTGTAACAAATACTGCATTTCCCAACAGCCCACACACACACCACAATGATGAAACAACATTTAAAAATGGTACCAATGAAACAACTACTACTATTGTGTATTTCTCAACAAAAGCTCATTATATTATTTACAGAATTATTATAACAGTACCATTTAATAAAACTTAAAAAATACATAGTTAATTATTCCCTTTACAACTGATAGGTGTTATTAATGAACTAAGCAATGGAAGACATATAATTTTTATTCACCACAGCATTGATATAACCTCAAACAAAATTATAAAAGTTGAAATTCTAATTTTAATTCAACATGAATTACCTATCATCAGTATTAAGTTGCACCTGCTCTTCTGGACTTCTTGCCTCTCCAAGAATTCTAAGTCTAGCTTCAGCATATTCTTGCTCTCTCTAAAACAAACATCACACAAATATAATTTTAAGTATTAATTTCACATAATAAATTTAGTACATCAGTATAACACCGAGTTAAAAATAAATAATTCATTTTTAATCACTCAGAAATTCTTATTAAATGTACACAGAATAAATTTAACACTACAGTAAATATACAAACAGAAGTAAGAAAATTAAAGGTGATCATACATATATCATGAAAGAATAATTTACAGATATTCTTTCACAAAAATAGAACTTCAAATTTATGAAGCTGACAAAATTATCAAGAAAGATTCAACTTTGACATAACTCAAAATACTGCACCTCACAAAAAGTCACTAGTTAAAATTTATCACAATTATTACTTAATTAATATTGATTAATAAATTAATACTGCAAGTGGCCAAGGTTAAACTGATAGTTATTGCGAATAAAATATTGTGTTACATAACAAATGCTTTACTCATAAAAGAGGAACAAACAAACAATCTATAACATTATCTGCCTTGTCTTTACCACAACATTAATACACAGAAGGATCATATGATCTACCAGCTATTTAGTAAAGTATATAATACAATAGAAGAGCAATTATATCTTATTAAATTTCAAGTAAGGTTCTTTTAGAAAAACAAGGATTATTACTTGCTGAAGAGTTTTGATAGGCTGCCGAGGTTTTGCATCTCCATTCAACAGTGGACCATCACCACTTCCTTGGAGATTTCTATTTGGACGTTTGAGAATTTTAACCGTTGGTTCTGGTGGAACATAATGATTACGAAGGGTTTCATCTTGAATAATAATTGGGCCATTGGAGGTTCCTCTGCTGCAATGAAACAAGAAACAATCAACTGGTAAAATTAGACAAAAGCTCACTCTTCAGAGCTTTATATATGATTCAAATATTTATGTTTGTCAATATAGGTGTTTCATAGTGTAATGATTTTGATGCAACAGCAAGTATGGATAAAGGTAACAGTTGACAAATCAATCCATTTTAGTTAAGGATGTGATATTGAATTAAATATGTAAATGATTCATAACGCAAAACTCCACAAGTCTTCTCACGACTATAATAATTTTGACCTTACAAAAGATAAAAAACTAACTCACTAACCGCATATTCTCACACTCCTCAGGTGGAGAAACAGAAGGCTGCAATTTCTTGTCCAAGACCTTGAAAAGAAAAGGTAGAATTAGACAATAGAATATTTCGACAGTAAAAAATAATCACTTCAATTGACATTCTTTCACTTCTCAATACTTTCTTTCACTTCTTCTAAAGATCTCGCAATAATAGCAAAGCGCAACCAATAAGTTGATACCAAATCGGTTTAGGGTCTACGTTAGTTCACAATCGGCTAAGCCATGCTCAAGCCGCGTGTCACACAAAAGAGTATTAAAATTTCAATCACAGTTGCAGGGTAAAATGCTGGGTGCTCATGGAAAAGATCAAGCCTTTAAACTGGAACACTTGGAATATCATTTAAAGGTTAAACATCGCATTAATTAAAATACGAATTTGAGAATTCCTTAAGAGGTTCACTTAGAGCGAGGTTAATTTTCATCGAGACCTTTAATCATCTCAACTCAAAATATGAATGTCCTAAAGAGCATCATTGGGGATGATAAGGAGAAAAACTGCCGCGTAACACTGCTCACATACCCCAGTGTCTTCTATATCTTCCCAACTCTCGAGAACGTCTTCACTGGCAGCCATATTAAGGGCAAGCAAAGCCTCTTGGATACAATAGCCAGCGGTGTTCTTACTATGAGAAAAGGAAAGCAACTCACAAAGATCTCAACCAATTCAATAAAATTAATAACAAGTTTTGATGCAACAGCGGCAACACACTGTGTAATTCATATTGCTTGACGTTATTCATTGTAAACAACCGCACAATCCATAATTCTTCAAAATTCCTCACACCTAACTCTGCGCGAAATCGTAAAACGTTTCTTGTATTGTTCGGGATATATTTTTTACTGCTGATTTTAGCATGCCTGTTGTGTTTTCGCTAAGGAGATACCCTCACGTGTAAAAACACATTTCTGCAACAACCTATTGTTGTAAAATAAAACTTTTCATCCAATCTGTCGTCAACGAGCAATTTGTTTAACATGTGAAAGTTCAATGGCGCGATTTACGACTCACGTAAAAGGATGTACATCGTTTACACCTATAAGACTGATTAGAGAAAAGATATCAACCTGCTATTCTTGCTGAGTTAAGGTAGGAAAACTTCTAATTTGCATATCCACGACCTCATGACAACAACCTATTATCGTTGTGGAAAGTGGATAGCCTTGAGAAGTTAGGATTCAAGATGTCAAGTGAACATGATACAGCTGTGCTGGATGCAATTTTTAATCCACTTTTACCGTCATCTGTGGATGAAAATGAAGCAATAGATTTGACAGGTCTAAATTAATATGTTAAATATCTGAAATAGCATTATCATACTTCACAAGCATGTTATATACAATCATTTGCAGATGAGGAAGAAGAATCTTCTGATATTATCAAAGCAAATGAGAAAGCTGGAGTACAAGCTGCAGAAGAAGGCAAAATAGATGAGGCCTTAAGTATCTTTAATAAGGTTATTGAAAGAGATCCTAATGGGCCATCATGTTACAACAACAGAGCACAAGTGCTTAGATTAAAAGGCGACTCAAATGGTATGTATAGATTTAGAGTTCTTATTTTGTCACCTAGCAAAGATATTTTAATTAACTGACTTTCTTCATACAAAGGAATTGTGTATTCATTTTCAGCTGCATTTCTGGATTTAAATGAAGCTATTAAATTGAGCAGCGGAAAAGGACGATCAGCCCGCCAGGCCTATTGCCAAAGAGGACTTATACTTTGGAAACAAGGCAATACTGAAGGAGCAAGACAGGACTTTGAAGAAGCAGCTCAACTTGGCAGCCAATTTGCAAAAACACAACTGGTCAAGCTTAATCCATATGCAGCAATGTGTAATCAAATGCTGCAAAGTGTATTCAACAATTTATATGCATAAGTATTATATAATCTACTAAATAATTGAGAAAAATATTAAAATAAGATTGGGTTTTCAATAAGAGAGCATCACACTTTTATAGCTCAAGAAACATCTATATTAACCAATTACTTCACCATTAACATTATTTTCCATCATCAATCAATTTCTGTCAAAATACTTCATACAGATGCATCATTCTATAAATTACACTTCCAGGACCTAGAACCAGTAGCGTACCTAGGCTGGAGCGGAGGGGATGGTCCGCCCCGGGTCTCATCATGTAAGGGGCTTCCAAATGGGTCACCATTTATACTCGTAAACTTTAACATAAATATTATCTGAAACAATTTTAAAACTGTAAAATAAATAATAGCTGAGCTTATTAATAAATAAAAACTCAAATTTCATATCAATTGTTTTTAATACATTGGAGCGAACTGGTAGGCATGCAATCATGTTTGTGAATAGGGGCCTCCAAAAAGATTTAATATAGTGATAAATTAAATACAAACAAAACTACCAAAAATAAGCTTTTGTTTTAGTGGGGCAAGCTTGGTTTTATTGCGATTATAAGATGTACTTTCACAAAATACAGGAATAGAATAATAACCAAGTTTTTATACAGAATTAACCAAACATTGCTAATATGCTATAACTGAAGCAAAGAAATTTGCACTCGTTCACAACTTCCATTTTTAATATAATAAGGCAGAAGAAACTATATTGAAAGCCATAAATGGAATAAAAGCAACAAATTCATGGGCCAATTAAAATGATGCGAGATGAATCCACAAGGGTCTCACCCACCCACTTTCTCCACTACAAAATGCAAACAATTTATTGACATTTTTCACATCATAAAATAATTATAAAACAATACATTGAAAATATTATGTAACTTGTCATGGTGGTATTTATGTAATGGTGGTAAATATTATGTAAAATATCATGGTGGAAGTGACCTGAAAAAATATTTCAGAATTAAGTAAATTTTAGTGAACTATCATGTTTTATGTGTGTCTCAATAAATCATGTTATCGAGACTCGTATCAAAATCCATTATTCATCACTCATAAGATATTTTGCCGTATGCTATTTAGGCAGGCAGGCAGGCAGGCAAATATTAGAAAGAAAGCTCAAACTGCTATGCCACACTTGGGTAAAGCCTCTTGATTCTAATAAACTATTCTAATTATTCATTGACCACTTTTTATTAAACAAGTTTCGGAGTCTGTTGCTTCCATCTTCAGCATCAAACCATCCTCTGGTGGTGGGTGAATTTTTAAATCAAATCATTTTCAAACAGAACTTACAAATTTAACAATCCGTTCTTGAATAGCTGAATGAACAGTCAATCTCAAACCAAGAGTTCAGAACATTCTTCTACAATCTTACACTTTCATTAATTTAATGTTTTACGTCCAAAACATGTGCCGCTACTGCTGTCTTTTCAATTTGTTCAAATTTGATTTGCCGAAAATATGCCTTTTCTTTAATTTCTAAATTCCTTTTTGTTTGTCCTAAATAAACTTGGCCACAATCTTTGCAATTAATTTTGTTAATTCCTGATCTGTTTAGAGGTGCTTTATCCTTATAATTAGTTTTTATTAGGGACTTAATATTAAATTTATTTTGTGGACCAAAGTGATATTTACTTCTTTGAGCAAGCCAGGGTGATAACTTAATGTTCGGTAAACTGTTTCCTTTTTTTTCAGCTTTTTTAAAGCAGTTACATTTTGAACCACTTTTTATTTTCAACCAAAGTTTCTGAAAATCCTTTAGATTTGGCATGTACCAAATTGAATTCGTCATTTTTCAATGGTGTATTTACAAGTCTTTATTATGGGCAAGGATATTTATTATGGAATGTTTGTGTTGCACCAGATTAAATCCAAGTTCTTTTATGCAATTATCAGTGTGGGTCTCCTTTCTAAATATTCCCACTTCAAATCTTCTGCCACAATTAAAAATTTTTAAATTGAAAAAGAGTAAAAAAATGGTTTTAATTTCTAAAGTAAATTTTATTGTTTTATCTTGAATATTCAGTAATTTGAGAGCACCTTTAACATGCCTTTTTGTAATAACACAGAAGATATCATCTACATACCTGTACCAAATTCTAAACATCCCCAGATATAGTATGCCTAGTGGCAGCCTTTGATACGAGTTTCAAAATTGCTCATAAATAAATTTGGCAAGAAAGGGGAAAGTGGATTTTCCATTGCTAATCTGAATATTTGAAGATAAAATTTCATATAAAATCTGAAGTAATTTGGTTGATACATAATTTTGTTAGCTCAAAAAATTCATTAATTTTGTCTATTTCCATGTTCAAGGAGAGTAAACACTTTTTGACAATTTCCAATAATTTGTCTTTAGGTATGTTGGTCAATAGAGGGACCACTTAAAAAATGTTATCTACATGAAGTTTCTTATTTTCCAGTTTCTTGATAAGTTCAAATAAGTTTTCAATACTAAAATTTGAAATTTTCATTGACTCAAATATTTTACTACCAACCATTTTACTAAATTATAGTTTGGAGCAACTATATTGCTGGCAATGGGTCTTATTTTCATTCCAGATTTGTAAATTTTTTCGGCAAAACATAAATCTGAGGAAGTATAGGATTGTTAATTTTAATATCCTCTTTTTCTTCCCTTGTCAAGAGTTTACAATTCATAACAGTTTTGTTAGCTTCCTGAACTTACATTTTGAAGGGGTTATCTCTAATTTCTAAATACTCTCATGAATTTAATTCCACTTTTCATTTTTTTGGCAAATTTATTTATGAGCTATTTTGAAATTCATATCACCAAGGTGTTTCCGTGGATGTTTAGAATCTGGTACATATATGTAGATAGTCCCTAATTACAGCTAATTATAAGGATAAGTACCTAATCTTAACAGTTCAGGAATTTACAAAATAAAAATCAACTTTGGACAAATTGAAGTCTGCAGTAGTGGTACATTTTTGAGACGAAAAACATGAAATTGATGAAAATAAAAGATTGCTTGATGCTGAAGATAGAAGTAACAGCTTCCAAAACTAGTTTTAAAAAGTAAGTGGAGTGTGTGGCCGATGAATGATTACAATAATTTATAGTAGCTTCTTGATTGTATATCCAAGCCTCTTTTGGAGTCACTTAAAAAGATGCAAAGAAAGGAAGAAGTACCAATATTTGAGAATTTGTATACGTGATGTACTTGGCAAGGTCTTTTTTCTTCCTTGAACACAGCCAAATTTAATCAATTGAAAGCAAATGATACAAATAATTTATTATGGACAGACACTCTTTTAAGTTTGTAGTCAACCTTATAAGTATAAGTAAATTTTCAACAACGGTTCGACCACCATTTCAGACTTTTCTTTTTTTTCTTCCTTGGGGCTTCACCAATGTCAAGGTCATTAGAGCCCTCACTTTACACCTAATCAGGTGAATGTACATAATTGGTAATGATAAAAATAGCAGTTGAAATGTTGCAATTGAAAATAAAATAAAATTAACATCTATTTTAAACATCAAATATAAAATTAAAAGTATTACTATAATACAAGGGGAAACACATTACATTTTATATTTATTTGTAATAAATTAAATAGCTAATGAAGGTCTTGTAAATGTGAGACTTCTGGATCTACTAGAGATCAGATTATCAACATTTCAACTAAAGTGAGTCATAATTCTTGAAATTGCAACTCTTGTGGACAATAAAGTACAAGTGAAAATTATACTAAAACTATTTAATAAAACTGAAGTGTAGAAGATTGGCCAAGCAATCTTTAGAAAGTTATCATTGGGTTCAACAAGGTTATGTGGGATATACTGAAATGTAATGCACTTAAACTAAACTGCATACTTAATCATGAATAAAATCAATAATAATAATAATAATAATAATAATGAAATTTTACTTAAAGAACCATAAAAAGGTTATAACTGGAAATGAAATGACTAAATTTGGAAGTAGCTAATACAGATAATGCAGTTTAGTATAAAGTGTTAAGTTCTGCCATAAATGTTTAAATCTTTATATTTTTACAGGAAATTTATTACACTTGTATAATACAGGATTCAAGTAACAGTTCATGGCACAAATAGCCAAAAACCCAAACATTAATTAAGTAATAAAATAATAATCGTGAGATATTCCTGGATTGACATTTCCAAGTAATGCAACTAAAGCTACATTAACAGCACCATTTATATATCTCTCGATAAAACATTCTACCCTTAGCAATATTTGCAAAACTCTTGTCATCCTTTACTTTTCCAGTGAACGAATAAAAATGTTTAAAAGATTTTAAAAAATAAATCTAATTTCAGAAGAGCAGAAAATTGCTTTATTCACATGGCATAATGAACATAGTTTTAACTAGTCACTGTAACAGTGTACCAAAGTTCCATATGTGCAATATATAAATATATAGTACCTTATACATATAATCATGTACATACAGATACACAATAGCTTGGAATGGCTATGACTGAATTAAAACACCCTGCTAACCTTGAACTTGTAGAAAAGTAGCATTTAGCTGTTGACATTCTTAAGATTCAACACTTTGGTGTAGATAAAGTTCTTATTTCAACTATTCTCCTCAACAATAATCTCATAGTACAAATTGAGAATAGATTTAAGCAACAAATTATACAACTTTCCCAGAAGTTACATATATTTTTACAACATATCTCAAATGTTTTAAGAGAAAATTCATAAAACAAAAACAAATTGCAATATTATACCGGACAAAGTGTTATAAAATGATAAATAATCAAAATAAAATACTTATATACAGGACCATATCATTGCTGCAAGCTAATTCAGTTTTTCCATGTTACATGAAAATGGATTAAGAGAGGGAATTACACACTTCTTACACCTAGACCAGTAAAGATTTCAGATAAAATCCAATCTCATTTTTCAACATTAGCTTCCAACATAAATGCTTCATCCATTCTATAATACAGCATTATTTGCCATTAACCATTTAGCAAAAATAAAACAAAATGTTTCCACATCTCTCTATAACGAGCAATTTCATAATATCAGCAAAAATACTTTACAGTATGAGAGACTGTAAGTTAAGTGAGGATGTTATGTAACTATTAAATTTCTCTACTTTGCTTAAAAAGTAAAAACAATATTTAACAAAGAAAAATGCAGAAATGGAGGCGTTACAAGAAACGCAATCCGTTCCTCAGAGAAGAGCGAATGAATCTTACCAGTATCTTACTAAGATTCTACTTCTTCACGTTCCACCATTTCAAAATCTTTGCCTGTTTGTGATTTCTGGCTGCTTTCTGATTCACTCTCTGAATTCTCTTGATCCTTAACACAGGAATTTCCTTCCTTATCATCAGATTCTTCTTTATGGTCTGAACCATCTTCATTTCTATTTCAACAGAAAGAAAAATTAATGTAATAAGCAACAACATACATTAAACAAAATGTTGAAATTGGGTAACTATGTAACCTTGCATACTTCTCTTAAAATATCAATACAACGGATAATATATTATGTTCCTTGTGTCCATAACTCATCATTTCCAAGTTAACAATAATAAATTTTTACCCCCTACATTTATTATTTGTTCTGTACTTTTTGATACAGTCAACTCTACAGAACATATCTCAGAGAGAGAGAGAGACTATTGGAATAAAATACCTAACATCTTAAATTTAATGTTCTGTAGAGTTTACTGCATCAAAAAGTACAGAACAAATAATAAATGTAGGGGGTAAAAATTTATTATTGTTAATTGTAATATAAAAGGATGTAGGAGACAAATCACGAGTTGAAAGAAGAGCCTCACAGAAATTCAGCATTTCCAAGAAAGGTTAAACTTTCAATTACATCAGAACTGTTTCATGGTCATTCTTGCAACTTACATGCTGTAAACTTATCTTCCAACTTATCTTAGTTGCAGGCTATTTTCTATATGCTTTCGATCGATCAGACTGGCACAGGATGGGGTTTGGTATAATATTGCCCGATGAATAAAACAAATGAATACATGATATTTTTTATTCTTATCAACAAATTGATATTATTTCCTAATTTTATTTAAATAATTCTATTTAAAAATTAAATAGAATATTTCCTAATTTTTTAAAAGTATTTTAAATATTTAGTATTATGATAGAATGTTTATTACAGGGTAATTCCAACAATTTTTTATTCTTAATGGACAATCGAAGTCAAATATTAATTCTGACAGTAGAAATACATAAAACAAAGTTGTGCCCGCTAATGTTTGACAAAAATGTAATATAACTAACAGGTCAAATAAAAAGGTTCATGGGACACGTGTGGCCCACGAGTCAGCAGTTTGCCATCTTGTGGAGCCTTACTGCTAAGTCCAGTTTATAAGGTCCAACCACCTTGGCCTTATAAACACCTTCTTATTGGCATTGTTGTAGCTTGTATGACAATAGTTAATTTCTCCAAGGGAATTCAGAATTTTTTTATGTAGAGGATACTGAAGAGTTGTTTGGAGGAGAACCCTAGAAGCTAGTTCAAGTTCATGAAATTTTTTGTTTCCATTTTTCTCATGACGATTTTATTTATTACATGTCTTTTGGCGAGGTTCAGGCCATGAGGCTTGCTCTTCCACCAAACTGTGACTTGGGTGAGGGAATTGGGAAGGAGAGATGCTGGGCTTTATGATTCGCTCCATAAATAGAGCAATAATTTGACTGTTCCAGGTAAAAATTCAAGGCAAGATCTTAAATGAACACAAATTTTGAAGTTGAACCAACTAGATAGGGAAAGAAAGGATTGTGAAGTTGCCAAATGTCTGGATTTTGCTTGAAATACACTGGAATGTGGCAACTGAGAAAAATTACTTTAAGATTCATACTTTAAAAATGTTAAATATCCTTCTGAAATGTCCTGTGGCATGTGGATAACAGATGTAAAAACCACTATAAAAATTTCCCAGATAATAAACTAGCCTTCGGCACAATTCTGATTCTAAACTCAATCTACTTCTGAAAATAAGTATTATCCCCATTATAAAAATTATTTCTTTAAATGACTAGTTTAAAAAGATTTTCAAGTCAAAATCACGAAAGGTTCATGATGCACTTTTGTTCACTTATATCAACTTCAAATATTTTGATTTAATTCTATTCATACTAGTGCTACCTTAATTAAGAGATCAATGGAAGCATATGTTACCTGACCATAACAAAAGTCCTGAGGAAAGGCTTAGAGTTTGACTTTACTAATACTTCCAAACAAATGAAACCAATCAAGTTTGTGGTACCAGCTATACACACAGTTTATAATCAAATTGAAAAACATGATGGATGTGATATAAAAAGTGCCCTTATTTCTAGGGAACCATAAAGAATGGAATTTTTTTAAACCAAAATTAGTAGCAATTTAAGTAACTTAGTATAGTTTATTTTGAAATTAACATCTACTTTTGTAAATAGTAGCATCATATATTTTGAAATTAGTATCTATAGAATGGCACAGAATTAACATGGAATTAATAATTTAATTATGGTAAAGATTTAAATTGTATTTAGTACTCGAAGTTCAAGTGTCAGTTGGCACAATATACTGGAAGATATAAACATTATATCAATAAGTTCATTTGAACATATGCAACCTTTAATGACAAATAAATCTTTAATAACATTTATTCTTTTCAAACATTAAATGGAGGATAAATTTGAAAGCAAAGAAAACATTCAGATCTAAAAGTAGAAGTACTTTTTATTTACTGTAACTGCATATAGAAAGATTATCAACTTCTCAACATTTTAACATTTACCAAATGACGGTACTAGAAAGAGTTGAACAGTAACTTCTTTCAAGTTCTTTTGTCTGTCACTTAAAACACACTTAAATTGAGAAAAATACCTTTTGCTGCCCAAACCCTTGAATAAGAAAACCCTGATAACAACTCAGTATTAACACCTTAATTCATACATTTATATCACTCAATGCAAGATTTCACCGTGTGAGTGTAAGTATGCATTCAAACACCTTTTGCTTATTCACAAAACAACAGTGAAACAAAATTCACAACAACGTGGCACATTGCGCCGTTTCAATAATTCACGTTTACTCCATTTAAAGAATAAGACTGCACTAAAGCCTTTGTAGCTTTTAATCTGTAAGAAAACTAGTATTTACAAATTTTAAAATGTATATATAATCAATTTTGATTACTTTTTATCTATTCAAAGCCTTATTTTTTTCCATATTAATACTTTTTTTTTTAAACTTCCTTGTTTTCCTGAATTTTCGCAGAAATATCACATTTATCACAACTCAATTATTCCCATCCCTACCCAGGGGGGACAATACTCCAAGAAAATCTTGGTATCCAACACCTCTTAAAACCTCATTCTTGAGAGTATATTACAAAATAATCTTAGAACTAATTAAATTAGTTTAATATAAATACCTATTCAAAATAAATAAGCTCAAATGAAAAAAACACTTTAATTTGAATTAAGTTTAAACAGCACACAATGTATTCTGATTTTACTCCTTTCCTTAAAATATTTCAAAGGAACACAAATATATACACACATTTCATACACGACCTCATGCACAGATGCAAGGAAACATGTACTCCAGTAATTTTACAAAACAAATAATTTTAATTATTATTAAGTCATGTTTCAGATTCAGTCACATTTACAAAGGACACAAAATTCAAATAATCAATGTATTTTGAGAAATGAAACATACTTATCATTTTCATCTTCTGATTTGCTGTCCTCTTCTTTATCTATTCCATTGGGCTTGTCTTCTTCATTATCAGAATCTTTGTCCTTCTTTTTCTTCTTTAATTTTTTATTACCTTCATCACCTTTGTATTCGTACTGTAAATTTAAGAAGCATTAAAAAAATATACAAATGATATTGAACATCTAATAGCACACAAACCAAATGAAGAATTTGGTATACAATATTGATTTCTTGGAATCATAATACAATAATAATTTACACCTCTGTCCAAAGATAAACCCAGGCAAGGAGGAAATACATTACCATTTTCTTCCTTTCGATGAATACTTTAAATGCAATTATATTGGGTGAAACAGTCAGGGAGAGAGAAGATGCTATTTTAAATTTTTATTCATTAAGGAGCAGGGGGTGGGAAGGGTGAAATGTAAAAATGATATAAAATGACTGGTATTAGGGTTGAATTGGTAGTTTTCTGAGATGAAAAATCATATCCTCGATGCCATTATGTAACTATCCATATACCATATTGTTCACAACAGCCCTAGAGGTGAGGTTGGGAAGAACATAAAAAATATATCGAAAATGAACAATATTATTATTTGAACTCCTTTCAGGGTTGCCGAGATGAATAATAATGCTATGTTATGTCAGAGTTGAGCCATCATTGGTGGGAGAAGAGTTTAACACCCCTAAGAATGGAAGTTGGAAGAGATAGTCATTTAAAAATATTTCATCAAAAGAGACAGACATTTGTATTTAATCTAAAGGTTTTGGGTCTTTAGATGAATCGATACATGATGCCATTCAAGTACAAGTTCGGCACCTATGGGGGTAAAATATCCCTAACCTTGAGGGTGAAGTTGTGCACTAGGTTAATTGGTGACTTTTCGATTGATTTGATTCTCTCATTTGCAACTTTATATTACTTGCTCATGGGTGGGTTCACTCAAAGCTTTATTTATTCTTGCTCCTGGAAATTAAATTGAAAATTTATAAAAATATACTAATGTTGCATAAATTCAGTTTTGTTTAAAAATATTTTTATTGTTAATTTGTGTGCTACAGACATGTTTTGAAAAATCAACATGTAAAATTATTTTCATATAATATTGATTTTATTTTAAGAAAGATTGGTTTAAAAGAACAGGCAACATCTGGTAATCAACTAGGATAAAAATTCTTATCCATTGATTCTTCAATTAATTCAACAATATCGCCCAGTTAATGTTTAAAGAAAACAGACTTTTTCTTTAATATATCAATGAAAATAAGGGATGATGATACACACCAATATTATCAAACTGCCAACATTAATGGTTTCCAATCCTAATGGATATCAATAGGGATGTGAGAAACAAAGTTCCAGACATATTACAAAATTGAGCAAGGCTCAATTTGTTAGTAAAATTATACTGCTTTAGTATAAATGTAGATCTTGACATAAATTAATGAAATACAAGTAAAATAATAGTCCTATCATATATATCTGAGAAACACTAATATCTAATAAATAATTATTAATATTCTGTAATAGTAAAAAATAATTGTGTCTTTATGCTAACTTCTACTCAGACAAGTTAAATTAATATTGTTAAATGTATCAAAATCACTATATTGTTGTTATTCTTATATGTAAAGTTGATTGTTATTGCAATTATTGTTAGCATTATGACTCGCCATACATCATTGTCACGATCTTATGTGGTTCAATAATAATAATTATTATTATTATTAATAAATAAGTAGAAACAAACAAGTAAAAATATCAACCATCAGACAAGATAGTTAATACAAGTGACTTTGAGTTTTGTGAAACACTACCCATGTGAAAGGTAATAAACCAAAATTTAGTTAATTTCATTCTTCAAGGTTAATTTTAATCTACATTACATTTGACTAATAAGTAGCAAAAACATTTCATCACAGTTGGAGGGCTTCTTGTAACAACTAGGACAAAGAAAGAGATTTTTTCGAGTTTCAAGCTAAATTTTGCTTTGGCTTTCGTGTAGGCCCACAGGATTATTTAAGCTCAAACTTGAGTGAACATAATATCTGGTCTGACTATAGCCCACGAAAGTAAAATAAAGTGATACAATGTGATCAGATTGATTGTAAGCTAATATCTTAGCAATCTAGCACCATAACACCCTACTTCATACCAAATACCTTGCTCTGTGTATGTCTTTCCCAAACTATCAATTCAATTTACCACTCATTTGAATAGGACTCTCATAGATGCTGAACTTAACCCTAAACTACTATGAACAGTTTTGTACAATCATTGGGTCAAATCCGACCTGCAAGTATTTTTCATTCTTATACCCAGACAAGTAAAGGTAAGATAGTACAGAATAGTTTGAAGATTTTATGTTGGAATAAGCTCAATTGACAACTTCTACCAATTCAACAAAGAAAATAAAAAGGTAACACCTGTGGTAAACTGATACCTTAATTGAACACCTGTCTGCAATTAGGGATGGACCTGTTATGTTACATTGAGTATTCCAAAACCTTATCTGTAAGTTTTTAGGTGTTACATTACTAAGTTAAAAGATACATTAGTATTTTACGCAACATTTAGGGATCATTCATAAATTATGTCATCTTAGAGGATTTTCATCCCTCCCAGCCCCATGTCATGCTTCGTCATGTTATACCAAACCCCTCCTTAATGTGACGTCACAAAACAACCTTCCCCCTCCCTTCGTAACATAATAAACAGTAATTAAAGGAGAAAATATGATTATTTATATACTTCAGAGGATTATAAAAGTTGAAGCTGCTGCATGGAGAATGGTACATAAAGGATTATGACATTTTTGTTTACATTGTAGGAAAATTTATCTCAACTGAGACAATTTTCGACATTTATGATATACCAAATGTAATGTCTCACTTTCAAAAATACTCCTGGCCCCCTTCACCACAAATCCTCACATTTTGCCAACTTCTCCCACCCCTAAGATCGATCCCTTATCAAATATGTTTATTTTTTGTTATCTAAATTCATGTGCCAATTTGTAATAAATTGTAATTGGGTCTAGATCATATATTCTGAATAATAAAAAAAGATATAATATTTTGTATTGTTTATTGCCGAAGGTAAATCTTTCCGTCTATCACACAAGGCTCAAAAAGTTTCTTATATTCTTTTCATGGTAAAAATTTGGTTAAAAAATAACATTTAATAAATAATCCAATTAATGTACTTGTGTGTTTTATCATTATTATACAAATACGTAAGCAGTACAATTATCCACATCCTCCCAAAAAATCTCACTTTCTTCTACTTTCATCTTGAACAAAATTTCCTTTGTCGGAACAAAACCTGCTTCTTGAAAGCAAATTCAAACATGTTACAATGATAACCAGATTTGCAATTTGTAAGCAGACGATGGAAAAGAAATGCTAAAGTCTGTAACCACCAAATATGAAAATTCTTATAAATATCTTGCTTTTATTGAAATTTGATAGGGTCATTATTATTATTTTATTGAAAATGATAGGGTCACTATTAACTTACAACATAAGTTACAGTTTAAGAGTCTTTTCACAAGAGGCAATGCATCCTCTAACTGAAGTTAAGATGTCTAACTTTGTCTTAATCTACTCAGATTCTTTGTCAAACATTTAGATTTAACTCTGTGGGGTCACAGTGTGTGTTTTTCACTTTAATATATATGAATAATAATAAAATCATTAAATACAGCAAAAAACATTCTCATTCATTAATAAATAAATCATAAAGGAGGTTCATTTTGTTATCTCATAAAAGCAGCTATTATTGCACATGCAGGTATAACATTAAAAAGCCCCAGATCTGGCACCTCCTTTGTGCTTGATGCAAAAATGCAAATGCAAGATAGTCACTTGACACTAAATTTTATAATTTACATAGAGACATACCTAAACTGAAATGGTCACCAGATGGATACATATCATACAAGAGTCTTTAAAACCAACAGCTTTTTCCCCCTAAAATTATTTGATTATTTTATTTAATGTTTGATCATGACACTAAATAGTTTTGTTAAATTTTAACAATAATATTAATAATAATAGTTGTTATTTTTTAAGTCATTTATCATTATGTTTTCCAACAAGCACGTATGTTTACCTGATAGAGAGGCCAAAATGAAGCAAGAAATCCAACATCCTCAGTGAGATTCGGGAAAAGCCATAAGTGATGTTTTCCAAAAGTAAGAGTCCACAGTAAGCAAAATATAACAAGTCGAACCACTGCCAATGCAATAATGAAGATGAGAAATCCTGCTGCAGCCACACTTAAATAATAAACACCTTTCCTGAAATATAATAACCAGACGATAAATACAGGGAGGTTAGAGATTTCATACACTTTTTATAGTTCAATCAAATTACAGAAAAGCAATTAAACTCTTCTCCAATATTCAACATTTATTTTTGAGCTTTTCTTCTAATTATTAAGAACTACACAACATTCGTCAAGCACCAAGATAAACATTTCTCTACTCCTATAATGTATCATGGCAAGACGATATCCTTCCTGGTGATTATAAAGCCCTAAAAAAATGTTTTGCCAAAACATTGGCATTGCATTGGTATTTCAAGAATTATAAAATAATAGACAGAACCTCAAGAAAATAGTATTCAAATCTTAAAAATTTCTCCTTGTCTGATGAATTCAATTTTCTTCCTACCTTTTTGAATAATAAAGGAAATATTAAATTTAAGCACATTGAATTTACCATCACCAGATTAGTCCTAGGACAAAACAAAATAAAAAATATATTCCAAGAGAAAAAGAGTTCAAACTTTTAATGGGACTATTGTTCATTGAAATGATCATAAACCATCTTTCTACCTTCCAAGTTCTGTTGTGTTTGGTCCGTACAACAGAGGATATGAACAAAAATTACAAAAGCTGAAAACAAGAGTTCAGATTGACATGTATTTAAATTTTTATTTATTTTATGCCATTTGGTGAGGTTCAGGCCACGTGGCCTGCTCTTCCAGCTAACCATTGGACTTGGGAAAGGTAATTGGGAAGGAGAAATGTTGGATTGCCGGGGAACTTATGGTACCGAACTGACATTTGTCTGGAGTAGGTGAGGGAAACCCCAGCTGAAAACCTCACCTAGTTCAGCTGAGCAGGGTTTGAACGTGAGCAATCATTTGTACAGCCAAAATCCCCGAAATTGGCACATATTTCCAATATGCTTAAAAATGCTTGGAATATGCTGTTATCTTCAAAGTATTTCTTAAAATGTGCAGTAATATCATTTGAAAAGCTCTGCATACTGGGCGAGTGTAACACAAAACCCAAAAACCCTATCCTTCTAAAGTTTTGCTGAGGAAAATCCAGAATTACTTTAAATAATTGCATTAATAACAAAACTTAAACAATTAAAATAAAAACTTATTTAATAGGTAGTGTTAATAATATAAATAATGGTAATCTTAACTCGATAAATAATGATTGATTTGTAAAAATAACATTTTCTCTAAATTTTCTGCACTGAAATATTGCTTGCTGCCCAGACCCAGAAAACGGTCACCCAACATCACAAGATACGATATTTGAGAGCAGCAATGTCAGCTGGCAAAAGACCATCCTGATCAGAAATTTGCTTTGTAAAATACCAATAGCCTATTATTTCTAGGGAATAGTAATCTTGTTCAGAAGATTATTCAAAAAATAAGATTCAAGTCTGCACAGGTGATACCAACCAGTACTGCTATTCTAAACTGCATAGCTGCTATTATACATACAGATATTTTGTCTCAGATGCAGATAGCTAAATATTTTGAAAATGAAAGTGTACCTGAATATGAACTTGAAGCATCTAATATAGACACCTTTTTTGGAAATTTCCCCCAAATATGACTATGTTTTTGAATGCTAAAAATACGTGTTTAAACGAACATGTTCAAAATATGCAATTACATACATTTGAAATTCAGATTTTAAGCTTTCTACTACCTTCAAAATATCACAATTTAAGTTGGTGCACAAAAATCATAAAGTTATATACAAAATCACAATTCATTACAGTAACACAAAAAATACTTCAAAATATTATCAATGAAACAAAAAATTATTTTGTACACACAAATCTTAAATGAAATACTTGAATGAGACTTGTGGATGATATTTTGGAGGACATCTAATCTGTCTTTTACGAGATTTGACCAAGTCTTCATTCTGTAAAAAAGAACTCTGACAGCAACATCTTGCCAATCAAATATTTTTCTACTGATAGTATGAAATTCAATAAGTGTGATTTTAAAAATATATTATTGTCCAGACAGTTCACTCTTTTTGTTTTCAGAGTGATTTCACTAATTTTGACCCATGTTGAAGTTTAGGTTTATCATTTTGAAATATGCTGTCACATCTGATTTTTCTAATCGAATGTAAAGTGTATCTTTTCTTATGCCAAATTTATTTTTGATTTTTTGTTTTCAAATGTAGCATTTCTTGCAATGCGTGCCTTCAGTTTTATAAATCACTTATTTTTACAGGGTTCAATACTCTAGTAATCACCTTTCATTTAAAATGTACACCAAAAGTTCAGATTCAATTATGTACTTCTATAACTTTGCATGTCTGAGAAGTACAATAAATTAATTTCAGTAGCAAATAGGACGCTATCCAGGGGTCATGGAAATGCTGTACACAACTCAGCAAAAAAAAAAAAAGGTAAATCGGAAATTACAAACAAAAAGGACAGACATTTTAAACAAATGAGACTGAGTTGGCCTAAAAGAGAGAAATTAGTAGGTGGTATTAAATTGTTTTAGATTTGAAGAATACAATTTAAAATACTTCATGAACTTATGGGGAAGACACTACAATACAATATTGAAAGCGTTCACTTGTACAAAGTTTTAGGACAGGAATATGCTTGTTCTAAAAGGCTTCTTAAATTGGCTTAAAATGATACTACAAATTAAGCCATAAAGAGACTTATTAGCCAGTTTGCATGTATGTTTGCATTCCATGTTACATGCACAACAACATGGAACACAAAAATCATCAGATAAGCGACATCATAACAATAACTCATGAAAGATGAAACCAAGGAGGATTGTACACTAATAATATGAATTACAATGTTATTGGGAACAGAAGTGACAGTGTCTGATGAAAGTGTATTGGGCAGACAAAAAGACACATTTTTAATAACCTTAAATTTGGAAAACCTAAGAAATCAACTGTACGTGATTTAATTAACAAAGATTCAAGTCTTGATTAATTAAATTCAAATAAATTATTTAAATAGAAAACATTAAATGATAATTAATTAAACATCTGCACTAAAATAACATACCTAACTGAAGGGGGCCACAGGGGGAATAAGCAAATAGCAATTGCTCCAAGTACAAGTAGTGTTCCAAAAAACCAGTAATACATGGGAATTGGATCATAAATCCAAACATAAGCATCCAATCCATCAACAAACATCTGGTCCAAATGCATTTCCAAACGAATTTTTCTCTTTTTCTTCTCTTTTTCCATCTGAATTTTAAGCAGACAAATATTAAAACTCAGAAAGAAGTCACTTCCACAAATAGAAATAACCGGGCATTAATACACAGAAATGCAACACAAAAGTCACTTGATTTGAAGCTTGTTTCTAATCTTTTAATAAACTGAATCGGAAAAATAAATTGTTGGGATGCAAAATTATGTTGTAATGCTACTCTCTATCAATATAAAGCAAATCTAGACAAATACTCGATAACAACTTCAAATCATAATATTTAAGGAAAATGACATTCCCAAAATGTTATTAGATATACCACTTGTTTTTCTCCCTCTGCATGACTACTCTCTGCTTCTTCTGCTTTTTCATCCTTATCACTCTCTCTCTTCTTCTCTTTTTCCTTCTTTTTCAATTTCGCCTTCAATTCTTGCTCAGACACTGGAACTTTCTTGGCTCGATGGAAAAATTTGTGTCTCAGCATCCTAGCAAATATATAAAATTTGAAATTTTTCTCCTCTGTGCAGTGACAGAAACATGGATTTTGTTTGTTTCATAGACTAAGGGAAAGGTATTTGAAATACTTTAGTATTTAAAATGCTTTACTACTTAGATTTGAAGATGATAATTCATAGTACTTGAAAGTAAGACATTTAAAAACCAAAATTGTACACTCAATAAATTACATTATCATACAAATTATTATTGTTGACAAAATAACAGTCAGATAATAGTCATACTTGTCAAGAAAGTCAACAACATCAAAGCGAGATGCAAACATAGGTTCCTCTCCATTTTTAGCTTCTGCCCAGTGAGATGTCAGAAGAGCATCGACAGCTTTTACGGCTAGCATGAAAAGAATCAAAATATATTAATAAACTACTACCAAAACTAACTCATTGAGTGAAAGGAACACACATACCTGTGAAATATTCAACATTATGATTCAGGAACTTGGTTTTCTTGGTTGGAACGTTTTTCTTTAACCATTTTGCCACAGCATATTCTTCTTTTGATGGTTTCTCCGGTTCATCAGGAACGAGCTCCTGCATGACATGTTAAGGGTTAACTATTATACTTCATAGAACTTATCTTTACTTGAAATCTGACGCGTACGATATGAAATTGAAGTAGAAAAGTTTTTGTTCACTGTGTAATCACTGGCAAGGGTGAATGTTATTGTGAAGTATTTATTAATATATCTTTAGAATTACCGTTACACACGACTCCAAGTACCTAAATACTGGGTTATTACGTCAGTGAACATTTATAATAAACTCAGACGTAGAGTAGTTTCAAAGAATTTATTATTTAATCTCTACTTCATCTAATGTTTTGAATCAAGCCTTTCTTTGTGCTCATAACGTAACATGATGCTAGTGGAATGCAACAGCTTGATACCAACTTTTTGAGAAGCGAACAACTTAAAATTGCTAAGAGATATCGACTATTATAAATAAAAACGGAGATCTTCAACGTATTTTAAATATAATTACTCGCCTCCTTTCGTTTCTTTCCCTTCCTCTTCTCAGCCATCTTCTGACATCCAGCTGTAACAACAGCTGCCACTACCAGCAACAACCAGCAACTGCTGGTGTGTTGGTCGCGCTCATACTTCGTTTCTCCGCCGCTCAAGAACCGAAGGGACACGATACCGTTTTATTTTACTTCTGTCGACAATGGCAACGTATAACAATGAATTTTCGAACCTACATTAAACCTTAATGTTATTTCCATAAGCGTAACATCTTCGTTACCAGTCAATTATTATGTCCGCATTTACGGGGTAGTCACTATATTTCGTTGTAGTTGTCTACTTCCACGTACTGTTATTGTTTTCCAAGCCTGAGGAACGTCACGTCATCTGTTGCTGTGTAACCAAAGTGCTTGCGATTACTTTCTTTAGCTCCTAGATATTACTGACGACTTACAAGGCCATTACATCCATTCAAGATTGAGTGATGTCATTATTTATTTCTTTTTCAGAAAATAGGTTCCCTGTAATAACCTCACTCCGGTAGTACTAAATATAATTAATTCACAATATAAAATTATACTTCCACTTAAAATTATTACGTACCAATTTGCCTTCTTAACTATTGAGCTTCACAGACTTTTTAACTTGGCTTAAACTAATGGGTATAATTTCAAAATCTTTGTTTATACTTGCGTGGCAGATACCCAGAAATGTTTTTTACGTGAATGGTCCTTTTTCGCGAATTTTTAAGTCGGAGCTGCGGAAAGAATTCTGCTCAGCCCATTACATGGTTAAGTCATTTTGATTATGGTACTATGAAAACAATGTTTCTTGATTCTTTGCTAAAATATGGGTTATTTCACTTCTAGAAATGCTATGAGATTCTTGGGGTCCCTAATTCAAGTGATCAAGAAACTGTTCGCCATGCATTTTTAGAGCTTGTGAAAAAGTATCATCCTGATAGTGGTTCCCCAGAGGCAGATCAAGATAAATTTCATGAGGTACATTTTTCACAAGTTGCAGGATAAGAAATAATTGTAATTTTTAATAAACTGGTGTCCAAAATTTATTAGATAGAAAGTGCCTACCGAACTTTGCAAGAAAAATTTGCATCTGAACGAAGAAATATAAATAGTGGTATGGGAGAATATGGTCATTACAAAGAAACAACTGAAGTCCAAGAATATGATATCAAAGTAATCAATTTCAATGAAATATGTACTTATTACATTTATTACATTTAGTTTACTGNACAAGTTGCAGGATAAGAAATAATTGTAATTTTTAATAAACTGGTGTCCAAAATTTATTAGATAGAAAGTGCCTACCGAACTTTGCAAGAAAAATTTGCATCTGAACGAAGAAATATAAATAGTGGTATGGGAGAATATGGTCTTTATTACAAAGAAACAACTGAAGTCCAAGAATATGATATCAAAGTAATCAATTTCAATGAAATATGTACTTATTACATTTATTACATTTAGTTTACTAGTTGGTTTCTTCAACCCATTTTTGATCAGCATACAGCCCCACAGCATCGTCAGTACCTGAGTTATGAAGGTTTTGGTTCAGGAAATCCTCAACAGCGTGAAAAACAATATCAGAAAAAGAGAGCTAGAGCAGCAGTGGAAAATTTACACAATTACAGAATATCAAAAATTTCATCTACAGAAGATGTCATGGTACTTCAAAATAAAAAAGAAGCTAAGAAAATAAAAACAAGGTGAACTAAGACCTGATTCAAGTGTTGAATACAATGATTTAAAATAAATAATAAAATAACATAAACTTGAATTTAGATCAGAAATGGATAGACTTGTTGAAGATTTGATTCAAGAATCCATAGCCCGTGGAGAATTTGACAATTTATCTGGTTCAGGGAAACCTCTCAAACAGCAAGTTACAAACCCCTATGTGGATTTTGTTACGTATAAAATGAATCAGGTAACGTATCAAACAATTATATTTTTTAAATAATTAGAAATGCACACCTAATAGTTGCATGATAATTTTTAGCTAACTGTGAGAAAGAGTACCCAGGATTTCAGTAAATTAATTGATTTTGTTCCAACTAACATTTTCCAAATCTTTCTTGCTTGGCTGAAATTAGATATGCAAAACTTGTTATAGGATGTATCATTTATTTAGTAATTTTTGAGAACTATTTACTTATACAATCATTGTACAATTTGAATATTTTACAATTCTCTACATATAAAGGCTAACACATAAAGAACTGTCCATAATACCAATACCAGAAACACTGCTACCTGACTGTTAATTTTAGAATATTGTTTCCTAAATATGAATTCTTAATTCTAAATCATTTAAAATTTTGGAATACTTAACACTCAATTAAAACTTTTTCTTTCAGAAGCGTTCTCATAAATAACACATCAACTATGATAATAAATTAATTATTAATAATAATAAATTTATTGTCAAAAAACAGTACAAACTGCGTATGACCACGTGGAGGACAATAAACTAATTTACTCTCCGGAAGCAAGCAAGCGACCATCCCATCAATTCCGATCAAGGGCCCTAAGGCAGAGGCAGATTCAAAATATCACCAAATTAGTTGCTGTAACCCAGTGTTGCCCGGGAATTTCTATTGTTGTTTCTTTTTAATCCCTCATTATAATGAAGTATAGAAAAAATAGCATGTTTATATACTAAAACAGAGACAATGTTACAATCATTTTGTGAGCATAGCAAAAACACAAAAAATCACATTTCATTCCATTTCCTCATTTGAAATCTGATTTTACATAAGTTATTTCTTAGTGAACCTATACTGTACATCTACAACATCCTCTCAAAAATTGTGGTTCCCATTCCTGATAAGTTTTTCCATGCTTTGATGAATAAGCAAGTTATTTTTTCACTAAGGACAATGCAGCTTATACACAGATATTGGGCCCAGGATTTTATCATGGGAAGGTGTGTCTAGCAAAGATTTGGAAAGTGTTGTGCAATATGATTCATTTTTATGGCAGTTTACCATGCTCTAAGAATATATTTTTAATACTCAATGGGAGTAGTAGGCATTCTAACCAAACATAATTATTTTTTTATAATATAGAATAAAAGAAAGCTGAAGTTATTTTTTTCTGATTAGTTTGACATAAGTATTTTGTCTCTATAAATTGCACACTGTTCTTTGCATTGAATTTTCTGTTGATTTTTTCTAGTTAATGTTATATTATTTTTAGTTATTTTTCTTTGGTGAAGATGGAAATATTATAAAACAAATAGAACACATTTTATAAATATAGTACTAAAATATGTTTTGACAAATGTTTATGACTTTTTGTTTTCCTGAAAAATTTTCTGCGGGGTTGTGCTTAAACCATACACTTATTGCACTAAATTTGCACAGTAGATGGATATAATAAGGTTTTTAATAGGTAGCAGCACTGCTGTGTACCTTTAACAAGAAACTTTTTGCTTCCCTTATAACTTTTCACAGGATATTTGAACCCAACCCCACCCCTTCTCCATTATTTCATCAGGAGATGTAAATAATGGACTCTCTCTCATACTGAATTACATGGGACTCAATTTTTATACCTCATTCATCCTGACACATTATATGTGTAGGAACCACAGACCTCATGGTAGTAACTCTGGGAAACTGATATTTGGCATAGTAATAAATCTTGGGACACATGAGGGAAATAACAAAGTAAGAAAACTTATTTTATTACTCCTAAATTCACTGGTTGGACTTAAAATAGTGCAGAAACAAATATACAACTGATTTTTGCACCATCCTGGCATCTCCAAAGTAGTTACTGAATCCTTTATTTATTAGCTCCTGTTCCTTCTACTTCCTGAATTGCACAAAGGCAATTTTCAGTAAATTCCTCAAGTAGGCTCATCTAAAGTCTAGGATGAAGTATAAAAAATTAAAATATTTAATATGGAACTTAAGTTATAAAATTAAAACAAAATATGAAGGATTGTTAATAATGCTTTACATTACCTTACTAAAAGATTTGAAATCCCACCTAAAACATTGCTGAAAAGAAAGGTACAGTTCAAGTAGCAACTAGGTAATTCTTAAAAGACAATTAGACCTAGAAATAGAATTGATGAGTATAACAGTATAACAGCCACAGAAATGTCTGAACTAAATAAACACNAAACATTGCTGAAAAGAAAGGTACAGTTCAAGTAGCAACTAGGTAATTCTTAAAAGACAATTAGACCTAGAAATAGAATTGATGAGTAAAACAGTATAACAGCCACAGAAATGTCTGAACTAAATAAACACCACAACTTTTTTTTATTCATACCACAACTCATATTGTTAATAATTTCTACAACTGTACATTGAAAATCAAAGCAACCAACCTCAAGATTAATAACCTTACATAACACAGAATGACAACATAATTAAGTATTTAATATAAGGAGTTGTGATATTTATTTAGTTCAGATATTAATCTGGTTACTGTCACAGTAGATTTCTTCTGGGCAACTCAATCTCCAGATCTTGTTGGATTTTTTGAGTTGACCTGTGCCTCTTTTTTTTCTGTTTTTGGTGGGATAAAATTTTTTACGAAATAAACAACTTCAACAAGTACATGCAACTGACATCACAGCTCATATCAATAGGTAGTGACAAGAGAAATATTAAATTACTTAAATGAAGTCAAGTTACATAATTAGCAAAATTATAAATCAATATTTCTGTCCAATAAAGAAAGGTTGGTAATTATCTAGTTCAGTGTCTTCCAGAAATGTAAAGGGAAGATCATGTACAAAAGATAATTAAAAAGTTCATCTTGATTTTTTGGCTTCTGTGAGAAATGTTCAATTGCATTCTTGTTCCGTTATCTTTGTTCCTAATGCCATGGATTCATTTTGGGCATACATTGAAAGATTTGCTTATAATTGTTCTTGTGAATTGATAAAATTTGTGTGTGTACTTAAGATTGAAAGAATTGTGAGATTGATGAAGAAAGATCTATGGAAATATTTCTTCTTTTACATGTAATAATTCCTTATGACTTGCGTGAAAAGTTCCTAACTTTTCCACCTGCTTATCCGTACCTTGCAAAATTGACTACATGGGCACTGCATGCATCTTAGTACAGTGAATGTTGGCATAGAACTCCTTGTGCTGCAATAAAAATTTCGGGTATGCCACTTCAAGTAGATTCATCTCCTGTGATTTGCATGACTATTGTGTTTGTGCTGGCAGCAAATTGGAATACCTTGATAGATGCCTAATAAATCTCAAGTCAACCATCTTTCTTCCAAAATTCCCCCCAGGGGACTTACATCTAGTAAGTACGTGTTTGGCAAACACGGGGCCCCGAGCTGAGTCTGGCATTACTTCCACTTACTTGTGTAAGGCTCCTTCCTTTCTCTTTCCTGACCTTCCTTGGTCACCTCTCGTTCTTTTCGATCCCGATGCTATTAGGGCTAGGGTATCTTTCATTTTCATCTTCCTCTCTTTTTTTTAAATAATATATGTAATGTTTTGAGATTCGTTGATATTTGAGTTTTGAGTTGTAATTCAGGAGGGTTTTTAGTGGGTATGGCTGAGTCATTCGGCAAGTTCCACACGCAGGGAGAGTCATGTTGGCTCTCTCTAGTGCGTAACTGCATTTTCCTTACCTGTACAAGTTTTTAGGGCTCTAATGACCTCGATGTCGACGAGCCGTAAAGCCACACACACAAAAAAAAAATCTTCCAATATTAATAGAAGAAACACTTACCTATTAGCATGGCTCTTCACATGACCATAATATTCAAGTTCGTCCTTTTGCATAGTTTATACTGATTAACAAATACACCAAATTAAAAAGAAAACTGAATTTATTTACTTGTTCATAAAAATCCATAGAATCAAATTTGTACAGAATCTGCTTTGTTGTAGAATAAACTATATTTCTTTAAATTTGCTCTAGTCACATTAATGCAAAAAGCTACCTTACATTAATATGCTTTCAACCAATTATTACCAATATTACTGTAGTATTTACTTGAGTATAGTCCCTCCCCCTCCCATATTTTAGTAGGTGAAACAGAGAAAAATGAAACTGAAGGGAAATCTCACTCAAAATTCCATGTGAAATGGTTAGTTCCGGTAAGTATAATCAGAAGGATTTTAAAATGAAAAGCCAACTTGCGCTTCTTTATTTGACCTCGTCAGATCCACACAGACTTCGTCTACTTCAAATTTTTGTGCCGCTGCTTATGTGTCTCAGCATAATTTAGAACTCTCAGTTTGCAGTTTCAGTGACGGCAATAGGTCATTACCAGATGACATGGACCAATTCGGTTTAAAACTAATGAAATAATATGAAATCCAATCATCAGAAAATAAGTAACAACTGTTCATCACAATAGTATTCTCAGTTTTTTATAATTTCTATAGTTTTATCTGCATAAAAATTACTTCTATTGGCTTCGTAATATGTTACATTCACAGTTTGTGTTCACTAAACTTATTTTCACTCACAAAAACTTTGAATGAGCAGCTTTCCCTTCCTGAACTCCAAATATAGTCCACTCTGCTTTGTTGGGCAAGTTTTTTTGAAGAAAGGGGAGGGAGACATTATTCAGTAAATACAGTATATAAGATCAAGAACATTAACTGATGATGAAAAAAATTCAATTAGAATAAATACTCAAGTGTATAAGAGCTATCATTCTCTATCACAGTCTAGTGAGCGAAACATTTTTCAAAACAGTTTTGATAATTTTGAAACTCGAAGGACGAGTATAATGGATTCTACGAACATTTATTGAGTGATCTGAAAAAATGCATAAAATGAGATCTGGTAATAAATTAGAATCAGAATTCATCCAAATTAATCCTCAGACACTTGGATGTTTTCTCGTGAAAACCTCACTTCTTTTGGTTTTGCACCATTTAAAAATAATTCTTATATATTCCAACTTACTGGTTTTTATCAGCAAAGCAATAGAAATTACATTTACTCTTCTTATTTCAAGGCAAAGATCCTAGGAGGACTGGTTTTAATAAGTAACAATAAATTTATTTTCTCCATACTGAAAACTTGATATCAAAATTTACTCAGTCTACGTTAAGTGAAGTTTAGCCAAAATCCATGGACAATATAATTTATTATGAACAGATATTGCTGTGAGTTATTACATAATTGGCAATTCATGAGACAAATGGTATTAGATTTACTTGAACTTTGTTGACTAAGGAGAAAAGAGTATAAATTAGCCTTCAGATATTCACTGATATTATAGCTGGTCTTTAATGTAATAGGTTAATTAATTTCTTTTCAGAATAATGTTACATAAGTGAACTAAGTATTATATGAATGCCATACGACTGTGATGAGTTAGTTTAGATTTGAATAAAAAAATCTGACACTTCCGGATAAGTAACAATTGAGATACCTGGAAGTGATACAAAATGATTTAGCAAGGTTAAGTCCTTGTGGAGGTAGCAGACAGTGAAGGTTGCATTCATGCAACTTTTATTATTTGTTAGTATTCAGTGTTGACGTACGATGCAGTTGAGCTGTAGGGTGATCTTGGGCTGCAACTTAAAAATAATGGTTCAAGTCCAAAGTGGGAGAGAAACTGCCATCTCGAGGAGCCCTTGGCTTGTGGTCACCACGGGTGAGCCTTGGTAAGTGACACCTCTTGCTTAGGTGATGAGTGGCTGCCCCTCCCAACACCTCTTTTTGAGAAGTTTTTCAGATATGATTATGAAAGAATAGTCTTTAAGTTTGTGGTTTGATTCTAGAACACTGCCTAAGTACTGTAAAAGCAAGTTCTATGGAAACAAGTTGATAGGGTTGCAAGAGTTAATTATGAATTAGTTCAGTCATATTCAAGTTATTCGAATTTAAGCTCATATATAAAGGAGAGAATCTTGGTGAGGACATTAGTCATTCAATCTGATCAAGGGTTAAATATATATGGAAAGAAGAAAAGAGATTCCACTCAAAAAACTTTGTGTCATGCCACCCTCCTCCCTGCTTTCCTAATGACACTCTGTCCTTCAGCCCATGTGTCTCTGATGAGTGGGAATGGTTGGACGGACATCTAGCCATGCTAGTCACCTGTGCCTCCAGCATGTGGCCCCTCCTCATATCCTAAGAACATCCTTAGATTAATCCTCAAACAAAAACAGACCCTTACATTAGTGAATACTTTGATATTAAGGATTCATATTATGTTTTCAATTTTAGGTGCTAATAGACAATGGCTTTACTCCTAAGTGGATAACTTTACAAAAAGATATTAGTAATGAAATTCAGAACATACAAGATCAATTAGCATATCGAAGAACTTTTCTCGGACCACAACCACTGACAGAAGAAGAACAACTCCAATGGGAGAAAGATTTAGAGGAGTTGAAACCTCAAATAAATGATTTGAATAAGAAAATCAATACTTTTAATCTACAAGTTCCACTACTCAATAAGCAGATGATGTTTTTTCCTTTGGAAAAAGAAGCTGCAAAGCTTTTAAGTAAAGGAAAGACAAAATATGATGTTCCTTCTCATCAGGAAAAGAGAATCAAAGAATTACCCAACAGTATGCCAGATTTGGGTATAGGTTTGTTATTGGACATTTTGTTTAAAAGAAAATAATGTATTATTGTTTTATCTTATTTATGTTGCAAATTCATATACAAATTAAATAATTGTTAGAATTATCATGTACAAATGTTTATTTTGTTTTAATAAAATTTCATTGTATACAAATGTATCTATTCAGTCTTAATAATGGAAGAGATTCCAGAAACTTGGATTAAAACAAAGAAAAACCAACCAAAATACAATTAACAAAATAAGGCCGTAAAGGCAAATGATTCTTACTTTCTTGTATTTTAATGCTGCCACACTAGTTTTCCATTCTCATTTAACAATACTTTTCCTGTGGCTACCAGTTTCAAAGCTTTAGGAAAAACTCTATGCTCTGCCAATTTGACTCTTTCCTGTAATGCATCCTCAGTATCTCCAACCTCCACAGGAACAGCTTCCTGTGCAAGAATCGCTCCAGCATCAATGTCCTCCTATACATACACACACAAAATTATATGTATAATAATTGCTAGAATTTTCATGAAATAAAATTTAGCATTACACATGGAAGTTTTTTATTGTTCAACTCTTCAAAATGTTGCCAAGCCATTACATAAAAATTCTAAGAATATAACACTGGTTGCTCAGGATATGATATGAAAAGGTCATTTACACTGCCTCTTATACCATAAGAGTCTAATTTAGATAGAAGTAGTTTGTGTGAGACAGTATCGAATGCTTTGGGTAGATCTAGAGAGATTGACAGTGTCTTCTTGTTAGCTTCAATGGTAGTGAGAACCTTTTAATTTTTGTTTCATTAAGGCAAACTTCAATCTCACTACATTTTAACAAATACTATTTTTCTTCTTTTTTTAAAAAAAAGTATGGTATCTGGAATGAGTAATACTTCCTCAATGGAGATAAATTAAAAATACTGGATAGAGAATCCGTGAAATAGTAACGAGTTACATTGTGAGCTTTCATACACAAGTTTCTAGCTAGAGATGATTATGTACAAGGAAGAAGATAAACATAATACCAAAATCCGAACCAACATCCAGACTGTAGATGGTAGTCAATAGAGAAATGAGTTAATGGTAACTCATAAAACTGTATAAAATCTACATAAAAGCTTTGGTATCTTTTAATTCAACTCCAATGCACAACACCAAATCATTCAACTCCAATGATTTTGAAACAAACCGAACTCAATATATAAAAAGTTAGGTAAAAGTTGGTAGCACTCCATTTTCACTTACAAGAGTTCCTGCTTGTAAGAGAAATTTCTATTCCTCCTGATGTCTCCAAGTGTCCAAATGACATTAATGTGTAATTCATCCTTAACCTCCAGTTATTCAAAAGTATGAGACAGTTACTACTAACAGCATTTAATTACATTACACAAACATCAGTCAATTTCAAAAACAAAAAACATACCTCAACAAAATGTGCAGTACATCCAGTCACACGAACACCAGCTTCCAACACTTGACGGTGTGCATGGGTGCCTTTGAATGAGGGTAAGAGAGAGGGATGGATGTTAATGAGCCTGCCTCTCCACCATTTAACAAACTCTCCGGTTAAAACTCGCATGAAGCCAGCCAAGCACACTATTTCTACATTTGCTTTTACAAGAGCAGCATGAACTGCCATATCAAACAGTAAGCGTGATGAGAAGCCCCCATGCTTGATTACCTAGAAGTTTTATTTTTTTAAACTATCAATTACTTTAAAAGTAACAAGTCTTATCAATGTTATTTTGACTGTGTATCAATAACTTAATAAATAAAGACATTTAATCAATGAAATCACATTCCATTGTCATGTCTCGTCACATTTCATTCAGTATACCAATAACTCTAGAAGACTACATACTTGAGTTGGTATCCTGGCACTTTCTGCTCTCTTAAGACCAGCCACACCTGGTTTATTTGAGATTACCAAAACTATTTCAGCACCAATTCCTTGATTTAAGTCACTTGTTGCATCTATCAAAGCCTGTAGATACAACAAGACAAGAATGAAATATCAACAGGTATAATCTTCCAAAAAATAGGACATTAGTATTAAAAGAAAAAAATTATGAATAACCTGGTACTACAAAAAGATTATTTTTCTCCCTTGGTATTACAAAATTTAACAATTAGGATTTAAATTTTGCAATCTAAATCCTTTCCCAAATGTTATATTACTTTCGTTGATGGACCAGACAATAATTTGGTCTTTTCTTTAAGTTAATGTTTTTCTTATCCAAAATGTTAAGCTACAGCTTGCTTTGTTTGTTTGTTTGCTTGTTTGTTTGTTTAAATTTAAGATTCAGATTCAATTTTTGTCTAATACTAATATTTCTCATACCCTAAAGAAATATGAAGTATCGTGCAGAAGAAACAACTTATCTAAAAGAATTCTGAAAGATCTTGAAGAAATACATGCCAAAAGAAAATTTTTGGAGTATTAAATTTACACTAACAGAAATATTGGCAGTAACATTTCTGACATGAAAAATATGTTATGCCAGTTATTTTTTAAAGTATGTCCATATTAAGTATAAGAAAATATTAGAGGGATAGAGTGGATCCTTTGTAACGTGAACCTCAAGGGGAATTATAAAAATTTGTGTTATATAGGTTCAAGTTATTGAGGTTAAAATAGAAAAAAATTGTAGTATTGTAGTGGTCATAGTATTATTGTGTGGTAGTCATTGATCAGAAGTGAGGAAGTGATGAGTTGCATGTCTAGAAAAAATACTGTCTTTTGGCAAATTGAAGTTAGAACAGAAAAAATTCAGGTTAAAATGATTGAGTGGGTAATATAAAGGTAGGTGTGATTAAATATTTCTCCTATAAAGGTGCCTCTGAAACAACAAAATATTATCTTGCTATCGAGGTTTCTGGACATAAAATGTCATGTTACAGAGGTACTTGTAACATTTAAAATTTCATATTCACAGGATAAAAAAAGGTACATTATTGAGAAATTCGTACAGGAGTTTTCAATTATTAAGATTATTTCATTGCAACAAACTAAAAAGCAGCATTTTTGGTAAGAAAAATATGATCCTCATATGGAAATTTATTAAGATTGATTCAATAACAAAATTTAATTTTGAGAAAGGATTTAAAAAGGTTAAACTTTAAATGAAATATCATACATCTACACCTTTGCAATCAATTGTTTATGGTGAAAATAAAATACAAATTTTGAGAATACAATCTCAGAGAAATAAATCTATTGCTAAGTCAATAAGATATTAAGATAAGATTTATAAGATAAAGTGAGAGAACAATGAATGTAATAACCATCTAAATAATAATCTAATAAATTTATAAAGAGCATTTATTTTACCTGGAGATTGGTACCACTTCCAGAAATGAGAACACCAACTCTCCTTCTAACGGGAATATGGTATTTTACCAGACTAGGAACATACTTGCGCATAGCTTGCTCCATACACGAAACAAAGCTATCCACTTTCACCAGGCATCCATCTAAAACTCACAGAGGGGGAAGAGCAAATTTTAACAATAACCAATAAGTAATCTAAAATATATTTCTAACATTCTTCATGAGACGATGCAGAATATTACAACAGTGCCACTTAATCAACTTCAATTAATTCAGCCTATAGTCATAAAATTATGACATATGCCCAATTATAATAATTATGGTATTGTCCAATATCAAGCACCAAGGTTTGTCTATAAGGTTCATAGAGGGTAGAGCTCTGCAATTACATTGCCTTATCATATACAGGAGATTAATTGGATGTCATCATATGCTGGCTCATTTCACCAGTTAGATAGACTTTGTACTTTCATAAATCTCTTCCATGTACAAACATATGGAGAAAAAATGTGATTACAGACCTGCTACATGTTTAATAATAACTAGCTTGGGAGTCAGTTCATTGAGGTGTAAGTAAAAGATTACCTCACTCAGATTTGAGCATTGGTTGGTCTAACCAATAGCACCACCCACTGAACTATGCTGACTCTCATTATTAATATTAAATGATAAATGATAATATATTGAATTTGTGGGTAATATTAAAGACTGCAAAATATGTTTCCAGTCATTGAATTACCTTGCACAGTAAATACATAATGATTGTATCTTCCAAAAACATTGTTTAAAATCTAATTTCAAAACCAAGGGTACAAAAGAAGTAACAAAGGGAATAGAAAAAAGAAATGTTCCTTAGGAATTTAATGTGTAAGAAAGAAAAACACAGATTGTTACACACAATAGTGATGGTCATAGAAATGGTAAAATAATTCATTAAAATACAAAAATTACAGAAGGAGATTTATAACCAATTTCCAGAACTCGCAGCCAAGAATTCAAAGAATTCCAGAACTATCAGTCAAGAATTCAAAGAATAAAATCAATAATAGCTATTAATGGTTCCACAAATTGGTGGCAGCCAAAAGTACACAACTCTAGTTTAAAAAAAAGACCCTAATTAATTAATAAACTTTTCAAAATACTTGATTTAGGCATCTCTAAATTTGGAATGCATTAGTTTAATTCTAAATGACAAGTGACAAGTAATGATATTACTGAAGATAATGCTCTTTTTATCTATTGAGGTGGTTTCTTTATTTTCTCACATAGCCTAACAAATACCAACACACTTACAGACATTAAAAATTTATTGTCCCTCCATAAATTGAAATAATATCAAGTAAATAAATATTTAGAATCTTGTTACATACTTCTCTACATAATAAGTACCAATAAGATCATAAAAAAAACTTCCATACAGCAGCACTAGTGTCTCCTGTCTTTCTACATGACTGCATTAGCATCAAAAGACAATATTTTTAAAAATGTCGCTTCTTGTGATTTAACACTCATACAGTAGGGAAACTAGTTTTTGGTAAAATTTGAGTAATGGAACTTTCAAGATCCTGCAAAAATGTTTCAAAAAGAGCACTTTGCAAGGACATGTGTTGACACTTACGAGAGAGTTTAAGCGAGCATAAAATTGGGCTGTATTATTGTCATTAATATTAGTCACTGGGTTCAAAAAGTTAGCTTATTGGAACAGTACTGAATATGGTTTTGTAATATGTTTAACGCGGCAGTCAGCGTGGCTCAGTGGGTAGAGCACTGAGCTGCTAACTGGATGGCTGGGGTTCAAACCCCGGTGAGGTGGTGATTTTCATTACACCTCAACATCCAGGCCTACTCAGCCTGCTATCAAATGAGTACCAGGATCTATCCTGGGACCCAAAAGCCGGCCGGAGCGAGATGCTGACCACATCTCCTCCTTCTAGTGCTGGGATCAAGAAATCGCGGAGCTCTACCCTCCACGACGGCCAAGGCTCTCAAAGGGCTGTAGTGCCAAATAAATAATAATATGTTTAACGCTATAAGCATATTACAAATTTACAAAATAAGTTGTTTTTTTGCTAATTGTGTCACATAATTGTTGTGAACTTATGACATTGATGTCATTAATTTGCATATAATCTTATGTTACTATTAGGGCCAAAAAGAAATCACAAAATGCAATTTTTCCGAGAAATGCAAAATTAGTTTATATGCATTAAAAAAAGAAAAATGGGACATTAAGTAAGAAAAACTAGATGAAATCTGTAATAAAAGCATTTTAAAATGTGTTAATGGTAATATTAGTATAGATAACATGCTAGTTAGTTAAGAACTTTTTAATATCGATGGAAATTATTACCATACCATAAAATTTGGCCAATCTAATAATTTTGTGAAATTTTTCAACTTTTATTTTGTGTTTCTTTCATGAATTTTAAAAACACAGGCATGTGAAGGAGGATATTCTTTTTCATTCCTAGCCTAGTACTGAAAAAACATTATCTAGATGCTCCAAAATTATTCAACATCCAACATAAAACTTAATTTGAAAAATTAAATATAAGAGAAAACTCCTAATATTTGACAGAAATACAATCATAGTACACTAGAGATAGTTAAATGAAGACTTTTCAGTAAAGAATTCAGCTAGAAAATAATTTAAATACAAAAGTGACTAATTATATTGACAGAATTAAAGAAACATTTTATTTATAAGGAATATACTCATAATGATATAGTCACCAAAACATACTGAAAGATTTAAGGTCAGGAAATATGGATATTCAAAAAGTAAAGGAAAATAAAAAAATAATTGCAAGATTCGCATACCTTCCCAACTTTAACTGCAAATTAAAAGAAAATTAAAATATGAAACCTTGGTAAGTCAGAGTAAATTGAATACAAAATCAACGTTAGGTTACTGATAAAAAATAAATCATAACACTTTTGTTTATTTAAGCATTTTTTATAAATTTCTTCCATACAATAAATAACCTGTCATGTAAATTTAATGTCAATTTAGAAAGAAATTTTTAAGTTTATCTTCTACTACTGTGCTCAGTGTCTGATGACTAGGCACAATCAAATATAAATATGTTCAATATTATATACAAAGGAATGTCTGTGCCATCTAAATGTATGCAGGTTTTTAGAGATTGAAACATCACACCAGCATACATTACATAAAAGTAACTTACCACCAGAGGAGACTTCCACAGAACCAATTATATGTCCATCTTCAACACTCCCAATAACAGCATTTTTGTGTTCTGGACTCACAATCAAAACAACACCAATTCCACAATTGAATGTTCTAAGTAATTCAGATTCACTAATCCCACCTACAAAATCAAAATTAATCACAAATACTTTCATCCCACAAAAAAAAAAAAGTGTTATTAGCATTGGAACTAACATTTGAAGAAGTTAAAACTTAAGATCACCTTGAAGAATCAATGATTTATGTATATTAAATAATAAAATCCAGGTCCAGATCCAAGTTTCCCATTACGAGAAAAATATCATATCTTTTTATTTTCTGAATTTTAAATTTATTTAATATTTCTTTAATTGGTTTAACAATTAAGTTTAAATTATATTACATAATTTCCTTTAAATTATATAAAAGTATAATAAATTTGTTGTCAAAAACAGTACAAACTGCGTATGACCACGTGGAGGAAAATAAACTAATTTACTCTCCGGAAACAAGCAAGGGACCATCCCATCAATTCCGATCAAGGGCCCTAAGGCAGAGGCGGATTCAAAAAAAATCAGCATAAGTTCCTAGATAACATAAAAAGTTAGCTGCGAGTTCTAATACTAATATAATGTCAATCTGTTTGTAATTTAACTCAAAAAATTACATGTACAAGTTATTATCGAACTATAGATTATTCTGAGTATAGTGTTTAAAAATCATAAGAATTGAAATAACACTAAATTCACGATTTATTGTTACAATAAACACGCCCCTAGACATAGCCTAGAGAACCTGTATGATAAATCCGCCTCTACCAGAAGGAAAAACGGAGAAAAACCCGGGCCAGGATGGGGCTACAGAATTTATGTACACAACCGTGCCAAAGTTGAGTACACATAAAACTAAATTAATATGAGCCATAAGACAACACAATCATGCAAGAAAATAGTTTTTGAAATTGTTATAAGTTGTTTAAAAAGTACTACAGCAATGGCGTGATAAAGCACAAGACGAATTTAACTTTTGTTAAAATCAATAAATTCTTTTACAGTGTAGAAGCACTGGTGCAGGAGGTAGTTTTTAACCGCGGATTTGAAGATATTCAATTTCATAATATCTTTTATATTCTTGGGCAGGGAATTATATAGAACGATTCCCGAATGGTATGGTCCCTTTTGGCAAAGAGTGGTTGACACTCTAGGGCGATGAATATTACTACTATTGCGTGTATAGTGTTCGTGAACGAGACTGTTTCGTATAAAGAAAGGGTGGCACTTCAGTAATTCGGTCTTAACAAACACGACTGTTTCATAAAAAGTAGATAAGTATTCATTATAATTATCTTTAAGATTCCTTCAAAATGTTTATATTACATTAAATATTTAAGAACATAAAAGGAAGAAAGAAAAAATTAAATTTCAACGAGAAAGGAGTTCACGTATTGTACTACATAGACACATAAAATATGTATTTATGAACTTGTATTAATAAAATGTATACCTACCCATTGTGGCTAACCATGCGAACATAGGAAGTATAGGCCATTGATTTGCGTCTAGTCTTACACAAACTCCAGGAGGTAGAACTCTAGGTATGTTCTCTGTAAGACCACCTCCAGTGATATGAGCCAAGGCCTTCACATGACCCAACTGGATTACCTTCAATACATTCTTCACATATATTTTTGTAGGAGTCAAAAATTCTTCACCTGTACATGATAAATGCATGTCTGTTTGCATACAGCTCTCAAAACAGTCGAACTAAGAATTAAAACTTAAAACGGAAGAACAAAATATGAAAAATCAAGTCTTAGAACTATGCACTTTACATGAAATGATCCCAGTGTTGCCTGGAATTAATTAAACTGATGTGTCTCTATTCATCTAAGAGATGGATTCTATCAATGGATTTATGACAGTTGGTTTCGAGTATTTTGCAAATTTTGCAAACTTCAAAATTTTGCAATACGGCTGCCTAACATAAATTGCCAACTCCTACGAATATAAATAGTATACAAATAAATATAAATAATAGTCACAAAAGCAACTATGTGCTGTAAAGATATTCAAGTTAATAACACATCCAAAGACACAACATAAAATTCGTTCCACATGCTCAATGCAGAAAAAGCACAATAGTGCCGTAAGGGCAAGAGAATTGAATTGGTGTCCGAAGTTGGCAATGGATTTAAGTTTTCTGAAATTTGAATGTATTGCCAATGTAACACGAGGTACAAATATTATTACTCTTACGGATGATGGCAAAGTAAAAGCATTGGCTACATTGAGTACAAGCTCTGGACCAGTATCAGCCAGTTAGACTGACAATAAAGAAACAAATATATAAATAATTTATTCTCAAGAGAGCTGTTATAAATTACCTTCGACCATATTGAGGACAACAAAGTACTTTACCGCAACTAATACTTAACAAACTAATGAACACAATGCGTTACCGTTCATGTTTTTCTTCTTAGGTTAAATTTTCTCAAAGCAAAGAAAAAGACTTCGAGTATAGGGATCTGTGTGTATCTTAATCCCACGTTAGCTGAACTTCCACTAAAATGGTACTGGGAATGTCACTATTCATCTTATAGTCTCCAAAAGAATAAGAAGATAAGAATAAACTAAAAAACAAAATCAAGAATATCCGCTTCACACTCACAAGAAACAAAGTCACAAACTGAATATTTTCAACGCAAGAAAGAGCTCGAAGATCAGAGCATATCAAAAAGTACTGGGAAGACCACAAGGCCCAAACAAAGCCTTCAAAGAAGACTAGATAATGGACTGTCTAAAGTGATCCTATGTGGTAAAAAAAGAGAAGAAGTCTCCAAAAGTGATGGATTGGAAAATAAATGAAAAAACAAGTCTACACTACTCCTGAAAAAATAAATTTGTATAGCCAACAAGTCACTACTATCAACAAAAAAATACCGAAGAAATATTTTATCAGTGTAATCAGAACCCCTTCAACATAGGCTCCCCAAAATTCATAAAACCAGGAATCATACAAGACCCATAGACATGCAGTAATATATGAACATCTATCTACATGATAGTAAAACTGTCATTGAGAAAAATTTCTGTCAAATTTGAACCACAAAGCATAATAAATTCTTTAGATTTTATTAATATGATAAATATCATGCAGTTAACTAAAATGATAAATATCATGCAGTTAACTAAAGAAGATATTTTAGACTTATTTGATGTTTATCTTTTCAAATACTTGAAAAAAATGAACAAACCTCTAATAAGACTGAAATGTCTTCTTTACTATATGATAACTATAAGATCATATTAATCAAACTATGGGCTCTAATGACCTTCGATGTTGACGAGCCCTAAAACCCCAACAAAAAATTAATCAAACTGATATCTATCTTAATAAAATGTGGTTACAATCCAAAAATTTAGAAGAAAAATGTTCAATTCTAGGAATTATTAAAATTATGCAAAGCCAATATTATTTTGCTTTGAGAGAGAGTTTCTATTAACAGAAAACTGGCCTGGTCATAATGTATATAGAGTTCATTCCAATTTGGGAGCCATTTAACTACAAAAATACCGAAACATGAAAAGTTTGTTTGCTTCAAACTTTGATGCATTGTGTTTAGATACACATCCGGTTTTTTAAATAAATTATTTAAATACTGTGTTGACACACTTTAACATCATTTAATACTTTAACATACACACTATAAAAAAATATTGTAACCCATTATGTTAGATAATATCATGAAACAATTTGTTGTAGACCAGGAATCCTTTAAAGGAGAGTCAGCTTATAAGGTTTATTTCTTAACTATTATTAAATTAAATTTATTCCAGCATTTTTCTATACTGCATTTAAAGATTTGGTTCTATTCTGTAGTAAAGTTAAAAGTGTAAATTGCTATACATATCAATACTAACCATGTTCATTCATCTGCCTGCATAATGAAGTCATGCAGTTTGGTTGCTTTGATGTAAGGGTGTACACACCACTAATTAAATAAATGAATAGCATGGGAATATAGTATTATACCCCATTTTAATAAACTAAATAGACTTATTTGACAGATTTCAAAAATTAAACATATACTATGTTAATTATGTTATGCTGAATGAAAGTGGGAGACAGGACCAAGATTCAAACTCGGGACGTTCAGCTTAATGCGCTTACCAACTGCACCACCCTGTTCGCCTTTCAGCCCAGCCTACCATTGACATTTAACTTGCAAGACCCACAGACCTGTGAGGTGATCTCATAGAGATTAGAATCCTCATGTGAGGTGACTCCCTCAGGAAGTACTTGATTGTGAATTAGTATTTTCCAATTCTGGAGTTCACAAACATACAGAAATTTCTTAAATTGCAGTGAACCTCACCGCCAGGTTACAGATTAATTGTGTTATGTTGAATGAAAATGAGTCATTGATATTGAAGAATTTAATAATCAAACTACCGAAAATACATTATATCCCTTTCTAGTATCATGAACTTAGAACTTAAAATCATGAACAATCTTGAATTTAGAATTTCAAGAGAATACCCATCTACATAATGTGGAAAACATACATTGTTGATATTTTTGTGGCAGTAAATGTGAAACATAAGGAAAATGTCCTACAACCACTTTATTCACAAGAAATACAATTAATTTCAGATATAAAATTAACAACCAATTGAGCTTTTTAGACCTGAAAAATATTAGAAGTGGTAGAGTAGCAGCCCAGAAAACAATGTGCCTGGTCCAGGTTTCCACATTTGCTTCAAAAGAAGCTAAGAAACTAATTCATTATTTTCAAATATTGAATACACATTGGGCAAATAAAATGCAATCAATAATACAATGTGAGAGTGAGAGAGAGGGGGGGAGGGGGAGGGGGAGAGGGAGAGAGAGATGTGAAATCAATGAACACAATAAATTGAAGGAGAGAAATTTTGAGAAGAGAAAAACTTACCCAGTGTTTTTCCATTTGAACTGAAAGGTGCAGGGTCTGTAAACCTGAGACCTCTGTTCTCCAACACTTTTCTCACAAGACTAAAGCCATTGCTGTGGACCCCAGAGGAAGTCAGGCCTATCACTACATCACCAGGAACAATTTTTTGAGTGAGAGGAAGCATAGAGGTCTTTTCAACTGCTCCCACTGCAAAACCAGCCAAGTCATAATCTCCAGGTGCATAAAGCCCAGGCATTTCAGCTGTTTCACCACCTGTTCAACCAACACAATATAATTCAAGGTAAAGTAATTATGAGGCAAAACAAATAAACTACTCAAATACCCTAATATTCCTACAAGTCTTAACTTAAAAAATTAAATTATAGATCAATGACTCCATCTAAACAAAATTAAGATTACTACTAACTTTGTCTTCAAGATATTGATTGATTGCTGTAAGAACTATAAAGAAATATATTCTTAGGATTTTAAAATTTAACTGCCTCAGGGAGAACTTCCCAGCCCCTTGAAATAAAATTTGGTTTAAAAAATGATTATAAACCATTTGTAACAAAAATATACAAACTCTAACCCATTTAACAAAATAATTGCAAGAAACCTTAAATGAAGAAATATAAAATAAAAATGAAGGGGAAAAAAAATGAAATTATGCATATACGAAGAATATAATTATCCATTATGATGAAATATGAATAAAAGACGCAATAAAATATTTATAATAAAAATACAACTTAAATATACTAAATGAAATAGATACATAATTCAAGCTTTGAATTTTCATTTTTGAGATAAAGCAAATGAATAGCAAAACGAATGTAGTTTCTTGAATTGCAGTTTAAAACCACTTTAATTGAAACAAAAAAATGAGGATTTTAATTAAGTTATAAAATTATAAATATTTAATAATTAACAAAATTGGTTTATAATAATTGTATTGGTATTGGTAATAAAAATGTTAAAAATTCTGATTTGGTCAGTTTTAACCCTGATACCTAGATCCAGGTGGGATGAATATTCACCTCATCACATATTTTTCACGGATCCTAAGCATCACAAAATATTAAATTATCTTGAAATTGATAACCCTTGTCAGTTTTTTGAAAATGAAAACAAATTTTAGATAAAAGTAGTCATAAATTTTAATGTCATAATTCAAATAAATTTAACATATTTACCTGAATATTGTCACCCCCTCCTTTTTTTAGGAGTCAAAAATTAGAAGAAAAAAATTAAGTTGAGTAAAATCAAAGTATTTTTGAAGAAAAATTCTCATTTTAACTTCCATGTGTGTATATTGGCCCTGGTAAGTATAATCATAAGGATTTTAAAATGAGAGGCTGACTGGTTCAGTTCAACTTCACTAGAAATTGTCCGTTCCACACAGACTTTGGCTGTACTTCAAATTCTCTTACCAATGCTTTATTTCCACATGTCTGAGCATAATTTAGAACTCTGTTTGAAGTTAGCACTGAAGCATCTTTTACCGCCCAACTTTCGTTGCGTCGAAGATGATCTTAGTCTCAACAAAATCATGTGTCACTGTCGGCACAGTGACAGCAATCAGTCATTCCTAAATGACATGGACCAGCTTAGTTTCCATTTTGAATCAGTATTCAATCAATTCCCCCTATCATTCATCTTTCTTTGTGTTGTGTTCGTTTAACTTGTTTTCACCCGCGAAACTTTGAATCAGTAGTTCTGCCCTAACTCCAAATATAGTCCCCCCACGGATATTTGGGTGATTTTTTCAAAAAAAAGCTGGGGACTATAATGGGTAAATATGGTAAAATATATAAATACACAAGTTTTCCAAGGTACATAAATACCACTGCTAATTGAAAATGTACAAATCATGCAGAAAAATATTTATTATTTACCATTTCTTTACATTTCTTAATTGTTAGGTATCTTACCAACAAGGCCACAACCAGCCTGTTGACATCCCTCTGCTATGCCTGAGACTATTTGAGCTCCAATTTCAACATCCAAATCATTGCAAGCAAAATAATCAAGGAAGAACAAAGGTTCTGCTCCATGAGCTAGAATATCATTGACACACATAGCTACAAGATCAATTCCTATAGTATTATGAATATTCATTTCCTGAGCAACCTAAGAGGAAAAAAGAAAGAATAAAATTGTAATTGGCTATCAATTTGATAAACACAACACTGTAACACACAGTAGTTTGAAACACTGATTTAAAAATAACTAATATTCAGATCTCAAAATTTGTTTCTTAGTTCAGCTTTAACATATACTGTATATCACAGCAATCAAATCTAAAATAAACCAATAGAAGGAAAAAGTAATACCAAAAAATTTGGGAAACATTGAAAATTAAGACTGAAAATGGGCAAAAAAGCAAAATATCTAGAGTATGTTACAAACAGGAATTATTCCGTTAGAGAACTTACATGCCCACAGGACAAAAAGCAAAAGAAAGATCTATTTCAGGGATATTTTAAGGGTGAAAGACAACAAACATACAATATGGAAAGAATGATAAATACTCTAAGTTTAAAGTCACTTGGATCATTAAGAACTTTACCAATCTAAGGACCATTAAGTTTACATCATTACGTTTAAATCTTAGGAATGTGTACACAAACTCAATTAGACTAAGACGAATCCAAGCACATCAAGTCTTAGAAATATCACCTTTTACAATTTCAAGAATGTTGCAGCTCAACAAGACCAAAAAATTACAAAAGGGTTTCAATGGTCATAATTAGAAATAGTGAAACAACATTATACAGAAATTAAAAAAAAAAATACTTCAAGGACTTCACTCAGAAAAAGGATTTGTCATAAAATATGTCATGTCTATAGGGCATGATGTATCACTTGCTTTATGCATTTTACATTGCATATACTGGTCTAAATAAATAAAATAAAATAATCACCAAAATGAATTTTAAAAATTGGATTAGTACCAAAAATGTAAGTCAACCCTATTTTTCAATATTTTTTATGCGATTGGTTCTGAAACCACATCTCAGATTTTAACCAATCCAAGAATCAACCCATCCCTAGGTGGATACATGAAACCGGAACCAACCCATTCTTAGATTATTAGTTTTTATGCTCCATCTTGGATTCAGTTTCTACACTTCTTTAACTACTGTGCACCATGGATAAGGTAAGCTCAAGTTATTCTATAGAAGAGGAACTCACAACTTTGAAAATATGTACAGACACATTGTTAAGTTAGACAAACAAAACAGAAAAGTGCACCATAATGTTAACTCAACATAAAAAAAAGTAAGAACAAAGGAAACAAAAAGGAAAATTAACAAATCATCAGAAATTTGATGAAGTGCAGGTAATCTGTAAAAAAACTGGTTCCTAACAGCACATGCATCCAAGTGTAATCTTTAAAATTTGATATTTAATTTACACCACATTTACATACAAATCCACCCATATTCTTACAAAACCAAAATTTATACACAACAAAAAGTGTGTATAACAGCTCTATTATTATGTGATAAATGTATGTGATATTGTGATAAATTATGTGATAAATGTATTCTATATGAATTGAAAAACTGTGTTTTATCACTTCTCAGATCATTGAACATCATACAAAGGAATTAAATTTACAATGGATTCACTCCATTTTTTTCAATGCTTTTTAATTCATGAATATAATAAAAATAGGGAAAACTTATTTTAAGTCATTCCTCTAGCACAATCAAATCACACAAAGAGATATTATGCTGATACAATACATATTACATACTGTGTTAAATACTGCTTTTATTTGTGAACACCCAAAGCATCACACAACCAAAAGTTGAATTGTGCGAGAAGAAAAAGGTCATAGGACTACTATACTTTTAAATTACAGGACATTTTGAAGTTTTGTGCAGTAATTTCATATTATACTTTGTTGTTTTGTGTGTGGGGCCTTAGGGCTCGTCAATGGCAAGGTCATTAAAGCCCTTGCAGTACAATATTATATGCTTTGGATTATTAATTATTAATAATGAAGAAGACTGTACATCTAGTTCTTTTATAAATCTATTATATTGTATTGTAGGGTCTAAAACCTCCCCCACAAATTACATTTTTCTGCAATTTGCACCAATATTTCTGAGAACCTCAAAAAATGCAAATGTACTACAGTAATATTTTTAAGAAAAAAATTCTTATAACATTCAGAGTCCCATATACCTTGAGTTTGGTTCCAACTCCATCAGTGCCTGATACAAGAAGAGGATCCTTATACCCAGCAGCTGCAACATCAAAGAGAGCTCCAAATCCTCCTAGACCTCCAACTTCTCCAACACGGCGAGTCAAAGCTACAAGAGGTTTAATACGCTTCACAAAATTGTCACCTGCTGTGATATCAACACCTGAATCTTTGTAAGTGAGCAGCCCCTGGCAAAGCAATGATCTAAAAGAGAAATAATCACCAAAATTATTTNTGAGCAGCCCCTGGCAAAGCAATGATCTAAAAGAGAAATAATCACCAAAATTATTTGTCACTAGCAAATCCAATAATTAAAAATAAGGATAAAAGTATAACAATATACAAAAGTAAGTTTCTAATGCTGGAAAAACTGTTGTAAGGGACAATCTTGTAAATTAAAATCTCAATGGAAAAACTGTTGCAAGGCACAATTTTGTAAATTAACATCTCAATGTAAAAATGTAGCATATGTTCATAGTGTAAGTAGTTCATTTTAGAATTCACATTCTTATTTATATGAGAAATCTATTTAATACACACTTCAAATGAATGAGAATGTGCAACATTTTTACATCAATCTGTAATTTTATAACGTATTGCATGCATAGCTTTCCATAAAACCCTTCAAATGTAAATGAGAGAAGCAAAAAAGTCAGTTTGTTTTATGTACTCTTGTGTTTAATAGTGATGTCTGAAGTATTCTGTTATCTAATTAATACACAAATTATTTATTCCAACAAATTTGGGTGGTAAATTTGCAAATTCAAAAACAAACAAACTCACTAGCATCTATATAATGTTGAAACATGTTACACCTTCAAAGAAATAATGATGTAAGTGAAAATTTTTCAGAAAATGACTTCATCACACAACATACCTAAATCTCAAACCTATCTGGGATAACTAACAAGATAAAACTGTATCTCTTCCCTTTTGATTTTGATGGTGGTTATTTCTTTGTAGTATTGCCACTCATGATCCACTTCCCTGGTGCTATATTAGTAATGAGCAATATTTGGTGAGCAGTGTTTGTAAGCAGACCTACATAGACCTAGAGATATAAATATGTCATTTAATTGTTTAATTTACCACTGTTCCAGCAATAACAATCTCTTAAAATGTTTCAGCAACAGAAACTTCAAGTCTTCTCAACAATTAATGACACAAATTGTACTTGTATCAACATTTCTTTAAAGGTGCAAAGTGTTCTTCAGGAATTTCACCCAGTTAAGTCTTCATGATAAAAATCAAAATATATTTTTGTGTACTTCTTCACTAAATTTATACCTTTTGGGAACATGTTTCCCTACAAACCTACTGAGCACAACAGATGTTGCAAACCACCTGTTAGTAAAGTGATGTATTTCCCAACATTTTTCTCTAATGGTACTTCAAAATTTAACTATCTGCATACATTTTGAAAGGCTTATCTTTTACAACTTTTTTGTTCAATTATAGGGGGACTATTCAATTATAAGAAACATCATATATATCTTGAGACAAGGCAACTTGAATAGTAACTTGGTAATCAAGACATCAAGTAAGATGTATTTATTAACAGGCACTTACAATGCTATGCCCTTGTGCGCAATATCAGTACGAAATTGAGCACCGGGGAAAGTTATTTGCTTACAGGCTTCAGTGGCCCGTGCAGCAGCCATTGCAAGATCAGATGCCAAAGCAACATTGATAAGAACACGCCCACCATTGGTAACAAGTTCACCATTTTTAACGGCAGTGCCACTGTGAAATGTAAGGCACTTGGACAAATTTATTCCTGAAAATAATAAATCCCTTATCAAATGCAGTCGTGATATATAACATTGACACACAATTTGGATACATACATTTATTAGAAATTATTCAATCCTTAAACTCTATGAAATTATCTGTCATTTGTGTAATATACTTGTATAATGGTTAAAGCTAAAGTGTCTCACAAAAGTGCAACTGACACATTAAACATCAAGATTTAATTTTTAAAAAAAGAAGTATTTTCTGTAGTAATCTATAGTGAACAAAAATATTTAAGTGAAGTACTTAAATCAGGTAAATCTTTTTAATGCAGTCATAATAGAATTTCCCAAAACTACATACACAATACAATTGTTTTACAACTGTGTCTGCTATAGCAATTTTAAAACTTCATTCATAGAATTGATGTAAATACAAGTTTTTATCTAATTATTTTATTTTGTAAACTCTTTCATAAAGCAATGAATTTTAGGTGAGTATTACAAGTTAACATTAGTTAAAATAACCACAAGTAGAAAAATCCAGTAAGTCATCCAGTTTTCTGGGGTGTTGAATAATATGATTAGAAATGCTAATAATCTTTAATAATTACCTTTAATTACATCTCCTTTACTAGATGACAGAGGATAACCTTTACTAGCCATAACCACTCCAACAGAGTAAGTTAGTCTTTGCCAGTCCATATGAACTTCCTTTAGAGTACCTTTGCAACATGCCTAAAAACAGATTAAAAATTGAAATCAAGGAAACAATGTGTCCATTTGAGAGCACAGTTAGGTAGGTTTTATGATATAAATACAACTTGCAAACAAACTCAAAATAATTCATAACCTAATAACATTTTCATAATTGCATAAAGGTCATTCAAAACAACAAGATAAAAATATCAAAATCAGAGCACCCAGCATGATTTTGAACTGCCCTAGGGAAGGACATTATTGGGAAAAAATTGAAATACTAAGACAATGTATTAAGTATTAGTAATTTTTATGATGTATTATTATTCATTTTAAAGTCAAGTCATTTTTCACAATTTAGACCACACATAAATCCACAAAATTACCAGGAAACTGAATTTAATGCAAACCCTAAAGAACCTAAACTTAGAAAAACATACTCATATATGTTATAAATGCAGAATACTTTAAGAAAATTATAAAAGAAAAAAAAACATTTCATGGTAAATGTAAAATCATAATTTATTATACAGACAATGATAGGGCAACCATCACTGGATTTTGTTACATTTTATAAAAAAAGCAACCTGTGCATAACTTTAATGTTCAGAAATGATTGCTTTCTAATAATAATCCTATCTTCTGAATATATTTCCTTAAAAATATCATTTTGAGATGAAGTAACTTAATTCTATACTTGCCTGCATAATACTATATAGATCCGTATTAAGTAGTGGAAGAATCACTTGAGTTTCAGGGTCACCAAACCGACAGTTGAACTCAAGAACCTTTGGACCATCTTTTGTGACCATTAAACCAGCATATAAAACACCTATACAAAGAAATTAGGAATCAAAAATAAGATCTAAAGAATTACTTCAGAACTTTTTTTTTTTTTCCATGAAAATTTCAGTACTAAGGAGTCACAAATATGTGATAAAATAAAAAATTCCTCCATCGTGACATACAAACTTGGACCAAAGAATTAATTTTTCTAGGTGTATATTTTGTTCAATACAAGGAAAGATATTCTTCAGATATATTAGGACAAGACTTTCACTACCTTTGAAAACAGACATTATTTAATAAAAGAAATCATATACCTATGTAATGGCATTTCTCTTTAGCTAGTTCATCAACTGTCTGTTGTAAGATGGATTTGGCAACTTCTTTCAATTCACTTTCTGAAAGCAGAGAACAAGGGCAGTAAGCGCCCATGCCTCCAGTGTTCAATCCTTGATCGCCATCCAAATGACGCTTGTGATCTTGTGAAGGAAGCATGGGTATCACAGTTTTACCATCAGTAAAAGCAAGGACCTAACCAAATCAGAAAGACAAAGTTTATAATTCATCTAATTGTGTAGAACTTTTAAACTTTGTTGAAAACATATTCACGATGAAGTTATGTATTTCTAAAGTACAACAAAGGTAAAGAGAACTGCAAGGTCCTAAAATATCACAATTTTAAGCAAAGAGAAAGTTTACAACAAAGTATTTTTTTCATAATGCCTTTACTTGGTCTACAAATCATGATTTTATTATTCAACATAATAAATGATTTCAGCAACTAACTGAACCACAATCAATCACAGTTTCTGTGATTTTCTACAGAGATAGATTAAAACACACGTAATGCATTCAAATTACATTCCAAATCATGAGAACATCTTATAAAAAAATTTAATACAGTTTTGAAATACGCAGTAACATTTTTATTGGAATGAATAGATAGTCATGAAAAAGGGGATGAGAGAAATAACAATCAGTCGCTACAAAAATTTAGCAAAGAGGATTTACATTCATTTAGTTCTGATGTAGACATCTCTTTCTAAATCAGTTACATAAACCAAAATAACTCACAGATACTTCCTCTCCTTCCAGAAATTCTTCAATAACCACAGTGTGCCCAGCAGCACCAAAACACTTGTCGTTCAAAATGGAATCAACAGCTTCACAGGCTTCTTGTTGTGTAGAAGCAACAATTACTCCTTTGCCAGCTGCAAGACCACTGGCCTTTACTACAAGAGCAGGGAAAGGTGCCCTGAACGTAAAAATAAGAATTAGAGCTATTTTTTTAATTATTGTAAACATTAAGCGCTATGTTGGTTCAAGAAAATGTTTTTTTTGTAATTTCATCTTATTTCTAATTTTGTAAGGCAGCAACATTCAAAATAGTAAGTTAGCTTATGGGTAAAACTTTTGGATTAAAACAACAATAATTAATTATAATTGACCTATGCACATGCTAACACAAATTTAAAAAATTTAAACCAAAGCTTACTCCTGTATAAACTTTTTTGCTTCTCTAGCTTCAGTAAAAGCTTTCCATCGCGCAGTTGGAATTTTGTGTCTCTGCATAAAACTTTTAGCCCAATTCTTGTCAGCTTCTATTTTAGCACCATTCTTGCAGGGGCCAAAGCAGCTAACACCCGATTCTCTCAGCGAATCTGCAATGCCTCTTGCCAAGGGGTCTTCTGGCCCCACGACCACAAGATTGATATTGTGTTTTTTTGCCCAGGAAACCACTGCCTAGTATAAGAAAGTTTGGTCACACTAAAAATATGACTTGTTTTAAATTTGTCAATGAAAGCAATCAAATGCATGTTGCAAATGTAAAATTTATTCAAAACTCTTAAGTAACAACCATTAGAACAAATTGTTATTTGTAATGCTAGTTATAAATGCTTGAAAACCCAATAGTTAACCTCATTTTCATAGTAAAACATAGAATGATTGTGAGCCACCACCCCCCCACCCCCATGTATTATAATTTTTTCTCAATAAGAACAGCACAGTCAGTCAATTGTAGTATAGGAATACTGAGTCCAGAAGAGTTTTGAAAACATTTAGAATTTAATAAGATTACCTGTTGAATTAAAGCATTTATTTTCATCAACTTCCATGGAACAACTATGAGGTTTGATTTTATTCATAAAACTTTAAAGAAGACTATCTTACCATGATAATTATAACTGTTTCAAAGAAAGGAAAAATCTCATAATTAAAAACACTAAAGAGATTCTACAAATTGAATGAACATCATATTAAAGTAAAAGTACTTTTCAAAACATTATATTCACAATTGAGCAAGGATCACGAATTAAAAAACTTATTAACTTACATTATTGTCATTGATGTTCAAATCACCAACTAACTTCACTTTATTAACTTCGGCAATACCAGTATTCCCCGGAGCAACGTAGAGGCATTCCACCTGTCAGGAAGTTCATCAATTTTGAAAGTAGAAAAGACAAACCTACGAAATAATAACCAATGTGAAATTAGACTTACATCAGGTGACTGGGACAACTTCCAGCTAATAGCATGTTCACGTCCACCGCTGCCAATTACAAGTACACTGGCACTCATAATAGATGAAACTCCTTCAATAAATACTAAATGAAGAAATTAATCCAAATCACGATCTAAAAACGTAGCAAAGTATAAACGATATTTTCCCTCCGAATTGTCACACAAGTAGGATAAAACAAATAGGCAGAAATATAGTCTACTCACCTGTTGAGTTAACCTTTTGTGCAGCGAACAGGTGGTCTCCAGTTCCCGCCCTTTCAATTGAAGCACAGGACCTCAACTCGAGACAACAGCTCAGCTTCAGCTTAACTCCGTGCTTTCGGGATCCAAAATGAACGAGGAATGAGGGTCCTCGCGAGGATAGTGACGTAACTGACCTGATCTTGATGACCTTATTCTTGGGCAAGGCGGTGACCAGTATGGATTATCCATTTAGTGTATTCAGACAAACGTCGGGATGACGTACGTGAAAGAGATCAATTAATCTCTCTGTGTCTGCATGCCACTCGAGATCGAAATATTTTAGAACAGCGAGCTCACAGGTGCGCTTATGATATTTTGTTAAAAATCGTCGTCAATGTATCAAAACGAGGNCACGCCAACATCTAGGTCATGAGAGGTAGAGACATGTCCGTATAGTTGGCACCCCCATTTTCTCATATGAAATTGGAAACATGCGTACAATTACAAGCTAATTAGGAGCTAATTTTGAACTCCACCGCAGTGGAATGGTGAATTGAGCAGTACCGGAACGCTGAATTTCCCACACTTCCCAACAAAAGGGAGTCCTGCGCTTTCCCCAATTCGGAAAATTTTTAAAATTGATGTAAATTTGTAAATTTTAATGCCTTCTGCAGTCGATTTTCTGCATTAGAACTTCACCATTTTTGTAACCTAAAAAAAGATAAATTTATATTTGGGTCTGTATTTTCTCTAACCTAATACTTTTTTGAATTGTGAATATTCAACAAAAGTTATATTTGATATAGCTCTCGACTCTCGAAATAAATTTATAATCGGTGTCTGTGTTTAAATAATATTGGAATCCTTAAAACTGGCAAATCTTTGTGCTGGAAGTTATGAAAAAAAAAAACGTAGCCTACAATTTCGCAGAGCACATGCCAAAATCAAATGGCATTGAAATAAAAACAACCTCAGTCCTCTCACTCTTGGCTCTGGTCTCTTGCTGCGTTCAACTTGTTTGTTCCTCAAATTTGTTTTATTTTAACGTCGCATAAAATAAAATCTTATATAAATATATAAATAAAAAAAGCATATTCCAAAATCCAGATATGTGCTTTCCCGATAACCTTTTTCAATGGTGGGCGTGATTAAGTATATGTATATTCTGCACCCTAACTTTCTTAAAATAAAAAATGCTTAATAACAGAAGACTAATAGGATGTTAACATTGAAATTTTGGTGCTCCATTGAAAACACTACAATTTGAATTTGGCGAAATGAATTTACATGATTACAAATTAATGGGTTGTGGTGAATAGTTACTGAGAGTATCTCGTTTAGAACCATTGGATAGAGACCTCAATCAAGATCTCGATTAACCCTTTGAAGGTCGGTTGCTATTATTGCTATTATTATTATTGCTATTTCTGAAACACAAGTTAATCTCGTGTGCTGAAACTTTCTGTACCTTCCTAAAAATCTATTACCAGCTATTTGCGTCTGTTTTCGCTGGAATTGCCGATGTCTACGTACAGATAAGCCACCTTTGTTCATGCTGGGGTTTCTAAACGTGAAAAATGTGTGTCAAGTTTAAGGGTAAATGTTAATAACTCAAAATACAATTTTATTGATTTTTAGTTGTGGTATTTTTACTTTATAAACAAATTTTTAAAAGTAAAAAAAAAAGTNAACAAGTGAATGTAATAAGTTTTGTGATTAATAAATTTGGTTGTTTAAACCTCTGCCGCGAAATGCCTCTTTATTATGTAATTCAGATTAGCACAGTCTCTTTATTACCAATATATTTGACATAAAACTGTGTGAAAAGATGTACGTATCTCAGATGAGAGTAATGTAGTTTTAATTATCTGTCCACGCACCACGAAAAAAAATGCAGTTTCTTATAGGGTGACAGTATACCGCACCCGACCACTGAAGAGTTAAGGTATCTAGGGGAGACAGTGTGTCAGGCTCGCAAAAGAACGCATATTGTTTAAACAATCTTAATATACATTATGAAGAATTTCTTAGAAGTTTGAGTAAAATAGAATAAAGTAATTAACCAGAATCAAACCAAATGCTGCTAAAGTTATGGAAAATGACAGGCAGATACTACAATCGAACAACTGGACCAAAACCACGTGGAATATTGTTAAAAATTACTCGTCCTCTTCTGAAAATCGCGAAGAAAACATTTCTCTACTAAACGATAGTAAAATTGTACCAAATCCACTGGACATCGCAAATTTGTTGATTCTCATTTCTCGGAAGTGGATAAAATATCGAATTAAACATCTCAAAACCAATATTCCCCAAATCCATCAACCCACGTACCCCATCTTATATTCACTTCCGAAACTAACGCTCGAGAAATCATGAGAATAAACAGTTCATTTTTAAAAAATCAACAGGACTAGTCATACCCGAATTTATTGTTAAATTTTCGTCTCACGTTATATTAAATTCACTCAATATTTCTAATAGTTGTTCATCAGATAGGGTGTTTCCTTGCACACGAAACACTAATTTGCAGCTAAATTAAAACCTTTACACACGAAAAGAAAATACACTAAATGTTGGAAACTATCAACCAATTTCTCTACTATCCACTTTCTCCAAATTCCTAGAAAATAAGTTTCCTTTAGATTTGTTATCAAAAGTTAACATTATCTCTGATGATCGAAAAGGTTTTAGGAAATCCTTTTCCATGATTCAAAAATCACATTTTTTGATTTGCAACCACACCTGACTGCCAAGGACTTTACCCAACACGGTTTACACCTAAGACCGTCGGGAAACAGCACTTCGGTTCTCTCCTAGCTTCACATCTGACCTCACATCATCCACCTGCCCCATTACCCAATTCTACACCTCCTCCAGCACCTACCTCATCTCCTCCTCCTCCACCTCCCTCTGCTCCTCCTTCTCCTCCTTCTGCTCCT
>NNCF01126377.1:17781-50450 GCA_002313205.1 Laupala kohalensis | reverse complement strand
CTTCAGTAATTCGGTCTTAACAAACACGACCGTTTCATAAATATAAATGCAGGGAAGTGTTAAGATATTTAATTCCTTGAATAAAGATTTACAAGAATTTCAGGGGTGAGATTTACAAATTATCCGAACTATCCTCTTCTGAATTCTGAAAGTTTGAATACTCTACCCGGAATTGCTCCAGAAGGTAATGCCGTAACGTAAATAGGAGTAAACGTTTGCAAAATACACGCAACAGGAAATACGTGGACTAACTGCGTTAACTAAGTTTCGGAATGCATAACACAATTTGCTTAATTGGGAATTAAGATTGTCAACGTGACAATCCCATTTGAGGTTTTCTTGAATATGGAGACCTAAGAATTTTGTATTCATAACAGTTTTTAATTAGTGTTTGAATAACCGTCCCTGTGTGTTCTCCCATAACCAGTACGTGAATCATACTATTTCCTACCAAAATTGCCGCCCATCCTCTCTCACGAACAATACGATAACTAATTGTCCATTATAGACGTAAGTTTCAGTTCAAGTCCCATGTCCATTGTATTGTCACCCATATGCTTTATTAGCTCAACCGTACTTACCAAACCTTTTACTTGTGTTATTTTTATCACCATTTACTATTCTCATTTTCATTCATTCTCTTATTCGCTTGTGCTCTTCACAATTTTAACTTCTTACTGAATGGTTTCCTTATTTCGTCTTGATTCATCTTTTCGCCAGTCCTCTTTATCATATCCGTCTACTGTCGTATGTAGGATTTCATTTTGTCCTGCCATCTTCGTATCCGTGGAGCATCCCTCTAGAACCGTTTTACCCTTAAATTTCTCCCTATTCATTGTCTTTACTATCTTTGCCAACCGTTTTCCGCTTTCTAATAATGGATTTGTGTGAGCCTTGCCACTTATGCACATTCATACACCGTTACGTCTTTTGTTCCCCTCATTCTCCGTATCTGAGACATGTTTAATCGACCCCTATTCCCTACTTCATTGCCCCAGCGTCCGTAGAAAATAATCCTATATATCCCCTTCCTTTTCTCCTACTTCTGTATCCCTTACCCCATCTTCTTCCTCCTGTTCATCAAACACCATCTGTACAACAAGCAGCAGTTTCCGACCATGACGCCTCGTCTCATCCGCCTCCATTACATGTGCCTCCTTTATATTAGCTCCGTACGTATTCATAGCGGAAATTATATAACAATAGGTGGAGAAAGTGGGGTGGCGCCATCTATATTCAATGTCATGATACTTCATTGTATAAAGAATATGTAGTCATACTATCCAGTTGATTTATTGTCATACTATCATGATACTGTGCCTAAAATTATTCAATATTACACAAATCGCCAACCTCTACGAAACAAATCCTTGAAACTCACTCANTGTATAAAGAATATGTAGTCATACTATCCAGTTGATTTATTGTCATACTATCATGATACTGTGCCTAAAATTATTCAATATTACACAAGTCGCCAACCTCTACGAAACAAATCCTTGAAACTCACTCGCGTGCAGGTAGCGGTCCACAATGTCATTCTCATCAGCTGCTACTGTGAGGTTAAAGCGTCCCGCTACTCCTTTTACTTACGAAGCGTGAGGCAATGCGAAGTAATTCGGGAAAACCGTATTCAAGAGAATGAGCACTATTAAAGAAGAAATAATAAACCTTACAACTCAAAATCATGTACCTAGTAAATTTACTCTCCAGTTTTACAGACAACTTCACAAAAATTTCAAGAAAAGCGTGCTAGGAAAATTTTTAGGAAAAGCGTGGTTACAAAGAATTTAAGTAATATCCAAATAAATATTAATAGTAGTCACAAAAGCGACTCAGAAGAAGATATTTTAAGTTGCCAGAGGTCTGACGATATTTTAAGTTACCAGAGGAAATCGATATGTCTGAAATGACAAAAGTATGCGGTAGCTAGAAAGCTTACTCTGTTCGTTTATGCCGAGTATCTAACTTGCGTCCTTAACAGCATGTTGGGGGCAAAGATACTACTCCAGTCTGTCGGCTTGAATCATTTTATAATTTAAAGCTCATAAGACTTACTCTGCTTTGATCACTTAAAATTGAGCACAGGGTTAAGGGTATATCGATGATAATCGATGCATGGATGAACACGGAAATTAGTAGTGTATATAATTATATTGATGATCCCTTACAGGAGAGTTATTGCGTTTTTACGTCATTATTACAACAGATAATTTCTTACTTTTATTATAAAAACAAGTGTCTTATAGTATTTACGAAGGGTATCGCACGGTCAGCGATGACTGCTCTTGGTGATAAGCAACTACTTTTGGCTTTCAGCCATCTCTGGAGATATGGACTGACGACGAAAGCAGCTGCCAAGGCAACACCGCAGTGATGGCGTAGACATGTCAGGGAAGTGGAGGAGACTCAGTCAGCTGATACCTTTCCACTTTCAATTATATTTATCATCTACAATAAATTTTACTGACGAAGCAAAATATCTGGATTAAATACTTTCCATAACGTTTTTCGTAGACAAGTATTTTCTATTTTCTAAATAGGTCAGAAAATTTGCAGTCTCTTTTCAGTTTAAGAACAGTAAGTCTGTAACTAATAATTCGAGGCATACCTATGTAACGTTAATTATTTTGATAATAAATAGTAGACTTTTCTGTAAAGTATGGCCTACTACGTTTCGCAATAGGAATCAACAAAATTAATTTGTTTTCTAATTATTCCTTCGCACATCAGAAGTTCTGTCGCTCATTTGAAACACGGAGGGTACCGTTTGAAAACACTATTGTAGGTAGGAAGGAGTAAATATATGTCTTATATTACTCGTATCTATTCCTTTTTATTGGTCAATACTATCTATTGCATTCGATGAATCCAACTATCTGTAAAGTTAGTGATGATGAAATACCAACGGCTGTGACGTCTGAAGAAATAGTTATTGTCAATCACTATGACGGTCACGAAGTTCTAACAATTACTATGCATCAAACAGGAAGATCATTTGGTCAATGGTGATATCAGTCAGTTTCCTGGAATAAAATAATCTGTGCGGTGTTTAAAAATAGTAATTTTTCTCAAATTAAAATAAGTGATGTAATTGTTCGCCCCTTACTTCGTATACCTAGCAGTAGCAGAAAATCGTTGATGATACATACTGGATATCAATGGAACACAATGCATATCGAGTTTTTACATTAGTCGGGCAATTGTACGAAAATAAACCCTCTCACATATCGTGAATATGCCAAGAAACTTCTTTTGAAATAAACAAAATAAATAAATTATTCTAAAACAGTAGTTAAAAACAGCGTATGATAATAAACAAATTTTCCCATGGAATCCAATTCTTTTACGAAGCACTGAAATGTTGTCAGAAGCAGTAAACGTCGACATCAACAAGGGACCAGCACTTCAAGTTAGTCAAGTCACTGAGATGCATAATTGTTTTCTTTATTTTAATTGTCATAAAACACAACAATATGAATAATAATGGCGAAAAACATGATTTAATTTCTATCTATCAGATAATAATATAGTACTAACAATATTCAGGAACTCGTTTGAAATGCACAAAAGCATGTGAAAACATGGTGGTCGAGCGCAACGATTTCGTGATTTACGAATCTCACCTCGGAAAAAGTGGAACTTCTTTTTTGTAATGTCCGTTGACCTATAAATAAAAGTGATGTAAAAAATACTACGGAAAATTTACTACAAGTCAATGTAAACTTCCATCGCTTTCGCGATTTTAGAATTGGTCATTTCTTTGGAAATAAGTGTTTTCTTCATAAGAAGCGATGTATTACGCCGTCAATTATAAATGCAATTGTATCATTTAAATAGTCGGTGAGGTATGTTTTCATGTTAAAATCACAATAAGTACATGTTACTCTGTTTAATTATACCTATTTCGGACATTTTAGTGATTTCATTGTACCTGCGCAAGTACTACCTTGATAGCGGACAGGTCAACTGCCCACTCGCACTCCTCACTTTCACAATTGTCCTAGCACTTAATGGAATAGTTTTCCGCAGAGGTTGTTCGTAAATGTTGAGATGTACAAATATTTTCAAACATACTGAATTGAAATGCAAAAAAGTAAACAAAAGTTACTAGCAAAATTTGAGACCAAATAAGAGACTAAATATACACGGAAATACAATTTTTGAAATACATTTTTTTTAAATTTCAAGAATATTTAGTACAGAACACGTTAATCGGATATATTTTAAACCACATAAAGTATTAAGTGCCCTGATCGATGGTTTTGTACATACAACAAAGAAATATTTTAGTTATAAACATATTTAAGAAAAGTGAAATAATTGGAGTTGTGAAACTAATACATAAGCTCTTAAAATATTATACCGAGGGCTCTAATGACCTTGATGTTGGCGAACCCTAGAGCCCCAACTAAAAAAAATATTATACCCTTGCTAATTAGAAGTATTTCGCCAAGTTTACCACATATTATTTTTAAAGCTAAGCTAAAAGGACAATCTTTTCAATTCTTTAGACTATTCAAAAAAGTTACTATGATCAATACATTATCCTTTAAATTGGACATGAAAATTTTCTGACTTCCAATGAAAATATAACGACCAAGTGAATAAAATATTACGAACAATTTGTAAAAGATTAATTCGTACGATGTTAAAATAATAACTATAAAGGGACCAGCAGACAAGAGTAAAGATTATTGATAAATCAAAGCGTAAGGTCACAATTGATAATGACCCACCCATCTACCAATATCAACAGAATGTCCCATGGAATATGTTTGGTTGATAGTATTTATATCCGCTAACTAGCAGTTAATTATGTATAATTCTATACCAAATTTCTATTTTTCTAGAACATCTGGTTTTATTTAAAGATTCCTGAGATCCTAACGTACAGCTCGGAAGCATTGATGTGTAATGATTAGTGTAATGTTTAGTGTGTTCACTTGAGTGTACAAGAACTCTCATTTCATCGGGTACGAATTAAGGTATTTTAGGATTATTTTTCAATAGTTTAAATTTCTCTCATAATTTCTTCTCATAGTTCAAATATTTTCTATTTCAGGATTGGGTGAAATCCGTTTATCTGGTTGTTGTGGAAATGATACCTCGTTTTTGACTGCCGTAATGGACGTGTTGATTCGGTCAAATACATATACAACCTGGATCATGTTAGGGGTACTTGGATAAATTTTATCAATACGTCTGATCAATGACACGCTTCAGGTATGGACTCGGGATAATATTGTTGGTTCATGGTGCGCGCAGAAACTGGTTATAAATCGTGAATAATATCTATATTTGTTTGTATGGTATTAGACACTCATTAACACATTTTCAGAATTCTAAAATTTCAACCTAATTTATTCTACATTATTTTATTTTATTTTTTTTTTACACATAATACGGAATTATTTGTGTGTGTAAACACGATATTTTGAGTACATTGAGCACAACGTTTTAGGATCGTGCAAAGAAGCGAGCGCTACAATATAATACCAAAAGAATAAGTATGGCATGAGAGAATTTTACGGAGCAAAAGACGACATTTCGAGTGTATTCTTATTTAATGACTCTCCACAAAGGGCGTGGGAACCAACAAGATCACGTAAGTCCATGAAGAGTGAAGTGATCAATCAATTGATTAAAAAGTACTTGATTAAAAATGTTTGTTTGTCGTTGAGTGATTATAAAAGGTGCAGCGACCTTGATGCGGGGACACTGAAGGTTATCTCCAAATGGATTCTTAAGAAGAAAGTTATCACTTAATAGATGTTATAACGATATCACAGGTGATAACAAATTTCTACAAGCCATTGTTCAACCTATCTTGGTGACATAATTCATCAGCTGATAACTCAAGCAGGCTGTTATATATCTCATACTTAAAAAAAAGTGTCAATAATGTAATAAGAGAATTTTTTAAATCACTCTATTTTTCTTAAATCTTAATGTGCCCATTTAGTTTTTTATGTACTGAGTTAACTCTCAAACATAAACTCGCATCTAAACTAAGGAAAGCATCAAAAGACATATATAAGTACGAATAATGCACACATGAACTCAATAAATTTAAGATTCTATTTTCAACAATATATTTGTAACATTGAAAAGAAACCTCGAATTAAATACAGAATATTGACCATAATATTGACCAGCATTCACCAAATAATAAATATTTGAGAATGTCTATTTTTAAGATGTATTTTCGGACTCGAAATTCCAGAGTACGTTGAATTTGGCAGTAGATTAGACATCACTACCATCAGCAGGAATGAGATGTGGGGCTACAAAAAGTTTTTTGACGAACAAAAGTTCGTAGGTCCTAAAGGGGGTGAAGGACGAGCAAAGAACAAAACTACTGCACCGTCCTGTCTCTTATCACATGCTTTATATTCTAGCGCGTGTCTTCACTACTTGCAATAGTGTTGTATGATTCGATTAGCTGAAATTCATAACATTTTGTGGTATTATAATTTAAAAAATTAAGGGAAGATAATGTGACAGCAAGGTAGAGTTTTAATTGCTTATGTATTTCGTAGTTCATGTGGCGAAAATGGAATAAATATGAAATATTATAAATATTTTTTTAAAGTGTGAGGGTCAGTGGCGGATCTATAGACCTGAACTCTTGAGAGATAAAATTGAAGTTGATAAATGGCATACTTTGTAAAAGTTTTGTTAGTTATTAATAATACCAGATTAATAAAAATAATACCATATTAATAACTTGAATAAATAATTGTTATTGTTATTAATAATACTAGATTATTAATTATTTATGAGATGCATTTTAATTAAAGGTAATATTTATAAAATTAGTGTTGCAAAACCATAATTTTTAAACAAAAATGCTCCCCGGCTCCCCTTGATTACGGTCTGGATCCGCCACTTTTGAGAGTGAGTGACTACTCCCTCTAATCTCTGCCACTGATTATCCCTGAAACAATGCCTCGAAATCGTCTTTTTAACAGATCTCCTTTCGGTGAGTTAATTGTGAACTTTTGAACACAAGTTCTACTACAGTTAACGTTCATTATATAATCTAACTAAATAAATAATCAAAGACTTACGACCTTACATGGACGAATAATATATATTTTGTTGAAAAGAGCTCGCAACCTAAAAAAACGAAGTCGAAACTTTGTGAGCTCTTTCACAAAATATATATTATTTGTCCATGTAAGGTCGTAAGTCTTTGATTACTTTCTACGCAAGTTTCCACTTTTTCCTCAAATTACAGCTTTGTTGTTTTCCATTAATAAATCTATTAGTTTGGAGTATTCATTAAATGTGATCTCTCAAATTTTCATAAAATAAGCTCTTATATTGGTGGACAATTAAGTTAAAGTGTAGGTTAGTAGTGTAGAGAACAAAACTGCTGAATGAACAGCTCGGGTTCAACTTCCAGATTTTCCTCGCCATCCAGACTAACTCTCAGATCTACTCACTAGGACATAAAATGAATAAAGGATCTATCACGGAAGTCAAAGCGTTCGGAGCGTGTTGCAAACCTCATCTATTCCTTGTCTCGAGCTATTAGATCGTGGAGCTGTTGAAGTGAACCTCAAACAGTCTCAGATCTGTTGATGGCAACAGATTGATCTTTGTATTGAGTAAACCGTCACTTTCTCTGGTAGGTAACTCTTTGTCCCTCTTCAAGTTGTACATTTTTCTTTGACTGCCATTTACATCTCGTCCAAAATTTATTTGCTTCCATGTCTCTCGACCGACCAACATAGTATGTCACTATGGCTGCTCAACTTTTAACAAGTGCCTCATAGGCAGCAACTTTTTAGGTTCTTGAATACTTGGAATTGACAATTATAAAGTACTAGCTGAGTAAAGTAAGATACCGCATTACCTAGGTTTTTTAAAAAACATACGTCTAACATCCTAATTTTACAAATTTATTAGAATACAAATTTAATAGGAAACTTTATTGTGCACAACATTTTGTTATTCACCTCTAGAAGCAACAATAATCAAATCTTTGACAAAATGACAGGGTGTTGCATTTGTATTGTAAAGGTTTACTAAGAAAGGATATTTCGAAATTGTGATTCAAAGGAACTAGAGTGAAATGTATTTTTTCGAATTTCACAAACTAATTAAGATATTATAACGGTTTTTTTTACTTTAATGAGCTATTTTTGTCAACTCAAAATTATAAAGTCGGTTAGTTTGTTGATACCTGCACAAAATAACCCCGCCCTACCTACGTTCTTTGACTTTGTTTTTGTGCAATTTTTACAATAAATTGAAAATGAAATAACAAATCTTGCCTTGATTAAAATAAACCAAGAATAAAAACAACACATATTTGAATAAAATTTGTATATGTTAGAGATTTCACAATTGCTGTACTGCTCTAAAACAGAGAAAAACATTTTGCCTATTTCTTTGGAAACTTGACATCACAAGGTTCCTTTGGTTTGTCAACGTCTGGGCATATATCGGGTTCGCTCTTTTCGCAGTGACCAATCAGCATCCTCTTCACAGTTGCTATAGCTCGTCCTGGGTTCAGGTGCTGCAAATCAGACGGAAAAAAGGAAAAAGAATCAGAGTAGCTCCTGCATCGCTAGGAAGTATGGCATTCGAGACACACTCTGATCTGAACTTATCATCTCCCCCAAATATTGGTGACTCAATTAAAGAAAGATACTTTAATTTAGTTTAATTTAATTGTATTTCACACGATGTGTTACTAAAACATCCCAAAAATCTAAATTAATACTTACGGTCTCGCACTTTTTCTGCGCACAGTGGCCGGTTCGATCGGTGCAATTGCCAGGGGTCCTGAGGTGCGAGTGGCCCCTAGTCTGGTTTTTAAACGCCAAAAATTTATTTTCACGATTTTTAATTACTTCCCCATAAAAAATGGTTAGAGGTGTCCTTGGGTGTCATTTCAAACAATGTTTAAAAAGTTCGTTAGGTCATTTATAAATACAGCATAACTAGTGTTCCGACGAAACATGAGTTAACTAATAGACAAATATCCTCAAATAGAATTATTTTTTTAAATCTAGCCCACCACCCCAATCGGAAAATGTTCCATTCAAACTGTACAATTAATAAATTTGAATGTAAATGGGTACACATGTAAGTGTACATGTATTTATACATGAAGTATAAATATATTTATTTATTTGCAAAACAAACTTTATTGTTACAGTTATTTGAAACTTTTCAGTCGGGAAAGCGTGTCAAAAGGTTTAGCTCGGGGCCCCCGATGTGAACATGACTCGGGACCCTGGAAGGGTGTGTATCTCCACGAAAATATTCGCAGTAATATCCCTCTCCAACATGCAATACTGTACGAAAATGGTTTTTCTTATTTCAAAATATGATAGTTTATCGTTCCAGTATACACAGTATCGTTACACAATATTATAAAATATCATATTAGAAAACTATTAATTCCGTTCTTATGTAACTATAGTCACACGGTAATTATTTAGTTTAGTTTCTGACAATTTTTGCTTATTTCTTCCTAAGCTACTCGTAAATACGGCAGAGTACAGTAGCACGACAAAGCAAGACTATTTCCGAGACGATACAGTCTTCTACACAATAAAATGTTATGCAAAGTAAGCTTCATTCGTTTTTTTTCAGTTAGCGAGGTAACTTTTTTGCAACAATGTTTAATATTAATAAAAGTGTAGTAAAGGATTTTTTAGTTTTTATAACTTATGGAAATTTTCTGTATTAAAGCTATAATTTTAAAACAAATTCTACTAAAGGAATATTTTCTTCCTACATAAAGAAAAATATTTCTTTTAATTTCTTGAAATAAATTTATGACAAGTTAAATATTTAGTAAAAGTCTTTTGAAAGAGAATCAGCTTTTACTTTAATATTTCCGAATTGCTCAATTGTGAATGTACACTGTCTTGTAAANGGGGGGGGGGGGAGGCTCATCTGAACGCCGGTGTGTCTCGGGGTACGAAGTATCCTTGAAGAGAGAGCAGGGACCGGAGTCTTCCTCCGAAAAATTTTGGTTTTAAAGTAGCCTCAAAAATTAGTTTTAGAACCACTTTTGTGTCCGTAATTTACGACCGTTAAGTGTATCTTTTTACCCAAACTTGAACTGAAAGGTAAGTTGCATTGTCCTGTTACCATAACTTAAGTGTTTAAAATTCGTTAATTCCAAAATTGTTTGAAGACCCTTTTTTACCAAAATTCTTACTTTCCCATTTGCTATTACATATTTCATGCCTTGGAAATCAATCAAGTAATATACTTTTTATTCACGTTCATTAGAGCCCTCCCCCACCATGTTCCGTGAAATCCGCTGTTGTAACCTGTCAAGAGTCAAATTCGGTACCTTGGGACAAGTGCTGGTGCAATTGAAGATAGTATGACAACGATACACAGCATAATAGTTGTTCAGCTGCAAAAGACGTTCTCTCGCGAAGTCATCTCGTGAGTCAAGTATCCAGCGATAAGCCTGTCAAACAATAATATTTGTATTCAAACGAAAAATAACAACGTACACAAAGACGAACTAAGCGGAACTGAAGGGGGTCCTAAAAAGGAAAAGAAAGGAATGTAAGTTTTAGGTCAAAAAAGACATCTACTTCTATGGCTCCTGGGACCAACTTATTTGTTAACTTTTTATGCCGGCACTTCACTTGGCGTAGTGTATTTGCCGACACGGCCAAGAGTCTGGGTTTGATGTGATTGCTCTACTGAGGCAAATACGCTAATAAGCGAACATCCGTATCCGTCCTCTTGTTGGTTTTCAGTCGCTCATCAAAGGGCACTTTATATCGAATTTGTTGGCAAGATTGATGGAAATAGGACGGGGTATATATGGAGGATCAAGGATAGGTAAAAAATAATTATAAAGTTTGTTAAATAGCAGAGATCCTTGTATTGCTTTATGTGACAGAGACAAGGAGACTGGCAACAGTCAAGACAAATAAATAAATAAATAAATAAGTCGCTCATTAAAGGGCACAAATAAGGCAAATATATATGTGAACCGTCCACACTTGGTTTGCCGTGTTTCACTCAGTAGGGCGGGCATGATCAAATTTTGTTGATATTCTCGTTCTTTAAACTATATTTTGACATTTGTTATTCTACAATTTCTTTAATATGGACTGGAAAATTTACATGAACTGAAAAACGAAAAAGTAAAACTTTCTCTTGAATTATATCAAATACATCCCGTGCATCATCGGTGTACGAAAACATTTGGCGTTATTTAATTATTTGCGTGTTCGGATCATGCGTGGATGGTGTATTTGTATGTCAAATATTTTGCTAAATACAGCGAATACACTACATAGATACCGCAACGCCAAGTGAAGTGACGCAAAAACTTCTTTTTGACTTGTTTCTTGAACTATCAATAATTTATCGAAAACTAATACGCGATTGTTATGTTTCTGCTACATCGTTATAAAGCAAACAAACAACCCTGAAACCAACGAATTTTTAGGTATATTTTGGTTTAACCGAATATGATTTCGAGATTTAATTTTTTTGATCCCTTAGTGGTTTTCAATTAATTCGAATAAACTTTGGGGGTCTAATATTTTTGCTTTCTTAAAGAATCTTATAATTTATTTAATATTACAATTAATAAATAATTTACTGTTGTATCCTTAGATTACCTCTGGGCCAAAAGTAGCTGCAAAATGTTAGGAATCCAATTTAGGTCAACAATCATTTTTGGCGTAAAGCAACAATTGTTATCCAAAAGCGTAGGGATAATTTTACTGAAATTAATGCAATATTGTTGTCTCACACAAATTGCCAATTTCTACAAAACAAAACCACGAAACTCACTCGCACGTAGGAAATAAATATTAATGATAGTTACAAAGTCGAATATCCCGTTTAAAAAAGTGTGGAAGTTAATAACACAGCGAACTACACGAGGTGATATTCGTTCCACACGCTCGACGCAAAGTAGCGTCACAAGAGCAAGTGAAATTGATTCGATGAAAGATATTGGCGACACATTTAAGTTTAAAGAAATCCGAAAGTACTCTCAACATAACATGAGTCATAAATATTATTGCCCATATGGTCGATAGTGAAGTAAAATATTTTGTTACACTATGTACAAATTCCATACCTACATCAAACTGGTTACACTGGCAATAAATAAAAGTATAAATTATTGTCAAAAGAGAAGTTACGAAGTCCCTATGACTACGTTTAGAACAATAAAGTAATTTAATGTCTCTACTGTACAATAAACTAATAAACACAGTGCATTGCTCTTCACGTTTCTCAATTAAGTAACTATTTATCTAAGTAAAGTAACATGTCTTTGAGTATAGTCCGTTTATCTAATTTATCTTCTACTGGTTTGACAAATGTCACTCACATGCAGAATGCAAGCAGGTCCAAGGAATTTCTTGTAGTTCCACCAATATGGCGGACATGCTGCAGAGCAGCAGCCGCATAGAATGCATTCATATAGTCCATCCTGTGAATTCAGCAATGTTACTTATTACAAACTTGTATGGATTACACATTACACAGTCACACACAAATTGGTCTGTTCTAAAGACTATGTATCATAATGTTTTTTGACGCGCTGAATCCGAATCCGGTGTCAAAATAGCTCAATCACTTTCCTTTCTACTTTCTCATATACGTAGTATATAGAAATTATTGTAATCACGACCCCCCAGGGGACGTACATCTAATAAGTACGTGTTTGGCAATCACGGGACCCCGAGCTGAGTCTGGCATTACTTTCACTTACTTGTGAAGGCTCCTTCCTTTCTCTTTTCTGACCTCCCTTGGTCACCTCTTGTTCTTTTCGATCCCGACGCCATTAGGGCCAGGGTATCTTTCATTTTCCTCATTTTTCCCCATCCCTCTCATTTTTGGTCCCTCCTTATTCTTTGTCCCCCCTCATGTTATATCCTCCCCTCATTTTTGTCCCTCCACTCATTTGTTTGTCAATGTTTTTGATATTTTATTTTGAGATATGTTTTGGTGTGTTGTAAATCAGGAGGGTTTTTAGTGGGTATGGTTGAGTCATTCGGCGAGTCCCACACGCGGGGAGAGTCATGTTGGCTCTCCCTAGTGCGTAACGAGTTTTTAGGGCTCCAATGACCTTTGATGTCGACATGAGCCGTAAAGCCCCACAAAAAAAAAGAAAAATTGTAATCACGAAAAAATTAGAAACCGAAATTTGGACGGAAATATCCGTTTTGGCGATCCCTGATTCTGAAAAAGAGGTTTTTGGCATAACATCCGTCCGTGCGCGGCGATTCTGAGTAAATGGATGAATCAATTTAATTCGCTTCGCATTTACGGTAGAATTTACTTGTCGATGCACGTGCTCTATTTTTTACCATGAAACAAATGTACTTTCACATGATGGTCAAAGTACTCTTTTGAATGTTTCTCAAAAACGACTCCAACGATTTTTCTTAAAATTTCTGTACGTAAAGTACAATTAGTATGCATTACATCCGCATTAGCTTTATTTTACTTGAAACTTTGGTATAGACGCAGTAAAATCATTTCTATCTGCTACATTTACACATTAGTTTAATGATTCAAGAAGCTTGAATAAAATTTAGCAGTGCAAATGAACCAAGAAGGCGTAGAATACACTTTTCGTACTGAAATGAAAAATGATAATATGCATTGGAGGAAAGCTAACGATAATACGAAATTCATCGATGTCTGTCTACAAATAAATTACATTTACATAACACTATTACGATATTTATAAGACATATGTCGCTATGTGCTTGGAAATAATATTCTGTATAATTATTTTACTTTCAAATTTCAAATAAAAGACAGAATAAGTTCATCTATCGACTTTGCACATGAATAGAGCACTTGAAGACCACCAAAATATAGAGGACCACGCCAGATATGACCCTTTCACTGTAGAATTTTTTCTCACTCTATGCTGCAGACGGAGAAACATATATGAGGAAGTATGTGCAATGGTTTTGTTGTTGTTTTAAGTTGCGAAATACAGAATATCCTAAAATACAGGAATTATGAAAAATATCGTTTTGAGTCACATGAGTATAATTGTAGAAAACGACCCAAAATGACTACAAAACCATATTCATATGTATTTTGATACGTAAATATTTATATATTTTGCACAGTTCAAAAATACTGGAGGGTGATAGTGATTATTCAGCACCTCAAAATACGTTTCGTTATGATCATGCAGTAACTTCTATTCTCTTTTCACAATTGTTCCAAATGCTCCGCTCCTCTATATTTTCAGTATTTACGTGATGTGTGACTATTATGTTGACATAAGAAAAGTAATCGTTTGTGTGTTGGGGGGGGGAGTGATGGAGCAATTATGAATTTTGATTCGAACTCAGCGTGTCAAAATGTAACTTACATAAATCTGGTCTTTGAAACTGACAAATTTTTCCCTCAAGCCGACCATGGGTCAGAAACCCTATTTATCTAACCAGAACAAGTTCTCACCAGCTTAGATCTGTCCCTGATGCTTTGTAGTAGTTGGCTCTCGTAAGTGGCGATGCCTGTTGACGACTTGCCACCCTTCGGCCCGCATGAAACTGCGGTCTGCTCCGATCTCTTAACAGGTTCTGTCTACGCCCGAATGTACACAGCATCAGAGATGACAATAATACAAACTCAAACTGTCCCACAACAGCCCTTCGAAGTATCCAAGAGGTTCGTGGAGGACAGGGCTTCACAATTAACAGGTCTTGGCAATAGGAGGAGACGATTTAATTCTTTAACGAAGTAAAAACGGTTGGGGATTATTAAAATGCATTCAAAATTAAATGAAGAACCTCTATGAGATACCTGCTCTCCGCAGCGCTTCAACCACGGGTGAATGCTGGCGTACTGCGCGAAGAAGTGAGTTTGGTCCACGACGAGGTCGCGCAGCACATACATGTGCGGCAGTGGGTACACGCGTAGTTCTTTTTCTTTGCCGCAATGTATTGGTCTAGACGTAGAAGCAACTTGTGAAATCGTGAGTCAGAGATTTAAAAGATTTACGGCCGTTCCATACGGACGTGTTTCTAACGCGTCGTTTCAAACCCGGTCATTGGATCTCATGTTAAGATACTGGTGATACTAGACTGCTTACAATACTCGCAGCAAAAGAATAGTAATGAGGTTATGGATCGAGAGTATCTCGTATATGTCCCATTCCAGGATGCATGCCGTGGCTCCCAGACAAGACTCCTATAACCAGTGAAAAACTACAAGCAGCCTCCTTGCGGTCAAAGGTTAGGGTACAAGTCATCTCCGTCACAATTGATATATCTTTTACTGCTAGTTCTACAAATCGGTTTATGTTGCCGACAGCATCTTAAAGCAAACTCAAAAATTATGCTGACATGAGTTAAACACCCACGTATCTTCAGTGAGAGGTAGAGTGGCAATCGACTTCCACGTGGTCTTTATGCTTCTCCCTCATAACTATTATTTCTCCGCCAGTATTGCAGCTTGGACGCGTGTCAACGAAGGGCAGCGTTCGCAACGCGCCCATACCTATCAGTCATTCTATACGAGTGTTTAAGTGGGGTCTCCACGGTTTAGGGCCCTGGGTTTCGACGGCGTAGGGCAAGGTGGCTATGTAGGCTGTATACTACTATGATATTCTTTTGATAAATTATAATTGGAACGTTGAGTTGGGCACACTTGAGATTTGTTTATTGAACATTGAAATCAATTTGAGATTTTCACCTAGCTCAGGGACTTCTAGACCTCGAGATTTAAAATTTTGTACAAGTATTTTCCAGGACTTCTCCCTGTGGACATCGAACATGTTTTTCGAAATTCGAATACGTTTTTTCTTTATTTACTTTTGAAGTATTTTTTGTTGTCCGACGCGCAACGATGATACCAGAAGGCTCGAAACTTATTCCAAAATATAAATACAGACATTTCCTCCGTGTAAAGAATGGGTACATTACAAGTGAATTAATAATTGCCACTTACGTAGTACAGGCGAGTTGATTCGTACCGCGTATGTTCATGGCGCACGAGCCACAAATACCCTCTCGACACGACCTCCGAAAAGACAGTGAAGTGTCCATGAAGTTTTTGATGTAAATAAGTCCGTCGAGAACCATACGTCCAGCCCTGAAAGAGACCATGCCAAAACAGCAATGAGTATAAGTGACATTTTATTTCTTAGCTTCATTATCATCGTATACGTTTGCTTTATTTTCTATTTCTTGATTTAATGAAAAATTATCAACTCCATGGGACAATATTCAGATTTTGACACTGAGACAGTGTGCTAATAAGTGTCCCGCAAGTGATATCGCAAATAATTTTTTCCTCTTAAATAAAAAAATAAGTATTGACTATTTCGAAGGATAGCTTTCCAAGGAGACTAATTTTGATATATCCCGACCATAGAAACGCAGCTCATAACTATCCGCAACATTTTATTTCAATTTGTAGCGGAGCTACATACCCTGACCGTAGTCAATGTGTAATGGGCAGAAGAGCGTAATGTGTAGATTGAACATTTTGAAAGTTATTAATAATAAACATTGTACAAACAAAACTTTATTAGGTAACAATGACAAGTTCTAGTACATTCTGTGAACAATAGCAATATACTGCGATATGATAGGACGAAATAATTATTATATTAAACAGAAGAATAATTAATATCAGACAGAGCCAATCATAAATTTGAGTAGAAAAACAAAAGACAGACGAAGAAGGACTTCTTGACATTCGAGTACCATCGTGCCTGCACGCACGCGGTAGTCGAGAGCTCCGATCATGCGTTATCTCTAGCGATCGGATTATAGTTCAAAAGTCTTTTATGTTACATTTTAGTGTTAGCACAACGTATTCCACGCGTTGAAACATAAATTGTAGAATCTTTAACAGCAAGATTGAGAAAAATCATCAACGATATACAGTGTGGTACAACAGGCTGCAGAGACGTCTAGTACCTAACGTGGACAACCACGAGATACGGCTTACCGTGAGTCAGAACTTAACTATTGTCAAGTTGACATCTTATTTATTGTTTGAGTTGTAGGAATTGTTAGGCCAGTAATCGTAAATGTGTAAAACGTAATTATTCGACAAATATAAGTCTCAATGCAATGACGATATAATTATTCAATTGCTAAATATCATATTGACATGCATCAACTGATTGAACATTGAATGTTAGTTTTTATTAGTAATAATGTCATTTCTATATTGTTTATGTGTTTATTTCCATTTTTCATTTATGTATTAATTGTGTATTTATTTCAGATTATGTATATGTGTATGTATATTATGTCTTACAGCCATTCCTCAATTCTTAATTTATATATGTAAAAAATAGTATTGTAAAATCTAATTACTTCAATCAAACAAGTTACGTCAATCACAAACAATATTATAATAAAATCTTATGTTAACATTTTGAAATGATTTCAGTTGTTTCATTTAACATGAGCAGCCTATAAATAACTTTTAATAATTGTTCTTGATGGTCACAGTTATTATTTAATACCATTATCCTTCTGATATTGGACAAAAATATGGAGTCAGATATGTTATATAATTAGATAACTTATAATTAAATAATTACAATACAAAATTTAGTGATCGCTACGTTGAATTGACATAAACCATCAGAACAAATTCATTGAAAAATTAATTGAAGTCACCTCATAACAAAATGTTGTATTTTGGTTACAACCAAAACGATTATTTTTGTATTATATTTATTTCAAAGAAGCAATATCTGTCCGAAAAAAACGCCACTGTAAAATATCCAATAACAACATCAGAAACACAACTGATAGTTGCAGCTGTACCCAGATGTTTGTTTTCGAGTTTGTTACTTTTATTAAACAAACAAAAGCTTAACGAACATACATATATGTTAAGACTTACTTGTTGGCGTCGATGCAATAAGTTTGCATTCTTGGTTTACAATGAGGGGAATCTGGGTTGTACCGGTACACCTTTATCCTCATCATCAGAGGTTCCTTCTCTTTAGGCTTTGCCTGTAAATGTTGAAGAGAATATGAAGGAAAGGAGTGATGAATAAATGCAATAGTGTGCTTCAGTGTTTATTGGAATCAACACATGCTGATTATTACGTTAGAGGTTATTAAAGCATATCACAGGGTGGTACTCAAGCACACTTTTGAAATTTGGACGGGGTACCCTTCCATTTTGTTTCGTCACATAAGACTTCCATAAAAATGTCAGATTTTAGAAGTATGTTCTAGGGGTCGCTACCGTAAAATTTTTAGCGACCCCTAAAAAATATTTTTTTAATCGGAAATTTCTATGGGGTCTTATGAGACAAAACGAATTGATTGCCCTGTCCAAATTTCAAAGTTTTTTAGTACACCCTGTGATATGCTTTATTAACCTTTAACGAGTGTCTTTACCGACAGTTGATTATTCCGAGTAAATAGTTGAATGTTAAGTAGGATGTTTTCGCTACAAACTTTATAGGATGAGAGGGTAGTAAACAAATACATTGAACTCGCACCGCTTCCTTCTTCTTCTCTTCGCATTCTTCTTCCGCATCCTTCGCTTTTTTTCCAGCCCCTCCGCGGCTACTTCCAGCACGTGTGCCCGACGGAGTACTTTGGACCAAGGAGAATCTGGATGCGCTCGACACAGAGAAGAGAGGTTGCAAGCTCACGATTAGAGACATCGGACGACCGCAGGGGTCACTGCTTGAACGCTGTATGCTTCGAGTCCACGCCACAGGAAAACTGTTTCTTGATCGACTACTGCACGCATCGCGGTATATCTGCAAATTAAAAATTTATTTTTTTAGAAAATAATTATATAAGAAGTTGAATGTTTGTATAATTACGAACCAATTTCTGAATTGAGATGCAGTTTTTTTTTGTAAAAAAGAAAAAAGAATCATTATCAATGAGGTAAGTTAATACATTTTAACAACTTAGTTGGAGATAGGTCATAATTGTTTAAACTTATGTGGCCATAAATGTTTAAACTTCTTCTTCCTATGGCTTTGTAGTCCGCGGTCGAGCATTTTTTCTTCCTCAAAATGTTTTACACAATTAACTATTCTTATTAGAGAGAAAATTGAACTCAAGTTTTATGTCGGAGAATAACGATGGAACAGAACTGAATTCAGGATTCAGAACTGTATTTTCTGGTTAAGAGAAGTTGAAACGTCAATGTTTCACTCTTTAGGAACTTGTTATATGACAAACTTCTTCCAACTTGGTACTAATACACCGTATATGAATTTTTTTTACTCAAGTCCATTTCTTTCGGTTTAATTAATCTGTAATTCGACGGTTAACTCCAACTCCCGATCGTCATTCACTTTTTAACTAATCAATGCAGAGGAGAACTCACTGACTGATATGGAAATGGTAACTCGGGAAATTAGTATTTACAAAATCCTCTTAATCGTGGAGATTATCTTAAATGAAAAATCGTTAAATGAGTTTGATGTTCACGAATTATTAATGTTAACAGACTCAAGAATTCTTACCTGACGAGCGGATCTACATAGAAAAGGAACAACTCTAAAAAAGTCCATCATTCGATTTCAGATTGCAATCAGAAGGAAGTTTCATCGACTATTTTTTGTTTCTTGAACGAAATTCCTGCTGCAATCGTAATACTAATTAATTTGTCTTCATTTTGTCATAATGCAAAAGATTCGATTCAAATAACGCATCATACACCTCCAGATAATAACGAAACAAAGATAATTCGTTGTAGTTTAAGTCAAGGGTTTCTATAACACCGTGAATAATATTAAATGCAACAATTAAATATCTGTAACAGCTCAATACTGTTTGGATTTGCCGTAATAGCTGTTTTAGGTCTCGTCCACATGGAGCATTAGCTACTCACAATAGTTACATACCAACCTATATGTAGGTCTAGTTCATATGAAGCGATTCGGCACATTTCACATTAGAACGAGGAATGCACAGGGAGAGAGCATTTTGTGGATGGAAAGTGTGTAGACCAATTGGAGCTTTCTTTTTTTCTAGTTCGAGAGCTGCGATTGGTCACTACCCGCTTCCGATGAGCAAAATGCTCTCTCGCCGCACATTTCCCGTTCTAATGAGAAACGGGCCATTATCGCGCCATCTATGGTACGTTTATTAGCGATAATGCTAATCCCGCATTCGGTCGTGGATAGCGTACATTTTGCGTAGGAATTTTTTAAATCAATATGCGTATTATAAACAAAGTTTCAAGATTTTCACATTTATTTCAATTTTGCTGGTTTTGGTAAATTTTGCTTTGAAATAGATAAGTCCGTGATTAAGGAAATTTATTTAAAATTTGACGATATTTTGTAATAAAATGTATTAGACAGCAAAGCGATGGCGAAAGCAGTAGACTTTGTAGCTGTCGCTGACGACAAACTCTTGAAAACGTGTCTACTTTTTTGCACCCATGAATATTCTAAAAATTCGAAAGATCGCATTCCTAATTCATCGGAATTTCCAAATAATCTTCCTCAATGAGACTCCTTAATGAGAAATGGTGCAACCTGTCAAATTGACATTTTTTGTGCGCAATGATTAACATTTCACTCCGTCAGGACAAGGCACAAAATATTTCTACCGCATTTCATCCATTAAAAGGTTAAATATTAAAAAAACTGAAATACTTTTTAGATGTTTATTTTTTTAACATTCATAAACAAAATGAAGTTAATCATTCAATTATTTGGTGAGATATAGCAAAACAATACACCATGCCGTTATCCCGAACGACAAAACCATAAAATTATTTATGCCCAGCATGCACACATTCAAAAGTGATTCAAGTACAAAATTCAAGTGATCAGTAAGACATAATAAAAACAGAAAAAAGTCATATTTCCCCCTATTTCACCATTTTAAAACGAGAAAAGTTTGAAAAATTCAATCCTAGTGATGTAGACCTTCTTAGTGATGACGCCTAGGCAATGTGAAAGCAACACTCCGTCCAAATTTCATGTTCCCATCTCCGATAGTCTCTGCTTCCCGTTTATGAATGAGTCAGTCATCCATTCAGGTCAAGGTCTCTTGTTCAGGGAGATTGACCGATTTTCCCGGACTCGCACGGGATTCATTAATTGTCACCTATTTCTATCTGTTTTGGCAGCGTAAGCGAATACACCTCTCCGAAGATGGATTTGTCCCGACTTGTCGAAAAAAACGTTTCTAGATATAAGATTAAAAACGTTTACATATTACAAAAGAGATAACTCACTTAGTTATGAGATTTAGAGAAAATATAAACTTCGAAAAATCACTTTTCTCCCTATATAAGGCCATTAAAATCTGAATTTCAAAATATCCTTTTATAGTGAGCTTCTTTAATACAAATACATCATTATTTCAAAATTTCCATTATATTTCTTTATTAAACGCACACAGAAAATTATTATAGTGTCAGTCATTAATGCATACTAATATATAAATATTAAATGTGAAAGTGTTTTGTCTGTTTGCTACATGTTCACGACTAAACCACTGCACCGTTCGTAATGAAATATGGCAAGGAATCGTAATGAAATATCCATGTTCTTCCTGGTTATTTAAGCTAACTTTTATTTTCAAATTGCGTGAATAGAAAGATAGAACATGGTTTTGATGATAATTTTTGATAAAGTTGGGGATAAATCTATCTTCGGGGAGATATATTCGCTTACGCTGCCTAAACAGTTAGAGATAGGTGACACTTATGAATGGCAAAATTGTTCGCCTAAAGAATTCTACAAAAAAGTCCGCAACAGAGTATTTTTATCTACAAAGTTTAACCAACATTGTCGGAAAAACGGAATTAAAAATAGAAGTGTTAAAATACTTCAATTTAAGAGAATGATTTAAGAAGGAAAAAAAATCATCATCAAACTTCATGAGTTTTCTGTTTTGTGTTTTTAACGTACATAAAAAACGTCTGTACTTGCAAAATTTGGACGTATAATTTAGAAGCGTTTTAATGAAATGGTGCAGCCGCGCAGCCACCTTCGTGACTTGTCTCAGAAACGGAAATTCGCCCGTAATAACCGTAACTCTCCTAAGGGTGAAGTGGTGTGCTAGGTTCATTGACGTTTTGATTTGTTTCTCTCACGGGCAACTTAACGGTGTTTGCTCAAGAGTGGTTTGATTCAAGGATTTACCCATTCTTGCTGCTGAAGGTGAAACTGATAAAAGTGTATACAATTACGTTTTGAATTAAATTTGTATTATTATGAATTTGTCTTCAATGGCTTAAAATCAGAGAGGCAACTGTGATAGTGCAACCCTGTGCTGTTACTGGAAGGAATACATAGTACTCACACTTTTATGATTAGTTTTATCTGATTTTATTATGCTACATGTCGCACTGTAACTGATATCCATATGAAATACATATGTATGTATATTTCAGGAAATTCAAAAATACGCACCAAATATTTCTACCGCTCTTCACCCATTAGAAAGTAAAACATTCGAAATTCCAGAAATTGGCTTTTCGATCATTAATTGAGGAATATATATGACAATTGAGTTGAAAACCACTTAGCTCCTAGGATAAATGAAAATGATAAACAGAAAATGATTTATGAAATGTTAATACTGGTACGCATGCGACCTCCGGCACGGTTATAGGGCATCAAAAAATTGTCTGGGAAGATTTCTTTTTATTCTGCTTATGGGAAGCTCTTGTTTGCCGAGTTCGAAGTGNCATGCTCGTAGTGCGAACGATATAGACCTCATCATTTCTGCTCGTTATAAAATAAAATATCGAAACTCAAAGACCTGTTCCAAACATTTTTGTCATACAAGAATAGAGGTAACGTTTCATATTTGTTCGCAAAATACAGTAAAAACTCACATTTTACCCTGTTTCACTCCTTTAAAANGTTGCGAGTTGCAGAAAATGTATGTTTATTGATGGAATACATAGTTCTGTGTGAATTTCAGTGTTTGGGATGTACCAAGGTGCCATGTTTATGTTTCTTAATAGTTTGCATTTTCCTAATGTGTGATTTTGCTTGGGAACCCCAGATTGGACTTGCGTGGATTAAAAAATTGGTCTCATCATTGTTTTATCAATGTGAAGTACTGTGAGGAAGTACCACGTTTTAAGAAAGGATCAAGTTGGTGATATCTATTTGTTGCCAATGAGATTCCATGGTTTATGTTATATTTCCATGTTAATCATCTATGCATAGAGATTCCAAGATATTTTACAGGTTTAGATGAATTAAGTCATTTTATTTCATTCGATTGATTAGATTAGATTTTATTTCATTATAAGCCATTAATTAGATTTTGATCGACTTTGAGCAGTCCCCTTCCTTTACAATCACCTTCGAAGAAATCCTTACTATACATTATTTGGGGAAATTAACTGCAGATAAAAGCTGGGAGCAATATCTAACTTAATACCTTAGATTATGAATATAAATCGTTTTGAGAAGATACTCGTTATCTAAGCTTATCAAATTTAGATTCAGACAATATAACGAAGTTTATTTGATTCAAGATGACAAGCCAGGGAGAGTCGTCTCAGAGTGAACCAGGTAATTCATGATTATATCGTAAAATTAGAATTTATTTTATATTAAATGACTTTAAATTGACATCTTATTTTCAAAAAAATAGAAATATTACATATCAAAAACATTTTTATCTTTTACAATATTTTTCAGTTTTAAAGTACAAATTTTTATGTTTCATTTTGGGTGAGATTTTATCACGTTCTTACTCGTGGACATTTAAAACATTTTTTGCTTGCTTCATCATAATTTCTATGACATATTCAGTATGTTAAACAGAACAGAACGAATCATGAAATATACCACGTCGTTTCGTAACATAACTAAGAAGCAACTAGTAGAAAGTTAGATAAAAGTGAATAGATTGAATGCTGAAAATATTTAATGCACATTCTTTTCAATTATTTGGCTACAACAATAATATATCTTTAAATTAATAACACTTACTTTTAATGATTTGGAATTCCTCAACATATTTTTAAAATCTGCCTAATTTGTCTCTGACATTTACTTAAAATGAATAAAGTTTTCGATCATAATAGATATATGCTGGGATTGTGTTGTGAATACATAAGAGAAATGTAATTTTCTTGAGACCTTCTGAGTTATACTTCAACTATGTCCAAAAGTTTAAAGTATAGAATTCAAACCGAATATATTTAAATTTATCTCTAAAATGATAAACCATATTAAAATTCGAAAATTATTTTTTCAATATTCAATTAAAAATAAAAAAATCTATTATAAAAATTAAACGCTCAGATATCTGTTTTTATTTTCTTATATTTCAGCAAAAAAGAAAACCAGGACAAGTACAATGACTGAAGGCAAAGTATACAATGATTGCGTACATGGCCATATTAAGCTGCCACCAGTGTGTGGTAAAATAATTAATACTGCGGTGTTTCATCGATTGCGAAATGTGAAACAAATGGGATTTTCTTACCACGTCTACCCCGCTGCATCTCACAATCGTTTTGAACACTCTTTAGGGTGAGTTTTTATCGAAGTCGGAAACAAAGACGTTATTCGGAGCAAAGACTAATGTTTTGTGAACTACTTCCGCAACAAATCGTACCTTACTGTAGATTACTGTGGTTTGATTATTCAACCACCAATATCAGGGGACCGAATTATTCATTATAAAAATAATTTCCGATATATTCATTATAAAAATAATTTTCATTTAATTTTTATAAAATGAACTTATATACATATTTTCATAACCAATTTGATGTGTTGATTCAATTTGTTAATTTAATGAAAATTATGTCAAAATATATTTAAAAACAAAACTGTTATTTGCTTTTTTTAATTTTTAGTATTATTTTACTAGGGTACAGAGCAACGCTCGCATTTAGTCAATATAAGAATATTTTCAAGTAATTTTTTAAAATTAATTCTTATTTTACCGATTTATCTATTATTTTACCGAAGATATATTATTATTTCTTATAATACTATTACCGCAGACCATCCAGTTGCCACAGAGAGGCGCCCGCATTACCGGCGAATTTGTCATTTATCATTTCAGTCATCGGTAGCGAGTTTTGTGCATTGCTTCAGCGTAAAACATTCCACAGAACAGTCCAATGTCATGTCACCTGTCGGTGAGCGCCCAGCGGATGTATCTCAGACAGAAGGAAAGGAACTGTGTTTTGTTCACAGAAAAGCCGAATTAAACTCGTTCAAACCAGTTATTGCTCGTATAATAAGAGTAAGATATTTTCTTGATTTTTTCATTTGGAATTACACATCACTAAAAAGTTAAGAAAAATCACATATAATCTTCTGTAGTTCTTAAGTTTGTGGTCATTCCCATAAGAAGTCTTTTCTGAATTTAAAAATTAATACTTTTAATCAGAATGAATTTGTTAGCGAGAAACTAAAGGGAATTACTCCCTAATATGTGACTGCTGTATCTTCATGTCTGAAAAGTAACTAATTGTATTACTTTCTCTTGTCATTCTTCATGAATTGTCTCAAATGAAAAATCATGACGAAGATTATCTGTATAGGGGCGTGATCGTTATATTACATTTAACTATTTACCATTTTTTTATAATTTAGTTTAAAATACATATTGAATTTGAACTGTTGCAAGTTCAGAGAACTGTCTCCCAGATGACGCTCGTCAAGTCACCAATTTCGATGAAGTATGAAATAAAGTTTATTAGGTTTATTTACTTTAAATACGAAAGACCGGATAATGGTTGCTTATACCATTTACCTCTTCCACGATACAATGAGCCTACTGATTGGTACTCTTATGTTAGAGTTTCTCCAAAATCTTCTGACTCCTTAAAACCTTTTTTCCTACTGAACTACCCTGAAATATTTTTGATACTTCAGAGAACACTGAGTGAATATTTGATTTTGTACAACCATACACATTGCGACAATTTACTGGAAGAATATGGTTTTGTATCATGATTATGTATAAAATATTCCGTATCTACGTCTCGAAGTAAGGTGTTTTTGAACTTAAAAAATATGTTTTGAGTAAGGGATGTATACAAAAGTTTAAAATTCTTAACCTCATTAAAAGTAAACCGATGGAGAAGTAATATTCACGAAATTTACTCTCCCCCTCCCTTGTACACATAGATGTTCACGTTAAGATGTACTCTATAAATTAGAAGATATTAAAATAAAACAAATAATAAACAGTTTACATAAGAAAAATCGCTAAATTTATAATGATCCAGCAAAAACACTTAACCACGAGTTGCAACAGAGATAGAAATTCCTGAGGTTTGGTCATATACAACCTCCATCAGATTAGCAATGTTTCAACTTTTATCAAATCATCAGGGAAAATCTTCATCAGAGATTGATGTATATAAAGATGTTGATAAATATTAATATAAAGATATTGATAAAGACTAAGTAATAGTCGAAATGTTGACAATCTGATGGATGCTGTATATGACCAAACCTCAAGAATTCCTATTCCTGTTTAAGTGATCTATTATACCTCACTAATGTCTTTTCAATCACTTTATATTCATAACGATAAATCTCTTTCCAACATTTTTTTCAGTGTATCATACTTAGCGGGGGAAATGGTTGACATTTTGAACGATGGTGAGATAGAATGGATTAGCCTAAAAGAAAAGATGTGCTTGCAAATAGCAGGTCTATGTCATGACTTGGGGCATGGGCCTTTCTCCCACTCGTGGGAAACCTTCGTCAACAAGGCGCAAGGCACAGAAGAAGACGACCACACTCATCATTTTAGGGTGAATAAATAATTTTAAAACTTTCAATTTGGGAAGAATATAAATGCATATTTTAAGGATAATGTAATAATATGCGTAATGTAATATTTCAGTCACTCTATGAAACCATATTGTAATAAATATTATGGCGATACTTGCTCAAGAGACGCATTTCAAAACGAGCTATGACAGCGGTAGCATAATGCCAGCAGTCTCTTAGCGAAAGCAGCTTCACTTGTCCGGACTATTGTTGTCGTAAAAAATTAAGACACCATATTTTATGCTCGAATAGAAATTGACACAGAATATTTTACCAAGATAGAAACAAGAAAGTGAGTGATGTTTTGTTTCTCGAAGCATCTAATTTTTTACATAATATAATATATGAACTAACTTTGATTGAAACAAATTTTTAACGGTTTATTGATATTAATTATAATAATTCTATTCATTAACATTGTAATTTTTATACATAGTGTCTGTTTGCATCGTCAATGGCCCATTGAAAATTACGACGGATTGGTACTCGAACCTGGTGAAGTGGACAGCACACCTGCGGCCATACCAGAAAGTTTCTGGTTCGAGCCTTGGTCCCTCTTATTTTCAACAGACCGGTTGATAATACAAACACTCCTCCTCGAGTAGGTATCAGAAAGTTGTGAGTTAAAAATACAGCCTGTGTTTGTAGAATGCTTTGTTCCCGTGATACCGAGTTGATAAGTCTTGATAATCAGTTGCGCATAGAAAGAATAGAGTTACAAAAAATACAAAATTCTCACGAGCGAAGCTGCGTATACTCCGTTAGTAAACAATTAACTTTTACAAGATGTTTCTCAATAAAAAGTTAAAATTTAGTTTTAATCAAAGTCATATTTCTTAATTATAAATTTTCAAAGATCGAGATGTGCCGATAAACGCCAGAAGCTATTCACATTCTTTGTCTACCGCAAGAAAAAATCCACCGACCCTGATTACATGCTTTTTTTTTCTTCATATTGATCAACCCAGCATAGGATAACCTTAACTTTGGTATATCTAAATTCTATGTCGGCATACTGGGTGAATTTCTTTTCTCGTGTAACCATATCTTCCTCTTCCTCACTCTCCGGCAAGCAAACAAAAAGGCCTGAGCAACGTCACAATATAAAATCTAAAACACAAGTTGATGTAACAAGAAAAATTATGTTCAATTTCTAACTGATAACAAAATGTAAAACATATCTTTTCCTCGGATTTCAGCACGAAGAAATGTCTACCAAGTTATTAGATATCATATGGCAAGACAGTGATGTTCGAACTGAACTAAGCCGACTTGAAATGAATGGTGACGATCTCCTTTTTATAAAAGAGCTCATACTGGGAGTAGTTTCTCCTACAACTGCTAATTCACAAAAGACGACGGACAACTTTAAAGAAGGCAAATTATATTTTTATGAGGTAAACATTTCTCACAAATAGAAAGAAATTAATTGAAAATGGTGATGATTAGATTACATCTTGGAATTATACACTTCTAGACGAAGCCTCCCCAAGCGTAAAATTAATACCATGAGTCAACTGAAGAGAACAGGCGACAAACAACTCGTAAAATAATTAAATGACGTAATTTTTCACAATACAATCAAATCTTTCGGTTGTTGTTTTTGGGGGATAGAAGAATAAAACTAGCAATTCGATTATGGGGAATATCCTTAGTTATTTATCAATAAATTTATTACTTTAGCTTCAGTCCTACCGCACAAAACACTCACTTTAGTCGCTTTGTTTCAGTCTCTTGTAAAATGTAGGAAGAAACACGAACGCTTCTTTTATGAATAACTTGGTAGTGTACAATGATGATATTTTTTCTCACAGTTAATTAATAAATTTAATTAGTAATGAATATTCCTGTTCAAAAGAAAAAAAAACAATTATTCATGCAGCACAACAATGCATTTTACATTTTATTGCTACAGAGAAAGTGTTCATTCACTAACAAATTAGCATTTTCTGAAATGTGATATTATGAATTCTAATGATTCTTTTTCTTTCATTAGATTATAAATAACTTGAATGGAATTGATGTTGATAAATGGGATTATCTTTTTCGAGATGGGAAGCAACTAAATATAGGAATGTCGTTCGACCATCGACGTCTCATGCAGTGTCTCCGTGTATGCAAAATTGCTACAGATAATGCGACTACTGAATATCACATCTGCTACAGGGATAAAGTAAAAGATGCAATCTTGCAAATGTATACAATGCGTACAGAATTACATAGAAAAGCAGCTCAACACAGAGTTGTAAAATGTTTAGATGCAATGTAAGTACCTTTCTTCATTAATATTCCTAAGGAATACGTTTGTCTTGAACAATTATTAAGGATGTTTTCTACGGAGCAATAAAGAACATAACTAAACAAAGTGGATATCCGTTACCACATCAACTTGATAAATGAATGTGGCCATGAACTTACTTTACTCAATTAAGCAGGCATCCACACAAAATATGAGGTGCTCCCTTTCATCATAGAAGTTATTTAATGATCGTTAGAATCGTCTCGAAAATATCCGAGGAATAAAATAACTTCATATTCTGGAATTTTGAATCCATTTGCAAAACTCGTATTTTTTTCCAAAATAAAATTAACAATAATTTTCTTTCATTCGAATTTTGGTATTCGAAAATATTGCACATAAAAATTGAATTTTTATGAAGGAAATTTATAGAAAATATTGGTTGAAACATTTATGAGTACACTAAGAAATTATCTACATTATCCATATTCAATTTTAGTAACATATTTCTTACTTTACATTTTGGCTTATCAGAGTTTTCTTCGTATCTCTTCGAGTATAAATTATGGAAATATCAACATTCTATCAACGACATAACTTTTCATAAAAAATGTATCATTTTTACTTGTAACATCTTTCAAAGTCATGTTCAAGTTTTGGAAAGAAAACACTCCGAATCAGGGAATTTCTTTTTCATTGACATCAGGAGAAACTAGCACTGATATTTTGTATAGGGTGAAAAGTATCGTAGACATCAGAAGATTTAAGTTTGCTTACGGAATTACACAAACAATATGACGAAGTTTTCCGAAATATACCAGTTGGTAACCATACTGGAGTCATTCAATGATTCGTGGTAAACATTCACTAAGAGAATGTCAAAACAAAAGTACTGTACCATTCACGCGTTTCGTAAAATCTTCCCATGTATGAAACTCTGTGTGCATCGCGCCTCAATTAACAACAGCTCGTCTAATGTAACGCTAGAATATTCTTCACATTTTATGGATATTTAAATTTCTATTATGGTCTCTACCTTTAGCTACGTCTAGTATCTTGTTCTTTGTACGAAAACTCAAGATTCAAATACTACAATGTTACGCACTTCCAGTAGTCATAAAAAGCTGTAACTATACACATAATATTTCTCTCAATTTTGTATTCTGCTTTTTTAAAATCTTTCCATCAAGTGCTGTCTATTCTTTACATCAAGTTCTAGTTACAATTTGATGTCTCCCCTAATCACAGCATTTAGATTACCCATTTATTTCTTAAACAACAATTTATAGATTCTTCTCACTGTTAATTAACGTATTTCGTTGATATATAAACATTTTGGTCATTATGGGAAGAAGTAGAAACTCGGCATAAAGGAAAGAAAAATCTAGACACTTTTTTCGTCAAAATCGAATCAAAATGTATACGCTATCATATGTACTACGAGTTAGAATACAAAGATAATTAATACTTATTTTGCTTAGGTGGATTGATGCTTTATTGGCTGCTGATGAAGCAGGTTATACATTTCATGGGTAAGTAACATTTCAAATACAGCAACACATAAATTGATATTGGAAAATTTCAAACGTAATGCAGCTTTTCTGAAACATATTTCATCTAAGGTATGCAACGGTACAGATATCGTGCTTGTTCCCCTTTCTTGGTTCATTCTTCACGATTAACATACATAATATAATTAATTGTTTATAATATTTCCGGCACAGATGAAAACGTTTACGCAGTCAAAAATACGCACTCTTTCTGATAGAAATATTGGTGACGAGATAAATTGTTTATCAATAGGAAATACATTAACATTAACATACAATGTCCAAGAATACACATCATCGTGTTCAAATTTGAAAATTAATGTCGTTTAATTTTATTCGACTTAGGAAGGAAAATTATGAATTCGCACAAATAAATTTTCTATTTTTTAACGAACGTTTTAACTGTAAAAATTGAAATAAATAATATTAAGATTTTCCTTTAAGATTATTCAAAATTTAATCAAATTAATTTCTAAAGTACTTCATTTCTTGGAGAAATATTACCTAGAACTAATTAAAATTAGAATTTAAAGGTTAGAACTTTCTTAAAATTTCTGTTCTGAGTCGCTTTAGTTCAAATTCTTAAGAAACGAAATATGCAATTATATAAACAAAAAATGTGTAGTAAAATACTTTCTTCGACTTCACACTTATAAGTGTATCATTACAAATCCTACATAGGATTTAAAGACTGGAGGTCTCAGCCTTGCCAGTGCTCTGAGAGAAGTTTGGCAGGCGCTCTTTNACCGCCCCTCACTCCATTGATCAACTTTGTTAATTTATCTCACCAAACGTATTTGCACATTAGAGAAAAAATGAAGCACTTATCCAGTGATACCTCGTTTTTCGTCGAATGTCCTTTCGGAGAAAATTGTTGAAATCCTCACTGACGATAAACGAGATATTACTGCAGATCAAATATTTCTACATAATATAAATTTTAACGCTTAGGTACACATAAATGTGTGTTCAGGACAACAAAAGTTTATTTAGGGCACAAAATCGGCTTCCCTGAATGGTCACACGGACACGCGCTACCCTAGGTTTGAATCACATTTCAAATGTTAGATTTACATACTGAATTGGGATATTGCCCGGTCAAGTCAGTGATTGCATGTATCTGGAGAGAAAAAATATTCCTTAAGGGTTATATACTCGCTGTTAGGAGTTACCCGAAAATTAATTATTAATATAATTATCATTTAATGGAATGTACATGTGAAAGTGATCAAATAATAATAATAATAATAATAATAATTGTTTTTTCCTTACAGTGAACATCTAAGAGATACTCATAAAAGGGTAGAAGTGTATCAGAAGTTAGATGATAATTTATTTGAGGAAATTCTGCATTCTACAGACCCGAGATTTGAGGAATCCAGAAAACTATTAAGAAGAATAATCTCAAGGGAACTATACACTTGCATTTCGAAACGAACATTGGTAAAAGTTTTTGAAATATTTTTGTTTAATAATTTTGTTCCGTGAAAGGATTTACATTTGTTTTTAATATCATATTAGGGAGCAAACGAATCAGATGAAAGTACCATCTCAGAGATTTACAATAAAGTCCAAACACAAAGAGAAATTAGTGACTTGTTTGTTACTCATACGGAGTTAAAATTACCCAATTTGGCGAACTCTGTATATTTATACGGCAAGAATGAGAATGAAGGAAATCTTCAAAATGAAAGAGAATGGAGGAACGAACACACATTTCCTCCCGAATCGTAAGTAGTGAGAATATACGTTATACATAAACATTTAGATTGGTTTTTCAATTTTTAACTTACAAGCTTTAAGTTTTGTTAACAATTCATTGACACATGAGATTATTCAGAAAATGCGTAATTTGAATTTGAATTGGATTTTATTTTTGGGAATATTTCCGCCCTTTTCATCGAAATCTAAATACATAATGAAATTTGAACTTACTGTAAAATATTGACCTTATTATATATATTATGTCCCCGTCATGGCCACAGTGTCCGCATGATTCCTCGTCACCAAGTCATCCCGGGTGTTCGATCCCCGGGCGGGGCAAGATAAAATTTGTAACTTCTCATTACCATGACTCAGCTGTGGCGTATGAAAAGTTCACCCTCTGCGGCTAACAACCGCGCCTCTGCGACTCACCACCGCAGTTGTAATACTCGGATGC
>NNCF01126377.1:0-13831 GCA_002313205.1 Laupala kohalensis | reverse complement strand
AGGAAGTGACATATTTACGATGTCGGCCACGCAACGTCCGATCACCGATAAAATCCATGTTTGACGGTGAAAAGTCGGTTTTTGGATTTTTCGCACTAAAAAAAATAAGAAATTTATATAAATTTGAATTGTTTGAATGGGGATGTTTTTACACGTGGTCACATAGGAAAACAGTGTAAAAGACACGATTCAAATTTTTATAGCGTCAATAAGTTCTGGGAGATGAATTGGAAGACACTGAAAAGAACTGATAACCAAAAACTTAATTCTTTCTAGCTATTGACATTTTTTATCTCAAAAAATCTCAAAGCTTTCTGGTTAAGTAATAGTTTGTGGAATGTATTGCTCTTTACTCTCCTTGTTCTTATTGGCTTTGGTTTTAATATTTTTGCATATGGAGTTCATTGTGATTACAATAAGTCTTAATATACGGTTGATGTATGGTTCAAAATAACACATTAAATATGTACAACTATATTAAATGAGTCATTCTGGTTTCGAGGACGTTCTGATGATCAATGAAACTATCTGTCAGTGAACGGTGTTTGTATCCAGATACATGAGTTTTTTTATTGGGATTTTAGGGATCGGCAACTTCTAGCTCATTAATACAAGAGAAAAATAGGGATTCTAGATAAATATAAACATCGAATCGTAATAAAAGTAATCATAGTATAAAAGAGTCAAAATACAATTTACGGTTTCTACAAGTTCAATCACATATTCCCATACCGTCATCTGTTCCATAGTTAACGTCAGGAGAGAATTTGTGTTTGCCATTACATCGTTGAATAAGGGTATAAAATTCCATACTTATAATCTCCGTTACAAGAGATTTGAAGTAAGAGTATCACACGTTTTCGTGGGATGCTTAAAAGTATATTTTTACGAATTATTGAGGCATTGAAATTAAGGCGTGAAAAAGAAGCATGCAAAACATGTAAACAATCACCCTACCTACCCCTATCTCTACTCCACTGTTCCAAGCAAGGAGACTATAAGGAGTAAAAACTTACGGAGAGAGGTTGTGTACTAAAAGCGTAGTCAGTTAGGAAGTGTAAGTGTAGTTGAATTAGTTCCAAACACACCGACTGACAGTGCAGATGATGGGTTTACACTTCCCAACCGAAGACGTTTTCCGTACATAAGTGTAACGTCGGCACCAAGACATTCCATCAATTTGTGAAATATTAATATTTCTTTGCATTTTCCAAGCCGTATGCTGTTAAGAAGCTTTTAATAAGTGGCCGGTCGGCGCTAAGACGGAAGTGCGACGAACTTGGGACCCACCCTAAGCCTCTTCAGTTATTGAGGTATTGTTTGAACGAACACCTTTCACTTTTAAGGAAGGTACAAGTGTATTCGGAGAATGCGGCCTGCGGCGTTGACCCATGCGCGGTCCACTGGAATTTAGGTGTACCTAAAGAAAAGAAGAATTCTACGAAGTAATGAATGAAGTACGTGCCGAATATAAAACAACAAAAAAGGTGTTTGCGAGCGCCTAGGTGACGCCCATGGCGGTTCGTCCTCTACGGCGCAGTCTCTGCGTTCCTAAAAGCCAAAGGGGTGACCCAAAAAGAGTGTTTGCACGGTGGTGGCGAAGGCATGGTTATTTGTTGATCACGTGACTTCTTGTACTGTATATATTGGGAGTGAAGCTCCTCAGGGACTCCTACGTGGGAGGAGAGTTCGCCTGTAATGAGATGTGACGGGGCTAGACTAGGTCTTGGAGACCAGATATTCGTTAGGCTGCTTCAGTAGTCTTAATGAAGTCATTACTAGTTTCGAGGGTCGTAACTTGTATCAGTTAGTTGTTGGGGAAAACAACTTATAATTTGGATGGTTCAGATAACCTGAGGGTTTTTACTATTTAGTTGTCTTCATCAAAAATTAACCAATTGTAATTAATGCTTTCCGATAGCATTACTTGTGTAATAACAGATTATTAGATGTATTAATGATTTTGGAAGTTTGTCTCTGTTGTAAATTTAGATTTCTAGTTAATTTGTATTAAATCATTATTTATTGTTATTACACGTGTGTTTGATTGCCTGGGAAACTAGGCTGGTGGCAGCGAAGAAAACTACCATAGGGATTAGTATTTATGTGGATCCCGCTTCTACCAAAGAAATACTAACATCGCATCAGGGCTTGAGGTGTGATGTTACAATAAGGAACCCTACCCTTTCTATGGCTTCCTACAATTAGCAGGCTGGAACATGCATCATGTGGCAACGGTGTACCGTTGGCCGGTTTAATTAAATGCGTTAACTTTATTTCAGCAAATGGATTGCTTACGCATTACTATTCTTCGTGTAAAATGAATCTGAACATAAAGTAATTATTTATTTTTTGTGGTCACGCAAGACTTCTTAAGCTTCTATGATATTGTCGACTAATATATGAACGTGTTAGCTTCTCTTTGGCCGGCCGACCGGGCTACGAGACCAGTGTTGTCAAGGAAAGATATTGGTCACATTAAATCTATTAATAAAAAAGGTTTTAAAAAATAGAAAAGCTAATCAAGTAAATTTGTAGTTTTTAATACCCATTCCAAATGTGAACACAACAATCTGAAACCTCAAAATGTTGTTGACATCCCAATACAACGATCGATAGTATTGAGCACAAAGAGACAAAAGTACTTATAATCTTTAGATCGCAAAGTACACAATAAACTCTTTACAGTAAATGAGAATGCATTTTACAGAAACCTAGAAGCCAAAACAGAATCAGAAATTCCAGAAGAAGCTCCAGTCAGTTGAAGTTTACTGAACAAAAATTTGGTCGGAACCTGCTGTCTCTGATCAATGTGCGTCGTGGATCCTATTAGAAGAACGGAACTATTCTAATATTCCTCAGATGGAATTCCCAACAATAGATGTATTTGATGTGAAAGAAATCTTAACAGAAGATCACTACTGAAAATCACCTGGAGCAGACAAAATCTAAAACTTATGGTTTAAAAGGTTCTCTTCCTGCCATTCTCAACTTGCTGATCTGCTCGCATACGCCGTCAAATTCCCTGAGACAATTCCTTCTTTCTTTTGTATAGGAATCACTTACGTAATTCCAAAAGGAACGTTTACAAAAGATCCCTCGAAATACAGACCTATCACATACCTGCCAGCAATCCATAAGATTCACACCTCATGTCTAAATATATGAAGATTTATAGTCACCTACGTACAAAAAAACATAACTGATGAATAATAAGAGTGTGTAAAAGGCTCCCGACGATGTAAAGAACAGCCAATCATTTACAGCATAATACTACAATAGACTAAAACGAAGAATAGAAATCTCTATATAACTTACATAGACTATAAGAAAGCTTTTGATTCAGTTCATCATTCATGGCTTCTTCACATAATACAAATTTATAAAATTAATCCCATGCTTTTAAATTTCTTGTCACACGACATACTTACTTGAACTTTTGAAAATCGACCAATTGGTCCATCACCGATTCAAATCCAACGTGGAATATTTCAAGGTGACTATCTGAGTGCTGTATTGTTTTATATGGCAATTGATACCCTCAGGACTCTCTTCAATTCAACTGGCTAATGGATTGCAATCACGAAAGGAAAGGAAATTCTTCATTCAGTGAACCATCTCCTCTACATGGATGACATCGAAATATACATCGCTTCTAATAATCATCGTTCTCTCTAAATTACTGAAGACTTTTCTAAAAGCACAAAAATGGAATTTGAAGTTGACAAATGCTAAAAACTCAACATAGTAAGGGGTAAAATTAAAGAAGAAAAATCTGAAAAGGAGTAAAGATAGGAACTATGTCTGAGGCTGAGCTCTACAAATATTTAGACATTATGCAAGCTCGAGGTATTGCTGAAGCAACTTTTTTATTATTAAAAATTTAGAAATCTCTTAGATTGCTGTGAACCTCACCGCCAGGTAACAGATTAATCAGTTAATCATTTGATTAATCTGTTACCTGGCGGTGAGGTTCACCGCAATCTAAGAGATTTCTATGTTTGCGAACCAGAAATGGAAAAATACTACCCAAATAAAGGAGTTGCCTCAGATGAGGAGTTTAGTCTCTACGAGACCACCTCAGAGGTCTTTGGGTTTCACAAGTTGAATGAGAATGGTAGACGGGCCCGGGTGGCGAACGGGATGGTGCAGTCGGTAGGCGCATGAGGGCGCTGAGCTCAAGGTCCCGGGTTCGAACCCCGGTGCCGTCTCCCATTTTCATTCGACGTAACATGATTAACTTATTAAAAATTTGTTTTCAGTCGTACATATATATATATATATATATGTGTGTGTGTGTGTATTTACCACCTTGACAGTAAACTATGTCATTGCAAGGCTCCCATCGATTTTCACTCTCTTATACTTGTTTACGCTTCGTTTAATTCTCTCGCTTTTACATCTGCTCCTGAAAGGCAGACGCAATATCTTATTTTTATAATATTTATATCCATCAGAACATAATGTATAATCTTCTTTCTTATTTGATATTTATGTCCATCACTACATTCCTAATTTCTGTTAATTGCATCACATATTCTTTATACAACTTGTAAATATCCTTGTGTGAAAACTCGCCACCTGGTCTCCAAGTATTCCCATTTGCTTCAATCTCTTCATGAATACCGCTCTCTCCTCATGAATATAGCTCACAATCTCATATGAGTCGCAGTCTCTTTTCCCAACTCACATATGCATACACCACTCTCACGTACATGTACCTTCTTCAGACAACTATTAAAGATGCCATATTCAGTCAGGAATTCTAATACTGGTGGCGTCACTCTGAACAATTTCCTATTCATTTAAACAAACCTTACATCTTCTACATTTGTGTATGTTGCTCTTCCTTTCGGTGCCTTCATCCATCGCGCCTGCCATCTGTGAGATGTTTCACTAATGTGTGTCTCGAATACATATCCTATCGTCTTAGTGTTTCACCATTTACTACTATTTCATCTTCTTCCTTAAATAAACGACTATATATTATCTTCTGAGTGTGCAGATCTTTAGGAAGACGGCCGTGAATTACTTACAGTGCGTCAAGTGAGACAGTCCTGTATGTTCCTCCTAACGTTTGAATGTATAATCTCCATACCTGACAAAATGTTTTCTCTACCACTCTATGGCCCCATGCAGCGCATCCGTACATTAATGTTGGAATCAATGCTCCCTTGCATAATCTCACGACTACATTACTTTCTATGTTGTACTTTCTTACAGCTCGACGCAGCCCAAAGTAGATCTTTTTCGTCTTATCAATGCTGTATTAAATATGCTCACTGAAGAGTAACTTCTCATCTATTGCAACTCCTAAATAACATTTTTTGCGTACGATACCTATATTATCCTCGCTACTATATTATTGGATCTCGACGATTTTTCTTTGGCCATCCAAACCACATCCCTTTCATCTTATCCCAGGACAATTTTAATTTATATTTTATTGTCGCTCTACCCAAGCTGTCCAGTACTTCTTGTCCTCGATGTCTATCTCCTGTCACCATCACCTTTAGGTCATCAGTATATGCTACAAACTTCATATCTTGTGCTTCAAGGATGACAAAATGTTGTCCTTCACAATATTCCAGTATATGGGACCAGGCGTTGATCCCTACTCGACTATTGTCTTATAACTTTCTTATTTCCCACTTTCACGTGCATGTTCCAATCCTCAAAAACTGAACATATAAGATTATAGAAATAAGGAAGCACATTTTTTTCTTTTTCAAACTCTGAAATAATACCAACCAATTTGCATTATCGAAAGCCCCTTCAATTTCTATAAAGAAACAAAATCCGTATTTTCCTTTTCCTTCATTGATGTATTTTACCGGCTGCACTACCGCCTATTCTGCACTCGTCCTATTCCGAAACCCTTATTGGTTTCTGCTCATGCAACCACTTTCTTCCAAAACCTGTTGGAGCTTATAACCAATCAATTTATCAAAATTTTTTATCATATATTCGTACTAGAGCAATAGATATGTAGAACCAGGTTGTTGATGTCCCCTCTTTACCTTTTGAGAAACAGCTTCATCTCATCTACTTCCCATGGCTTTGGAAAATACCTTTTGGTTATACAAGCAATATTTGTAGAAGTCGATCTTCAAGTACATCTGCACCACTCTTAACCATCTCGTGAGTTATACCATCATATCTAGGACTTTTTTAAAGCTTCATTCCCTCAGTAAATTTAGTTCGTCTTTTGTCATCAATAACGTTTTCTCCCTCGTTCTGCCAATCCCATCTCTTCTTTTCATTTCCCTTATACAGTCCTGATAGCAATAACTTCCCAACCTCCTCCCAATGCCAAATGTGCCTCTCTGGTAAGAGCATCCCATAAAATTCCTGGTAGAGGGAGTGGACTATGGTGCATTAATGAAGCAATTTGAAGCAACAAGAGCGGACCACATGGAAATTACCATGATTTATTAAATCTAACTATTACAATAAAAAACCTAAACTTCAAACCTAAAACTAAACAAGGGACAATAAAATATAACTCAATCCTTAAAATAAAACAAGATATAAGAAACGACATAAAAATACCAAATAATGACTCAAAAATATCCTCCAAACTATTTATCATAGAAACACAAGATATGATTCATAACTGATTGTATTAGGAAACCTGGCCGGGAATTATCGTATTTGTCTGCAGTTGAAAATTCATACATTAATAATGTGAGCTCTCATTTATGGTATCAATACCGCAAAATTACCCTCGAAGACTAAAGCGATTCCGCAAAATCCTGGTCTCTACCCTTAGCTAGGCGATGTAGTAGTCAAACATTGCTGTTACGATCATGAAAATAGCATCCTTTTCCAGGCCCGCTTAAGGGTTGGACTCGTTTCATGCGTATACTTAAAATACGTGAAAAGTTCTCGGTCCCTTAAACGGAATGATGAAATGTACGAACAACGCTTTGTTGTCGCGAACCGCTACCATGAAAAGGTCTACATACATTGCATGTCACACCGTCCACGTTCTGAGAGGCAAAAAAAGACAGTAAATCCATTTTTCCTATGTACACTGCTCTGACACAATAAACTGAGTTAGGAATGTTTGATTAATACTTAAAAAATCTCGTTCAAAAGTTACTCGAACACGTTGACAAGCGATGGCTCTATCAAAGAAGTGAAGTTAGGCATTTCCGTGCATCCGTACTCCGTTACATCACGAAGAAGTAGTACTACTCGGGACGTGACTAGCGAATGAGACTGGCTTTCGCTTGCTAGCTGCGGGCTCTGCGTAGGGAGTACATTTCCGTGTAATTTTTTAAATATATAAATAGTAGTGTGCTGATACAGAGATATTACAAATTCAATTATTACAATGGAATGGTAAATTAGAAAATTGTAGAATTTACATAATACAAAAAACTAGAACAGAATTATAGAATTACATATTTAATGACAGAAAATAGTCCCTGATAGAAAAATTCCCTGCATGATACATCACGTCGCTGGGGCAGCAATTATGATTAAATGAAATTTGATTCTTCGTAAGCAAATAGAGTGTTAATATGACGTGTAACCTCCACTCTAATTTTCCATACTCCTCCAGAGCTCTTACTTCTTCTGATTTCCTGTGTTCGGCCTATACGGGAGTTTCCAACAAGATCATTCCATTCTCCCTAGTAGATATTCATCACAGCTTTGTTTTTTCTTCGTATCACCTCTATCTTCGACTTTCTTTTCTCTTCTTTATATTCCATCAGAATATTTCCTTTCTCCGCTGTCTGAACCTGCTTAGCTTCAGCCGTAATTTATTCTTTTTTTTAAATTCAACTTCGAACCTCTGTACTCCAAGATTTTCCATGATAATCTTTTTGCTTCTTGTTCTGTTCTTGACGCATTCGCAACAGACCGATTTGTATATCGTCTAGTTATTTCTACCTCGTCAATCGTGTCCAGTTTCCACTTATTAGCCTCAACTCCTCCTTCCTCCGTTCAAACACCTTCCAATTAACGCATATCATACACAGATCATCTTTCACTGTCCCATTTACCTTTTGCCCTGACGCTATTTGAATCCTCAAAGCTGCGTGGTCACTTTCGACGCCATCAAATATGCCCCAATTTTGCAATATTTATTTCATTCAAATATTTGTTTCCGTTGAGTAATCTATCGATTCTCCTCGTGATCCTTTAAAAGTATTCTCTCCATAAATGTGCAATATTAAACCATTTTCTATTATAAATTATTCAAAAATCTTCCCTGGTTTTGTGCTTTTATTTCACTCCATAATGCAGTCCTATTCTCTGGGCAGCGCCTATTCATCACAAGTGATTTTCCTCCAAGTCTTTTCTTCGAGATTCAATGATAATATTTTTCCTAATGATGTATGATCTCAACTCTCCAGATGCAGTTATTCTCCTCTGTATATTTTGTTGCGGATTTTTAACAGCCATGTTCAGTGTTACATATTTGTATTTTCTTGCGTGATAGTATTCTAGAAATTACCTATCCATGACACTACGATCCTGTTTAAGCTTCCTTCTGGAACACTTCACTCAAGTTTTGTCTTTGTCCTTTACTCGGGCAATCTTAAAAACTGTGCCCTCCAACCACATTGCCGTTCTCTTTCACCACATTTCTATATATCTCCATGCACTATCTGTAAGGCATCTCCATGCCCAATTCTCTGTCTATCCCTATCGCGCTCTCTATATAATATACGCGCCATCTTCATAAACACATGTCCGTCCTCTTCCGTATCAAATATTCTAATCCCCTTCTCGACTACCACATCCTTTTCGTTTATCCCTTTCTTCGCACCACGTATTTTCAATCTCGGATTTCGCTTGCACTCTGGCGCATCTACACATACTCCTGTTACCAATATTATAATCACATATTTTTCTTCTCATGACGGCAAAATAACAAAACATCTATTTTGTTTTTTTCACGTATTCTGTCAATTTTTATCGCCTGCCGCGCCTGACAAAATCTTTCGTTCAATATATCCCCTATTTTCCTATTTGTGTCCCTTTTCCTTTTCACTAATACCATTTCCTAATGTTCTTCTCTGTTCTTGCTGTATCCTGTTACGTGAGTATACGAGTTTGTATGCATCGCTTCTCCTAAATCAAGTCTGGCAACTATCCAGTTATTACCAATTTTCGCCGCTTCTTCCATTTTACGTTGCTGCAAAAAAATTTGGTTCGTCAGCTTGTCCATAGATTCCTGTATCTTCTTATCTAATCTTTCCTCAAAATATTTACCTCCCCCAAAACATAATCAATTCCTCCATCCTTCACCATTCCTAACTGTCTTATTAATTCCAATTTTATCGCTATTTTCTATTCCACTATAGTCGGTATGTAAGTTTCGCGTTGCTTCCATTACCTTCTCTTCCAGTCGAATTATAATACACTGGTCCATATTTTCTCGATTTAATTTTTCAACTGCTCCCTGTATTGACGACATCCGCAGTACTCTCCTTGAGTTTATCCAAAGCTTCAAATTTCCCAATTTCCTCTCGCAACTTTTCATTGACTGCACTATAATGGCATATCGTTCGCCACTTTTCATCCATTCCATCCCTAATTTGTGATTGTAAACTCACAGAAATTTTTTCTAAATTTTTCCCAAGGATTTACAATAACCTATCATGTCGCTTAACTACTCTTCATTTCGTCGTCTGCTAAATCATTAATTCACAAAGACTTAGCTGATAATTTTGTCCTCGTGATTCTTTCATTGATCGTCATGTCTGTCTTTGTCGAACCAATATCGCTAACATTACTTTTTGATCCAAGCGAATAATTGCTCTCCTCTTGGGTACATACTAGTAAATGATCTATTATATTCATGTCTTCTCTGTTATTAACATTCCTTTACATATATGCACACGAAATCTTTCCATGGCTAAATTCGATCTTCTTCCTTCTCAAAGCAATTACTCCAATGTTATGATGCAAAAGATACCAATCTTCTAAAGGGTCGTGAGTTTCTTGTACATACATAATTCCTAAAAAATAATATTTTAGCNGTAAATGATCTATTATATTCATGTCTTCTCTGTTATTAACATTCCTTTACATATATGCACACGAAATCTTTCCATGGCTAAATTCGATCTTCTTCCTTCTCAAAGCAATTACTCCAATGTTATGATACAAAAGATACCAATCTTCTAAAGGGTCGTGAGTTTCTTGTAGATACATTATTTCCTAAAAAATAATATTTTAGTATTCTAAAAGCTGCAAGGAGTTAAGTTAATCTACTTGATAATATCTTTATACAATTAAAATTTAGTAACTGCTCAAATTACGCCGTTATCAGCAGTCAAATTTGGTTCTTACAGTCCACTTACGGGAATTCAACCCACATTATATCTTCCTTCCCAATGGACTAAATTCTTTCAAAATACATGCAGGATCCAGTCATCAATTAGTTCTTGTCACCATAAATATAAGACAATATTCTATAAAATACGTTTTTCAGCTTTAATTTACTGAGAACACTTGAACATTAGCAACCTCACCTACTCTGCCTATGCAGAGGAAGCAGGAAATACAGCAATCTAGCATTCCAAATACAACAGTAATGGAAAACTGCACACAAATTTCTTGTTTTATTTAATTACAGGAATCGAACATAATCTACTTCAGAGAAACTTTGACAAAATTTCAGTTAGAAAACAACCGTAATTGTCAAGAAGAAATCAATTATTCTTAATACATACACCATAGTTAGAAATTTCTTACAATAACTATAGATTGGGACACATGCTGGGATTAGCTTCCCGCAGTTGACCCATATTTTAGGTACACTCAAGAGAGAAAATAACAATCACCAAAATAATAATAATAAATTTAATATAAAAAAGTTACAAACTGAGGCTTTTTGTATATTGAGATCTCCCATATTACAGACTATGCATCCAAATGTAGTGATATATACAACGAAACAGCTGTGTCAATTTTGGACGAAAAAATCGATTCTCAGTGCGAATAGAAGGTGATCGGATATACCGTACATATTTCACCTATCAATCCCTGCGCGTACATTGTTTGTACGTCATCTGCGCTTGGACGTCTATGTACTCGTTGACGTGCCCCGGAGCTTCAAAATGTATGTTTATGTTATTTTATCTCGTAAATTCTAATCTACAAAATACTTAAATGATTGTTTTAGCCCACTTTCGATCATATTCGATAAATGTTTTTGCACTTTTCTTTCGATAAAAATTTTACAATCGGTTCTATTCAATTTCCGAACGATATTTCGAAAATTACAACATTGAGTTTATTGAGGATACGACCAAGCTTTCGTGATAGATAATACTTCATTATGATATTTCCTTTTCTAGATCGAAATGAACTTTTTTTGATAGGTGGATCGTTTTTCATGCAATATGCCCTCCGTTAGTGGGTAGATTCCATCATTGTTTGATAGAGCTTCTCATTTTTAAGGTGGTTTTATTTTATATAAATATATCACTTTGCAATAACGAGGGGGTATCAAATACCTTCGATTGTATTTTTGAAAGTGTAAGGCAGAAGCGACTCGANAAATACGTATCGTGATGTTTCGTTATCACAACATTTGGATACATAGTTCCTTATACGTCTTAATTCACAAATAGCATAATTCATTTATCGAACAATGATAAATCTTGAAAACTAATCCAATTGGAGAGCACATAGCCCGAGAAACAATGCTCCTATCTCAGAAATGGTATGTATCTTTTTTGTTGCAAATTTAATGAAAAAATATTTTGTCATATAGATATCTTTATCGAAAACCTGACCGTTTTCCGACAAAACGCCAAAAATCGCGGACATGCTCCTTAGGGATGGCTTTAAGGGGTGCATGGTTACACCATATTACCAAGTATCAAATCTTAACGAAACTCCCCTCTATTTTTGAATATTTCAGAGTACCATAAACGCGGTTCCACACATTCGTCATTCGGTGAGCCCCGACCAACCGCCGAATAATGTCCATTAAGCTGGAGTATCCACTTTACAGCGCAAAGCCCGGACCTACATAATAATTCATTGCTAATTTGTTACCCAAAAAAAAAGTTGTCTCTTTTACCGTTTCCGAGAAACAGTGGATACTCGAGCTTAAGTCTTAAACTAAGATTATTTCTTATTTACCAAATTTGTCGAATGTTCCTTTTTATTTCCACACCTTAATTGGAATATAAATCTAATTCACTCGCAGACAGTTCTGAAATATTGTAGATTACATTTCAGAATTTGGTACTATTCTAATGAATATAAATATTTGTGTTCAATTTATTTTTATTTTGAATATTATATTTTGTCGTCTGTATAAATGATATTTCAGGTAATTAATCAAGATTTCTTCTTTATTTTTATCCTTAGTAGAATATTATGTACGTTAGGACTGATTAGATAATCCATCATATTCGTCAAGTAGGGCATTAGAAACGTAATATGTTCGAAAGAGGTCCTATCTGTGTTGTAATCCATTTTTTATTTAAAACGCATATTTTGCATCCTATGCTTTCTATGCAATTTCCGGTAAATGTATCTTTCACATTGAAGAAGGAAATTCAGAAGAAAATGGAGTTGATTTAGTAATTTCTTAACATGTACTTTTGTACTTTTTGAAGTACTTTTTATAAAGTTAAAAAATGTATCAGTGCCAATGAAACAGATGACAGCAGAAACCAGTCTTATCATGAATATTAAATTAATTTTTCTCATCAGTTTTCTCATTATTACTGCAGACAGTGCCGGATTTCCTTAGAAGCAAAACGAGCAAATGCTTGGGGTCACACTTTGGCAGGGGTCCTATAGAGCGACTAAAGAATAAATAATTTATTTGCAAAAATAAAATCTTAAACATTATACAATTTTTGGAAGTACAAAGTATTTCATATATTTCGTGTGACATCAATAATAATTACATATTAAAGTTAAAATAAATATATAAAATGTATTTTCCATTTATAGAATATTCAAAATCTATAATCTAGGAACTAATGCCACATCACTTTCTGTATGTAATTGTTAATATTATCATCAATTAATAATTTTGTTTTCGAAAAGATCGATATAAACACGGCTAATGACAGGCACGGCTCCGTGCAAATCGAAACTTGAACCGTAAGTTGTAAATAGAGGGATATAATAAAATTATTTTGCATTAAAAACTATGGAAAATATAATTAATATGTATTGGCACCAATTAATGAGTGGTGCATTATAAGGGAAAGTGTAAAAAAGAAGCGGAAGAAATTGTTTTATAGAGTAGAAAATGTTTAAAAATAAATTAAAACGAATTAGAATAGCGGGGCTCAAGGGTTGATGACAAGCAATATAAAGCCTCTCTCACTCAAATGCCATCCTCACCCTCACGTGGTGGGCCCTGTTATCACGAACGAGGCAATGAAGACCAAGATTTGGCGGGATAACATACCAAATTTACGCCGCTTACGAAATGCTTAGGCGAGCGTACATAACAGCAACGCACGCGGGCCTGTGCCCAGACCTTGAGGAGGCAGTCCCTTCTCGGCACTACGAGAGACTACACCAATCACCTCCTCTCTGAAAATTTGCACTGATTAAAGAAACTAATGTGAGAAATAACCGGTCTGATACGAGGACAACTTTTGCCATGTAAACGGTAACGAAGATTGGATATTCGAACACAAGAACTTCTGTGCAAGGAAACCTCTGCTACAGGCCTCTAAGTGAATGTGAAATAAAACGAAAAAACTTAGAATCAATGCAAGAACTAACCGACAGATGAAGATGGCAGATGAACAAATAGAGAGTATTGATAAGTTTGTGTACCTTGATAGTGTTATATCAAAAACTGGAGGCTCTGATAAAGATGTTC
>NNCF01126376.1:9210-31055 GCA_002313205.1 Laupala kohalensis | reverse complement strand
AGAGTGCGTTGCGTAACTCTGTTGTTCAGTGAATAAAAGAAAACGCGCTTGGAAAATATTCCTCCTCCGTTTTCGTTTGGTATCTTTCTTTCTTTCTTTTTTTCTTTTTTTCTTTTTTTCTTTTTTTCTTTTTTTCTTTCTTTCTTTCTTTCTATCTTTCTTTCTTTCTTTCTTTCTTTCTTTCTTTCTTTCTTTCTTTCTTTGGAATTTTTGCGTAAAGGATACGTTAGTCCAGGTTTATTTTCACTCTCTAGGTATAGCAATATAGACTTTTTGCATAACGTAGACATTACGTTGATGAATTTAGCGGCGTGATGCACATAAAAAGTAAATCATACATTTTGCGTAGTGTACCCTTGACTGAAATCATAGTACAACTTGTAAACCCAAGCAAAGTACTTTTAGGGAATGCGAACACAAGTGAACTGTGTACTGTGAGTGCACCACCAGCACGTGCTCATACAGCATACTCTCGCATTTTCCCCCACATATCAACATAACCTCAAATCCAGACCAGAATCCGCCATGACATAACATAAGATGAGGCGTTACAACGTTGTAATTTTGAAATCGAAACTGCATTCATTAGAGATATTATTGCAAAACATGTCTTAGGGACAATTACAGAAGAGGCCTCTCATCTTTCGTTTCATTAAAAATTGCTCGCGTCTTACTTGTATTTAAGAAAGAAAAAAAATGCGGGAAAGAAGTTTTTCCAATATTTTAGAAAAGCTATCGATCATAGAGAAAAGTGAAGCATAGAAGATTATTGGTGTTACCTTATTACGCAAATTTACAATCATACAATATTGATATGATTGCAAATACCAATAATTCTTGATAAATAATTCATAACTGTTTTTGAAAGAAGGCCATTTCATTTACGTATTTCCCATTAACCGACACGATGTGCGGTATCGTCTGAACAATTCCTCTCTTCTCTCTAGAGGCAATGAATACGTTTTCAAAAATATTTTCGAAATTAAGCACGCAAAAGGAATAATTTGGTTTTTTTATTAATAGAATTTGGTTTTAGTTCCCTCAAAATGATTCATTCTTTCTAGACATTCATTACTTCTGTATATATCTCTTCCATGTATCTACATGTGGAAAAGATTTGTGATAAATACTTNTAATAATAATAATAATAATAATAATAATAATAATAATAATAATGTCTTGATTACGTGGCGTGGTTCTGGCCATGTGGTTTAGGCTCTTCCGCCTAACCGCTTTCCAGCATACACACACACATGTGATTTAGATACTCGTCGTATCCGACGATTCTGGTCCAATGGGCTTTCGGCTTTTGCAAATCTTTCCACAGGCGACACACAAAGAGCGGAATATGCGCTTCTCTGCCGCAGTTGGTTCACGTGAAGTAGTTGGTGTCTGCGAGATGATTTAGGTTGAGACGACTTTTCTGTTGGTCAGAGTCCCTTCATCTCGTAATTGGTTGAATAATTGTTTGTGTCTTGTTTGACTGATGTATCCTGCTCTTACCGTGTTACCAACTTACAGAAAAAAATTAACCTAACCTAACCACATTATTTTGAATAATAAACATTTACAATCATTTCAAAAAGTTAAAAATAAAATAAAGTAAAATAAAAACGACTTCGATCCTGTGATGAGGGAGGGGGGGAGGGGGGGGTTGTTGCAAAATGTTTCCCAACGAATGAAACTAACAGATCGTATTTATTTATTTGTTAAGTGATAATTAGATTCTCAACAACAAAATCAAATTTTGATTGATTAAACTAACGATTGATGTTAAAATGTTCTATAACTCACGGGCCATAAAAAGGCCACCGTGGGACCAATTCCATTCGGTTTCACTAGGAACAAAGCTCCATTTGTGAAAGAGCATTCTCACACTATTTAGTTTCGCATGGCTCTTCAGGAGTCAAGATAAATGAATAAAATTATGTCTCATTCGTGCAAAATTCTACGAGTGTCTAAACACATTTCACGTTGCAAATATATGGCGCACATTTCGAAACTATCCTTGAGGAGGTATTTTCTGAAGAATTCGAAGAATTTGTTCCTGTTACGTTGAAGACTGGAACCCGGGACCTCGTGATCAGGCCGGGTGGTGCAGAGGATAGCTCACCTGCGGCTAGAGCAGGAGGTCCCGGGTTGGAGTTTTGCTATCTTCCCTCCTCGAGAAGGAAGTTGTGAGTGAAACGTTATTGCGTTGTTTGCTGTCTGTAGAAAAACGGTTTTTTTATTGGAATTGTTTTGAATTAGAAACGCGAATATCACATAATTTCCTAAATTAATTGATGAAGAGAGTCCTGTTGAAACGACGTTTTGAGTGGAATAGACTGAGTCATCTGATAAAAAGCCTTCGTTTGGGAAAGAAGTCACGAGTTGCTGGCGCACGCAGAGAGATGCAAAATGAATTCATGTCGAACGACTCGTCTTTGGAATTAGTGCTATGAATGTCCACAATTGAGAGACTCTTCAAAGCCGTCGCACAGATGTAAAGTTACGTGGCACTTTTTCAACCCAACTCTCAGAGGCGTGTGGGTAGCTCATTAAATGCAAGACTCGCAGGGCCCTTTGTAGAATCGGACACGCGGTCTGAATGGGATGCAAGTAACGCCTAGTACAGGAATGGAGTCGAATCCTTTGAGTTTACAGCTGTACGATGAAGGAATGAAAAGCTAGAGACGAAATTCAAACCTGTTGGTCGCCGCCAGCATTCGTGACATTTGACTTCAATGTGTCTCCACGTTTCCTCTACGGTTTCCTTATTTTATTCAAACACCTCAGAATTAGTACGACGTCATTTACAATTAGTTGCTATCGTCACATTTCACATTACAAGATTCTCTAATACAGTTAAACGTAATTTCAAACACCGTGATTTAATTCGTTCAGCAGAATTATTTCTGTTCAAAAAGCTCGTCGGGCGAAATGGTCATAAAAATAGATACCAATTAATTTAATTGGACAGTGAGTAGTTTGGTACGTAAGTACTTTTGCCGAAGTATGAAATATCTTCATAATTAGCGCAACAAGATTTTTGAGAACATAAAAAAAAGAAAAATGATTTTGACATAATATTGCGTTGTCATCCGGTTTATATACGCGTTTCAAATTTCAGTTGAATCGGTTGCGGGAACCGGTTGAAAATTCAGTTGCAAGATTTAGCGCTAACCTACTAACAAACTAACAGGTGAAGGAAAATAAAAGTACGTAAAAAAGTTATGTAAGTAACAACTGAGTAACTTTCTCGGGCGATAAATATATTTTCATTCTGTTCGTCTAAAATATTCGTGATCCAAAAACGGTTGTGTGTCATTATTTATCTTTAATACACAATAACTTGTACCTGTAAATTTACAAACATATTTGCGTTAAATTACAAACATATTCACATTCTATTAGTATTATAACTCGCAGCTANTACATGTAATTTTTTGCTTAAAATTACAAACATATTGACATTCTATTAGTATTATAACTCGCAGCTAACTTTTTATCTTATCTAGGAACTTATGCAAAAAAAATTTTGAATCCGCCTCTGCCTTAGGACCCTTGATCGGAATTGATGGGATGGTCTCTTGTTTACTTCCGGAGATTAAAATTAGTTTGTTGTCCTCCATGTGGTCACATGACGCAGTTTGTACTGTTTTTTGACAATAAATTTATAAATTTACTGTCGAATTTATTAATAAGATTTTACATGATACGTCTTTAATTTAAATACTGAATCTTCACCAAAATTTTTCTCATCCTTTCTCCAGCTTCAAGTAACAACCAGGTAACAACCAGGTAACTGCAGATTTTTAAAAGAGAAGAAAACGTAATCCGTCAAATGTTCTTCGCATTTGTTTAAACGATTCGAAAACTTTCTATCTTCTCGATACGAGAAGAGAAAAATCAAGAGCAAACTCTAGAAAACAGAAATAAGAAAAATAAAATTAATAATAGTTAAGTGTACGTTTAATAAGAGAAAACAGGGAACACCGACACAAATATTTTTTGAAAAGCAAATTAGATACATATATATGAGAAGAAACTAAAGAATGAAGATAAATGGAGTGCATTATACAAAACTAAATTAACCAAGCAACTATATTTTCTTTATTTTTCATGCTAAGAAAGATATTACTATCTATTTTCAGTCTCCCTCAGGGGACTTACATCTAGTAAGTACGTGTTTGGCGAAAACGGGGCCCCGAGCTGAGTCTGGCATTACTTCCACTCACTTGTGCTGGGCTCCTTCCTTTCTCTTTCCTGACCTCCCTTGGTCACCTCTTGTTCTTTTCGATCCCGACGCTATTAGGGCTAGGGTATCTTTCATTTTCCTCTTGATATATTGTAATTCAGGAGGGTTTTTAGTGGGGATGGTTGAGTCATTCGGCGAGTCCCACACGCGGGGAGAGTCATGTTGGCTCTCCCTAGTGCGTAACTGCATTTTCCCTATCTGTACTAATACTTTAGGGCTCTAATGACCTTTGATGTCGACGAGCCCTAAAGCCCCACAAAAACAATCAGTTTATTATGTAAAATCGAAGTTTTTCATCTTCGTTATAAAGTATTCTAATAGCACATTGAATCAAAGTGAAATGCCAGTGTTAGCATTAGAAAAAAGAAAAACTTGTATGGGTATTTTACCGGGAGCCACAATTAGAAAAACCAAACAAAGAAACAAGAAGTCAGTGAATCATTAGAATCTACAAATAAGAGGTTTTGTCTTTTAATCAACATTGATCTTCGATTCGTGGTTGCATCTTCATGTAGATGTACATAAGCGATCCATTTTTCAAAGTAAATTACGTTAAAGACCCCTTGAGAAAATAACAAAAATAAAGATTTTTTTTATGAGTTCTCAATTGATGTAAAGAGTATTCATTTTACTCTTTTGGTAAAATTCACTGCTTGTGAATTTCATATTAAGGAGAGGAATAGTTGGTTCAAAATCCTTTTCCACGCAAATACGAACATTTTTCTTACCTTCCGTGTACACAACACGTAACTGAAACGATGGAAATACGAAATCATTTGAGACATTTTTTAAAATATGTTTCGTGAACAAATAAGACTTTGGAAATATTGTTTTGCAATCACGCTATGCCAACAGTTAAGAGTCCTAGCGTGTCTTGCTTTAGTTTCACAAAATGTCGTAGCAATGATCAGCTTTCAGCCATGACACGTTGTTCAGTGTTTGCTCATAAAACATCCAGTGCTTGTACCACTCGTGAAGCATGATGCTGCCGCATAGCGTCATCCATTTACTGCTCTGAGTGTCCGCTATAAGCGTAATTCAGACATGGCCATTGTTAGCCGCAAATGTTGACGGAACATAAACAGTTGCTAATATATCAACCTCTTTGTATTCATGTGTTGATAATGCAATATATCCTGTACATCATTGCACGAAACGAAATCTATTTTATTCATTCTCTCTCTTTTGCGAAACTAAAATATAAGGAACTTGCAGACAAAGATATTTGCAATAAACTCGGAGCATCCATGATGGATGCGTAATCCACAGACGCACCTAACCTCAGCGACTCTACAGGAAGTCCCGGTTGCTCTCAGACAGACATATGGAACAACCACATCCCCGCACTGGAGCAACTTCTGTCAAATTGAACCGCAGTTTTGCACTCGGGGTGCACCAGTGCAAATGGAAAATGTCATTAGTACTTTTTCGGACCAGTTTACATTTTGGAAGCAATACTAGATTTAAGATTCTAAATCCTGACAGTGTAGGTTTTAAAAAAATCAAACGATTTGTTTCACGCATATATTTCTTCCGGGGAGAAGAAATGTTGATAACTTTCGGTCAGATGAATGTGACGACGAGTCGAGAATTGCACCCGGGACTCCTGCTTCGTGTTTGCCATCCACAACTGTACACCATTTCCAGACGAAGACCTGAGAGACATCCCCTTGTATTAACTCAAATATGATGCCGTCGACAGGACTCAGTAGATTCAATGATTCATTGTATAGTTGATCCATTCATCAGAAGTTTTAGAAATACTGTGGTCGTCTGTCGAAGCGATCCATCTGCTTGGAACGATACGTAGGTTCTTTGTCTGAATCTTCGATATAATTTTTCTTCAGAAACGGGAGAAGCTGACATTTTCTAGCATTTTCTTCTCGCTCTGAACATAGCTTCTTCTCCGGAGACGACTTCTTCCAGCTAAAACGTTTCGATAAAACGGACAGCAATATCAAAATTTACCCAAATTATTATTAAATGTCGTTAATCCGTCGTTCTTCTTGACATCCTTTGGCAATTTCCTCTCTACCGAATAAAAAAAGATGATGAAAAGTATATTTCGCCCTCTCGCCAACAACTCTCTCACAACGTTGTAATTTGTATCGTTTTATTTGAAGTTTTTCAAGTCCTCTAAACATCCCATGGAAATGTCTATCATTGAAAAATCGTTTTATTTGCTGTGTGGAAATATGTCTCTGTGTAAATATTCAGAGTGTCAATAACACACACACTCATCGTACTGCAGAGCACTGGTTTTGGAAATGATTCCCTTCTGGGTCTTTCGGAGATGTGGAAGTCTGCCATCGCGAGGGACACGATCTATTTCTCACCGAAGCTAACACGACGCTTCTTAAGTAGAAACTTCGTACGTCTTCGTAACAGATTCCCTACGCATACTTTCTTGTCCCAGTTTTCCCACATCACATAACGATAGCGACCTTTCTTTCGCGGATTCATTCCGCAAGTGGCTTTGTACACTGCATCCGAATCATTCTTTGGGATTTTGGTTTGCCCCACCCATGTACAAGTATTTACCCTGGATCACTGGAAACTATTCATAAAACGTTTGGTATAGCCGAAAGGCCGGTCGATGGATTTTATCAATGAAAAAAAAATATCATTACATTATCTCTATACATTATACCTATTGTTCTTACTCCCCACACCCTAAATCATGAGAAAAACCCATATAAATTTTATATAGATAAGGTTATATTACACGGTGCACAAATTTCGTGCGCGTTTGTTCCGAGCAAAGCGCTCGGAATGAAGTGAGGAGGAAAAAGTTCAAAAGTGTAAATAGTAAAACGTGTGTAAAGACGGCAAAAGGCTGACAGAAAAGAAACTAATTTTTTAAAACAAAGAGACGCTTATCATGAAACGAAGCACGAGTGCGCAAATGAAGCTCATCTCTTTGGTGTCGCTCGCACGAGGAACAAAAGGAAGTATAGAAGGTATCAGACTGACATTTGTGTGGAGGGCATCTGACACATTCGCTAAACTTTTGTCAGAAACGTCAGTGAAACACTGGTCGGATCTCCGATACGTTATACATTACTGATCGTTTTAAAATGCAAAAATTGGGCTTTTGTCTTATTTGTTAAAAATAAGTGACTTCATTAGAAAGATAACATGTTTTTTATTTCAATTTATTGTAAAAACTCTGCGATTTGTGAGACGCAGATTTCGTTGTTTAATGACCAAGTTGAATTTGAATCATTTCATACATTTTTCCCCTTCAGGAAGGCAATTGAGACAGCGGAGTGTGTTTGGGGTTTTTTTTTGGTTTTTTGCCCTTTCGCGTGCGAGGGAGAGTCTCCATTGAGGGGCTGTGGGTGGGAAGCGGTCGGTTGGTGCCAGGGGCTACGAGAGCTGCGGGTTTCGTTGCACCCACCACAATTAAACAGGAGGTTAATTGCCATAATCGTAATAAGCATTCTTCGCTCACCTCGATGAAAAGCTATGAAACCATCGCATTCAGACATGGACAACCATTGCATGACAGGCATTGCATGAGTAAGATCAACGCGAATAACGTACTCTTTACCAAAGTACAATCAGATTAATTCGGTTCACATTCACCCTCCACCAACTGACAGGGCATTATTAACATTATTATTATTACTATTTACTTCATTTAGTTCTCTCAACTTGTGTTGGTTTATCTCTCAGCAGTGGATTATTAAATCGAGTTCTGCTGGGAGGAAGAATCTATTTCAGGTCCAAGAACTTTCTGGTAATGTGGGCTGAGGACAGAAGGACGCTGTGTTGCAATCTACTTATTATATTGGTGTTGATTTTGAGTTTTTTAATGGAGTCGACCAGGGATTGGGGTACTAGTCCTAGGGCAGATAAAATGGTAGGCACTATGATCACTTCTTGAGCATTCCAGAGTTTATTTACTTCAAAGGTTACTTTTTGGTATTTTGATATTTTGTCGTTCTTTATTATTATTATTATTATTATTATTATTGCTAAAATCATCATCATGGATTTTCTTCTCGGTATTTCGGTACGCGTCCAAGGAATTTCCACTTCCCTTAGGCTGCGTCACCTTGATACATTTTTTAGGTGCACACTTTTCAAATTACCAAAGTACATTGATGGAAAGTACAGCGATTTTAACTCTGTTGGATGTATTCCCAATCTTTGACGACAACGCCCGTCCGTCGTATGAGAGGGGGATGAATGGTGTCAGGGCTTGGAGTATTAGATCAAAAGATTCTCCAAAAAGATTCTCACGTGTTCGTTTATCTTACGTGCATTTCTCAACAACAAAAAATCGCTCATTTTGGATTTTTGGGAAACTAGAACGTACGTCCACTTGGACTTTAACAATCAGAGGATTAGATCTACTCCTCATTATTTGGAGTTACGTTTTTGAACAAATCACTAGCAACACCAAAGAACGACCAACTCTGGCGGAACCTTCGCGATTCTGTTGGGGCGCGTAGTAGAGTTCGGAGAGGAAGGCAACTCCTCGTCTCGAATGTTAGGTTAGGTTAGGTGTTTAAAATACTAAAAATATAATCGTTGTAATAATGTATTTAAGAATTATTACTTAATTATTCGTTTACATCAACCTCTCAAAGAATATTCTTACACCATCGCAAACCGACAGATTCTGCTAAAACTAAAGTCTCAAACAATCTAACAACACGACGACACCCTTGTATCTTCGAAATAGCACTCTGTTTTTTTTCATTCATATTTACACATTTAACTTTTATTAATATTTACTGCAACGCGTTGTAAAAATATTCTAAAACTATACGCGAAAACAATAAAAAAACGTTTGATCACAGAACAACAATGAAACTATGACAACAATGAAACAACCTGTCTCACATATAATCCAACTCATAATTCGCAATCTCGACGTACCAAAAATTCATTTCCAGAAGTTAGAACTGACTCAAGTGACAGAATTTTCACTCCAAAATGTCGTTTTAGATAAAATAATAATAGCACTGTATTACACAAATTTTCTGCCTGGGTGGTCATTTCTTTCCATTGGACGTGACTGAATATGATGGAAAATATTAATTAAACGTCGTTTTTGATGGCATGAAAACGATATGAAATACTTTTCATGCTCTACAGATAAATTCGGGCTCACGTCACAGATCATCAGTGATCATGGCTTTTCGTTGCGGAAGTACGTAGCAATTGTTACTTTTTTGTGGTCAATTCTTTGAAACATAGGGAGGGAAAGAACGATCATGCTATTTTATTTCCCAATATTCCTTCATCTTTCTGCCCTTACCTCCTATTATATACGATTATGCCAAATTAATTGCACTTGAAAGAAACATAGAACCTACCTCACTCCGAACGCAATTTTCCCCTTTACATTCTTTTTCTAACAATGAATTCCTTCCCCCATAAAAACTACTTAATATTAGAGTAACATATTTAGAAGAGAAATGGACATTCTTGTACCTTGATGGTTATCAGAAGACAACTTATATAGAAAAAAATGTAATGAAATTTTCAGCACATAAGTAATTACAATTAATGATTCAATCTTAATTTACAAAATTAGTAGATGAGTTAGTAAAAATTCTAAATTTATGTTATTGGAAAGGTATAATATACTTTTTAAGTATGTATATCTGAGACAGATAACAATCTTTAAAGCTTCTTTGCCTTTTAACTTTGAGGGTCTGTCCAGTTCGTCTTCAAATTGTACTTCTTCTTTCTTGGCGAAGGAATAGCACATGTTCTACAAGTGGCCCAAGCGCATCAGGCAAGCATCCTGGTTCCACGCATTCTATCAGGATAGCATTATTAGTCCCAATGCTGCCACGGCTCTGCCTTACATTCCCACTCCTCAAATACGAGGTTGGAGTTCAGTGACGGTATATCTTGTTCATAGAGTAACCATCAATATTCTACTTGTTATTTTTTTTTCTCTTTTGTAGTTTGTCGATGTAGAGCAAAGGCATTTCCTTCTATGATCCTTTAGCGTGATTTTATCGATTGTGTATCATTACACTGTCAATGTACATCTCGCTGCTTCTTGCCTTTATAAGACGAATAAATATCACGTTAGTTTGTAGGAAGATAGCTGTAAAGAAGACAATATGGTCAAGAGAAATTATATTGGCCCGGGTTTTTCTCCGTTTTTCCTTCGGGTAGAGGCGGATTTCTTATACAGGTTCTCTAGGCTTTGTCTAGGGGCGTGTTTATTGTAACAATACATCGGGAATTTAGTGATTTTTTTCAACTCTTATGATTTTTAAACACTATACTCGGAATAATCTATAGTTCGATAATAACTCGCAGCTAACTTTTTGTCTTATCTAGGAATTTTTGCTGAAATTTTTGAATCCGCCTCTGCCTTAGGGCCCTTGATCGGAATTGATGGAATACGTCCCTTGTTTGCTTCCGGAGAGTAAATTAGTTTATTGTCCTCCACGTGGTCATACGCAGGTTGTACTGTTTTTTGACAATAAATTTATTATTATTATATGCGTAAATTGAACCTTTAAAAATAAAAACAACTCAGTCTTTGCCGGGATAATTACAAACATATCAGCACTAAAATTAAACTTTTTAGAATGTGTATTTAATTTTTAATTTTCCGAAATACAATAAACTAAATAAAATATCGAAATAAATAATTGAGTTGAGAGAAAATAATTGTCTGCGGACACAAACATGACTAATTCAGAATTTGACAAATGTGATGTCTAAAAACAACAACCATCCGAAATGGAATGCAAAATGCTACACCCCCCGCCCCACGATTAAATAGTTCCCTCATTTATTTATTGTGACTGCCCATTTTAAATATATTTCGATCCAATGTAACATGAAAATTAATTTATCTCTGGATTTCTTCGTTTCACATCAGCTGCAAAAACGTACATGTAGACACACAGCAAAAATCAAATCAGATTCTACTGTGGACTGTTGGAATTTCAGAGGTCCACTCGACATATTCGGTAAAAGTTAAGATTTTTTACTACTTAAAAAGAATCCATCCATCCATACTGACATAAAGGAGGTCATAAAGGCAGAAAAGTAATGAGACTGGCAACACTACAAGCGATCTGGCAACGCTGCGCTGTTGTCCTTGTTAGGGCACGTGTATCAGTACCCTCCCGTAGCTCAGTGCGAGTTTCAACTCCTTCCGTTAACTACGTGATTTTTGTGACTGCTATTAGTGAAGTTGTGTTTTGGTTGTGTGTCAAGCAAAATGGAACAGCGGAATCTGGAGCAACGTTGTGCCATTAAATTTTGTGTTAAGCTTGGAGAATCGGACATCCTGAAGACCATACCGGTTGAAGACTTCCAGCGCCGCTACCAACAGTGGGAACAACAACGTCTCCATCGGTGTGTAGCTGCTCAAGGGAACTACTTTGAAGGGGATAACATTGGTGTTTGAAAAAAATAAAAAATCAGTCTCATTACTTTTCTGCCTGACCTCGTATAATGCGTGTTTGTTTGCTACGCGACCACGTGATGAACTAGGAGATGGATGAACATAAGCTAACTTTTACTTTTTAAATGTGATAAGGAAGATAGAATTAGTTTTTAATAAATATCGATAAAATTGAAAGAAAAAAAACCCAGTTATATTCACTTACGCTGCCTCAACTGTCAGAGCGACTTAACTTGAAAGAGTTATTAAAACAGAAGCGATAAAATACTTCAATTTAAGAAGGAAGACCTCATACGTCATCAAATTTCATGGAATTTTTGTTTTGAGCATTTAACAAAGATAAACAACGTCGTTAAATCATAAAATTTTGAGGAAGAGTTTGGATTTCAATGAAAAGTACGCGAAAAGCCTCCAAAGCGGAAGCGGCTCCGCCCACGCCACGTGGTAAATCTTTTGTATTCAAATCGTATCATTAAGGATTTCAAAAATTACGATGCAGTACATGTTTTTAAAAGCCAGTAAGTAAAAGTATCTTCATCTTACAAAATATAGATAGATTTTATTTTTACAATTAGAAAAATCCCACACAACGCGGGGTAATCAGCTGCTAATAAAATAAATGTAACATTGTACACAGGTTGTTATTACGAACTTCCCGGGAACACGTATAAAAATGAATAATTTAATTTAACCCCGTAAAATGCCAATGAAGTCTAATATTGGTACATTTTAAGTGGTGAAAATTAAACAGAATAATGTTTGGAATGGTAAAATAATGCGGATATATTTTTTAAATGTTGGGTTATGAATTCTTTCTCACATTTTACACAACTATTTAGGTACTTTGTGTCGCAAGTTTAGTTTGAAAATAAAATTATTGTCAAAGAAGTAGCTTCGTAGCTACAAGTATCCCTTTCGAATACGAATGTTCTCTTTGAGTGATCCACTTTTTTATTGACTGTAGAAGCGGCGTCGCTCGAGAGCTGGAGAAGCAGAAGCAGAAGCAGAAGCAGAAGCAGAAGCAGAAGCAGAAGAGGGGTTATCAATGGAAACGAGCTTTTTTCTTTATTTATTCTGACTTAAAAATCTGAACCCGACTTTCGCACCGAAGAAAAAAAGATGTTCTTGCGATTAAGAAGTAATCATGTAATTACTCATTAAACGTATAAAAATGTCTTCTTCAAATTGTAACAAACATATGTGGCAATAACGCGTGTGTTAACTTGTATTATTCGCAATAAAAATGTTCTTACGTTATTTATCAGTAAAAAGCAATAAAAAATCAACATGGTAACGTCTATCTATCTGTATATAATGTAAAGCTAGTTGATTTTACTATTTGATGCTCGGAGGTCAAATAATTATTCAATTTATAAGAAAATACCTTGTAATAATCTTATTTTTGAGAGTATTGATACAAATAAGATTATTATTCATCGCAAGCAAAAAAACAAACTATAATGGCATTCAGCAAATGTACTCGGTTTTTCCTGAGGGGATTTTGGTGAAATGTATCATTGAAGCTGGAAAAAAGAGTTGTACCTTTGGACGCCAAGTAGGTTTTGATCGCTGTCCTGAAAGAAAGACAATTAAGGTAATATGAGCGAACCGGGCGCTTATCATGCACACAACCAATTATGAGAAATTTTATGTTAATTATTCGGTTTCTATTAAAAATCAATCATTTATATAAAAATGAATCCTAACAATAATTCATGAATTACGTCGTGTATTTAGAAGTACGAATCATTTTTGTGTTATTTGTTAGATTGAGAGAATGTGTTTGAAAACTTAAGTCTTCAATCTGTCGAATACCTAATAATAATAAGAACAACAATAAAACTGCCGCATTCCAATTTGTCTGATCTGAGTTTTGTTTGATTTTATTGAATAAATTTTTCAAGTGCGCCGTAATGATATTTTTGTTCTGCTCTATCCTCGTGATAGATTGTCATATACCGTTGTCGTAAGAAATTTCATGGTGATTGCATTAAACGCCATAGAAGCCTCTACAACTTTATGGTGGCATTATTCGAATATTAACCTCGCGTAATATAATAGAAAAACATAAGGTCAAAATTTAAATCGAATAAAATAATCATGGAAAGATACTTTTTCTTTGATTTAAAAATTCGAGACATTGAAAAACCAGTCGCCAAGTCGCTCATACTAACTTAAAACCTACTTTTATCTCTTGCGCTGTTCCATGAGAACCCTCCAAACCTGACCAAACTATTGTGAAAGAGAAGAAAAAAAGTAGATACACTTGTACTCAGGGAAATAATTTACCTTCACAGGATCTGAAAAACAACCCACTCTCTAACCCTGTTTCTCATGTTGTGTCACAAACATCGAAGAGATCTCGGTGTCAGTGACCTCGTGGACGTTTGCCTATCTTAAAGAAGAAGAATAACCGTCACCAGAACGCAACTTATCATCAATATTTGTGCTTATCAGTGCGCGCGCAATGTGCCGAGAGAGTGATTGAGGGTACGTGTATTGGAGGAGTGGCGGAAAGGACGGGGCGGCGAGCGTCGAGCGTCGTGGCATCGGGGGTGGGGTGGGGTGGGGGGTCACCAGTGCGGAGCGCACCCTAACGACCTAACAGCCTCCGTCTGAGGCAACCTAACAGCAACGGAACTTCAACTAATCTACCAAGGGTAATGACTAACTACTGTTGTTCGCAGTGAATCTTTTTTGCAAACTGGCACAACTTAATGTTGCGCGGTATTAATTAATCATTTACTCTTAATCATGATGAAATGCTGAACAGTCGTGTTTCACCAACAATTGCAACAACTTTCAAAGATTAAAGAACCACTGCAACAGTTTCAAACTACGCAATTTTGACACAACACGAGACCATTCTTATACTATATGGACCAGTCTGGTTGGCCGCACAAGAGAGTTTATCCACCCACATTCTACGTGTGTTTATATTTTGTGAGTTATTTGTTCTTTTTATAGTTATGAACGAGGTAAAAAAGAAAATTGTATTGGGTGTTGGGTCGAGTGTCGAGTGTCGATTTAACTGATGCGTTGATCCTCGATGGACGTCTTCTTTGCTGAAATAAATCCTAACCTAGTTTCCCCCCCCCTAAGTACGAACACTTATTTCTATTACCGTACCACTTTACATTTACCGGTCCCACAGCGGGCGTGCAGTCCCTCGATGGGCACGCGCGCACAGAAGCTGCAAAAACGTGTTCCCAACGGTTCCCAACCCACGGGGAGGCGAAAGGATTTGTTCAAGAATCATTCTCTTTCAAACGCACAAAACAGATCATCAATTTAAAGGATTAAATGTCCAGTAATTTTACGTTGTTTAGAAAGTGTTCGATGCAAATTTAACAAATAATTATGATTTTTATACATAATTATTATAATATTGCAACTATTGTTAGTATTATGACTCGCCATTGTTATCATCTATGTATTTCAATAAATTAGTATCATTATTAATTTGAATCTTAATTATTGCTCTATTATTTATTACAAAAAAAACAAACTTAAATTAAGTGGTTAAGAACAAATAATTCTCAAATTCATGGAGTATGAATATTATTCAGTCGAAATTGTTGATCACGTGTTGGCATAAGTGGTGTATTTCATTGCGATGTGTTTGGTGGGGTTCTCAATTGTGGTTTCGCAGAGAACCCTCAAGATGGTTTCTAATGAAAGTCGAAACGTTGGCGTTTTATGGTGACCGAAACTCAAGATATTTATTACACTTATTCTTCTCGTACGTTACATTATGTTTGTTTAAAGTAAATCAATTGCAGACCTAATTACATATTTTACATTACATAAACGGGTAGGGTGGGGGTGTGTAATTCTGTATTGCCACAGGGAGACTCGTACGAATTCCGTTGGGAACCGTCGGTTTGTGTATTCCTCCTAATCGAAATTCTCCCGTGCAGCCACAGGCTATCAGCACCGCCGAGAAACCATGATACCGCAGTACCAGTGATACTGAAGCGACCAAAATATAGTCCATAATACCACATACTCACTGTTGTCTTCGATAAGTGATTTGCTGCTGCAAAATCCTGAAATGAGAAGGGAGAGTTTTACTGCGCACGCCAATACTACAGAAAAATTAAAGTCTTTAACGAAATCATTGTATGTCGTATAATATTCCTAAGTTGATATTTTTTACTATTAGACTGACAAGGGTAATGTAATTAAATTTCCGCCTGGTTTCTTAAATACTGAAACCCATTGACTATTACTATGTCATGTGAAAATATTAGCAGCTATGGCACATTGAAAGGCACTGAAAAAAAAATCGGATTAGTTTGCTAATTTTTGACCTTTTCTTCCCGCTCGCACTTTGGACAATGAGGTACGACAACCCTTTGAGGGCACACCCAAGGTCACCGACTGAACTGCCATAAGTTTCGCATGAAGTGTCGTCATACAACCTCAAATATCCCTCTCCGATAAAATAACCAAATAAGTACAATTTTCGCTCAAAATTAATACATTTCACACGTTTGATAATAATGAATTTATATTTATATTTTTGGTATTAAAATACCTAAACTAATTTTGTCTTCATTTTATATCATTTAAAGTATCAGTGGCATTTTACTGCAACACACAAAGAACTTAAGCAAATAAAACGAAACCCATTTTCTTAATGGTTCAGTTTCCTTATCAAAATGTTTCAGGTGTACAATGAAAACTCTCGAATTAATATTAGAAACTGTTTAACTTTTTTTTGTTCTGTTTATTATCTCGCATCTCTCACATTGATAAAAGTTGAAATAGTTTGTGATGCACCCTTTAACTTCCTTATTTCTTATATTATGTTGATTTTGAAAATGTAAAGTTTGTCAATGTCAATATGTAAACAAAAAAAACAAACATAAAATGATAGATCTAACATTTTACTTTAATTCCTCTGCAACGACAGACAAACGGAAACTTGAAGATGGATAACGTAGTTAGCTGAACTTACATAATTTCACTATTTGATTTGACTGGATGAACTGTTCCTTTTCTTAAACGCACGGACGAGGCGTAGTTTGTTCGCGTTATCTCGTCTTCCCTGAACGGTGAAGATACCTCAGAAGGTCCGACGAATCGGAGCTCAACCACGTGAGTCTAGTCGGTCGCTGCTCGTCCGCTTGTTAGTTCAAGGGTTGCACAAAAAAAGGGCTCTTCGACGCGCGAAAAGAATCAGTTTTCCGTAATTGTTCTTCAGCGCCTTTTCCAGTGCGTCATCGACTAACGCCGATATTTTGACTTTTTTCATACACACAGCTGCTGCCACCAGAGTCCATATGTTTCAGTATTTTTAAAAATCTGGACCACTTTCGACCTGCGCTTGTTGAAACTTCCCCTCGAGAGATCGGATAAAATTAGAGTGACGTAAAAAGAATAATTAACAGCCATAATTACTCGTAGACCACTTAACACATTATCCTCGAATGACACTAAGAGTCTAAAATTCATACTTATTCATTGTCATATGCTAGTCTTAAAAGTATTTTCATGTAAAAGTAGCTGAAACATTAGCCCTCCAAAGTAGTACATTTAATACACTGTTCATTATTACAGAACATTATTAAAACTTAGCGTAATACTCTTACAACACTTATATTGAATAGGATCATTGTTTCGCCTAACATACAACACTTGAAAATTACAGTGAGAAAAATATTGACACGTTATTCTTGAAGCAGAATTGCTTAAGAAATTTAACTTCTCGACTGTTACAGTCTTAGAAACTCGAGCGAATGAACCATTTTTAAGTTCATTTAAAATGTTTTGTCTGAATGGAGACGTAAACAAATGTAACCGGAATGTGATGAGGAAACGGAGCCAACGGACCACAATCGAACGGAATCAAAAATACGTCTCTTCGCAAGAGATGAAATTTAAATATTTTAACCACTGTCTTAGTATCTGCAAAATGATTTTAAATTTTTTTAAATGAGATTGTGCCATTTAACTCTCATAGAAGATGTGAAGAAGTTCCACAAACTCTTTTCGTTCGAGGAAAAAGGAAAAGGCATTCTAACGGAAAAGTATTGTTTCACATTCCACCAATAAAATGTATATATTTTGATTTACGTAGACATTTTGTATTACAGGATTTTTGAAGATAGCGTATTCGCAGGATATCTTTAACATTCGTGCATCGCCTTTCACATTTCGTTACAGGACGAAGACGAAATAACTAATTATGCACGAGACCGTCAACATTCCACGATATCATATCTAGGACCCAGCAACTAAACAAGATTCGCTCATCATTTCCCATCTGCTTGAAGGATGAAATCGTCAATGAATTCTTTTCCACGACTGACGAAGTGCAGAGTAGGTAACTCCACAAAACTCGTCAACATTTTAAGATTTTGACTTTAAACTAGTTATACTCTGTGAAAACGTTTTACAAGGTAGCACCTCTATTCAAAGAAGTATGATTTGTGATAAACTTACTTGGGCGCATGATACATGCGCGACGTTTTGTTAAGTACAAGATTTCACAATTTTCACGACTTTAAATACATCTTACGACAAGTTAAAGAATAATAACTATAATTGAAAAAAAAAATTAAGAAGGTGAAATGGTAGGTCTACGTCTGTAAAAGTCTGTACGATTCTCCGACATTTTGTGACCAAACAGCGAAGGAAAGATATTTTCACTTTCAGTCGTGAGTGACGGATTTAGGACATTTGAAATTTCGTAAAGTCACATTTTATTCAAATACTTACACTTGAAGACTTGATCGCGCGTTCCACTTTTGCGAGTCCCTAAACCTAGCACTTCACTTTTTGGGCCTCGCTAACCTAACCTACACTTCGCTCTCGCGGCCCAACAAAGCTAACTAGCACTTCACTTTTAGGTCCTTCTCCTGATCTATCTTAGCGCTGCAATTTTATGGCCTCACTATCAAAATAAAACTTGCAAAGTCACACAATTTAGAACTACTTCGAGAAAGGGTAGTTCAAACGATGGAACTCGCACATTTTTTGAGATTCGGAGACATCAGCCGATCGAAACGTGAGACTAGGAACTTCCAGTAGCGCTCACAGGCAGACGAGTCAGAAGGGCTGAGGTCAGCGCGCTCACACGGAAACGGCGGCTATGACGTAGCGAGAGCTTTCCGGTTGATGTACTTCCTCCAAGTCAAAGAATATATAATGCTTAAAAAGAAATTATCAACACAATACGATCTCAAGAAAAAACGACTATTCACGCGAACGGGATAAAATATTATCACATATTAATGTTAATAAAATGTGATAATAATATAAACATACTATTCTGAAAGTACATAGTAGATATTAAAACTTTGACAAATCACGTTCCGTTCTGAAGTATGAAAACATGAAATCATTGTAAAAACATTGAATTATTAACGCGAAATTCATTGCATCTCAACATTTATGTGCAAAAGTAAGTATCTGCTACCGGCATGAAAAAAAATTGTTTTGAAAGGTTTTGTATAAATTAATCTCTTGGATGACCCGTAATTATTAGAACTCATCATATCCTTCTCTCTTGGAAATGTTTCCGTGGGTGCTCAAATATGGATGACATCCCCATTCATCCATGGGGTTCTTTTACTGTAGTAGAACTGAAAGGATGGCAGAGGACAAGTTACATTCCATGGGCGGGGAGGGGCATGAACAGAATACTTCACACAAAATTGGTGTATGGCCAAAATTACTATCTTTAAATTGCAACCAAGGATTCTATTTATAACTGAAAAAAAATTGGAAAATATACATAATGCGGCATCGTATCTTCGTATTCTCACATCTAAATACCCGTTGGAGTATCGTGCGGTGGCGATGTGGCTGGGAGAGACTAGCATCGGCGTGTGCTGCCTCTACTTAAGTAAATGGACTTTGTTGTAAAAGAATGCAGCTGCAAAGTGCGTATATGACCCTGCGGAGTATAATATATTCTTTTAAATACCTCGTTTGAAGCAATTACTAGGAGAGGGGGAGATTTACTTTTGACAAATAAGTAACAGCGATAGAAATCACAGCTCCCTTTGCTCCCTGGTGGGAGCTTTCGTCCTCTAAACTTTATCTGTCAAAATTGTATTCTGCCGCATCGTTTCTTCGTATTCTCACATCTAAATACCCGTTGGAGTATCGTGCGGTGGCGATGTGGCTGGGAGAGACTAGCATCGGCGTGTGCTGCCTCTTCTTAAGTAAATGGACTTTGTTGTAAAAGAAAGCAGCTGCAAAGTGCGTATATGACCCCATCGGGGTATAATATATTCTTTTAAATACCTCGTTTGAAGCAATTACTAGGAGAGGGGGAGATTTACTTTTGAGAAATAAGTAACAGCGATAGAAATCACAGCTCCCTTTGCTCCCTAGTGGGAGCTTTCGTCCTCTAAACTATGTTTGTCATAATTGTATTCTGCCGCATCGTATCTTCGGTTTCTTACATCTAAATACTAGCTGGAGTATCGTGCGGTGGCGATGTGGCTGGGAGAGACTAGGATGTTTAACTTGCTAATGCGAGGCAAGAGCCTTGAGGAGAATTATCTTTTTAAGGCAAAATAAGCTCTATTGCCTATTATTAATCGCTGTTTAATTTCATGAGAAATATCATTGGAGTAGTTAACTGTCGATCCCAGATCTTTAAATTGCTCAACTCTCTCAAAGGTGTAACTTTTCACAATTATTGAGGGTAGCATGTTAATTCCATGCGCTTTCCCAGCAGCCATGTATTTCGTCTTCTGTTGGTTGAAACTCAGCCCCATATTCCCGCTAGCCTGTTCTAAACAACAAATGTCTCCTCCATTGCTTTTCGACTTCTTGCTACTATATCTATATCACAAGCATAGGCAAGTATCTGCACTGATTTATAGAAAATAGTCCCTCTGCTCAGAAGGTTTGCATCTCTCATCACCTTCTCCATGACGACATTGAAGATGAGACACGCCAACGCGTCTCCTTGTCGTACTCAATTTTGAACATCTAATGTTTCAAACATCATTCCCCCAGTTCCTATGCTGCTTCGTGACACTCATTGTCATTCTCATCAGTCTTACCAACTTCTCAGGAATTTCCTGTTCTATCAGAGCATGATACAACTGTTCTCTGTCTATATTATCATATGCTGCCTTATAATCAATGAAGAGGTGGTGCGTGCCAATTCCGAATTCGATTGTCTTCTCCCAAATTTGTTATGTTATATTTAGGTATTTTGATTTGGTTTTCTTTTGATGCATTGGAGATCCTCGCTCTCACACGCGCCCATACCAAAAAGTGATCTGAATCCATATTCAGTCCTCTAAGAGTCCTCACGTCCAGGAGGTCTGACTTGTGTCGTGCATCTATCAACACATGATCAATTTGGTTTACTGTGTTTCTATCTGGCGATATCCATGTTCCTTTGTGTATGTCTTTATGTGGAAACATTGATGAGCCTACCATCATGTTTCTAGATGCTACAAACAGTATGAGTCTATATCCATTATCATTAGTTATGTTATGTTTGCTGTGAATTCCTATTGTTGGTATGAATATCTGTTCCGTTCCTACTTGAGCATGTAGATCACCGGCAATTATTTTGATGTCATGGCCAGGGCATCCATCATATGCCCTTTCCAGACGTTCATAGAATGAGTCTTGCTCTTCTTCTTAAGATTCCTCCTTTGGTGCATGGGCATTTATTATAGAGTAGTTGAAAAACTTCCGCTTTATTCTAAGCGTCGATAGTCTTGGACTAATAGGTGTGAAATCAATTACCAGATGTTTTAGCTGCTGATGTACCACAAATCCTGTACCAAATTCGTGTTTCTCCTCACTACAGCTATAGAATACACTAGCTTCTCGCTTTTCTATAGTTCCACTTCCAACCAACCCATCTTATTTCTTGCAGTGCAATAATACTCCGTATCATTTTTGTTGTTAGGTCCAGCAACATCTTCAAAGCTCCTGGGCGATACATAGACCTCACATTCCAGGTTCCAATATTCATATCTGACTTACGCTTTATTTCACTTTTCTTTCCTTGTCCATTCTCTTTATTCTTTTCCTTGCCAAGTTTGTCTCTTCCGTTAATCAGTCCGGCTTTCTTTGTTGATGTTTCATACTTAGGATTTTTAAATGAGTGGGTAGTTAGCCCTACGTCCAACCTCCTCCCGAGGACGGGTAATTTGCTATCGAGGTTTTCTTCCCTTAGCCTTTGGAGAGCCAACCCCACCTGCTACAAGGCAGCAGCAACTT
>NNCF01126374.1:4002-18266 GCA_002313205.1 Laupala kohalensis | reverse complement strand
ATCATAGATAAACTCAAGAAAAATAAGGCACCTGGTGTGGACTTAGTAAGTCTCGATAGTATAAAAGAAAATAGTAGGATACTTATACCGATAATTAAATTAATAATAAATAAGAGCATAGAGGAGGAGAGGTTCCCAGAAAACATGAAAATGGCAATTATTAGACCCATATATAAAGGAGGAAATATTAAAGATTTAAATAACTTTAGACCAATTTCAATCTTATCAACCATAGGAAAAATTTTTGAAAAGTATATTATGGAGGTTGTAAAAGATTTCGTAGAGAGAAATAATTCTATAACGAACAACCAATATGCGTATCAGAAAGGTAAAGGTGCGACTGACCTATTGGAAAATTTTGTTAACAATATAAACGAAAACTTAAACGAAGGTAAGCAAGTGATAATGATCTCAATGGATCTGACGAAGGCTTTTGATCTTGTGAATAACGAGAAGCTTATGGATGAGCTTGAAAAAATAGGCATAAGAGGAAAAATGCGTAATATACTTAGCACATACCTTCAGAACAGAGAATTTATGGTGAAGATCAGAGAGAGCTTAAGTGAAAAACAAAAAATGGAGACAGGAATCCCACAGGGCAGTTTTTTAGCACCTTTGCTATTCATCCTATATATTAATAATGTGGAATCATGCCTCAAATATAGTAATTTCTACGGATATGCCGACGATTTCGTAATAATGATGGGAGGAAAGGACGGAAATAAGATAAAACAAAAGATCCAGGAAGACTTTAATAATATGCAAAAGTGGATGCATGATATGTCTTTAGTGCTGAATGGAAACAAGACTAAACTGCTCAAAATTGCAGCGAAAGCTGTGGTTGGGGAAGAAATTAACATAGTAATACATGGGATGGATTGTTTACATTATGACATAAAGAACTGTAAATGTACTTTTTATATAGAAAAGGTCGAGCAACTGAAATACCTAGGAGTGACATTAGATCATCGTCTAACTTGGGAGGCCCATATTAAGCAACTGATAAAAAAGATAAGAGTTTGTTTCTGGAGAATGACCAATGTAGAAAATTTCATGAACAAGAGTACATTAAAGAATATATATGTTTCACTCATAGAATCGCAGATAAGATACGGAATTGAGGCATGGGGAACAGCCTCCAAAACGTATGTTACGCCTCTGCAAGCTCTGCAAAACAAAATAGTGAGATTGATAGGAGGTAAAGGGGAGGCGATGGAAGAGATATACAAAAAAAATAAATTGTTAAAAATCAAACAATTATTTCTATTGGAAAAAATTGATATAAACTTGAACAAGACAAATAGAGACAGCAATCTAAAAAGGATAATGCACCCGCATGATAATAGGAAAAAACATTGTTATATAATTCCAGTAAATTTTAACAAGTATGGAGATAGGAAAACTGATACTATACTACCTAAGTGGTTAAACAAAATAGATGACGAAATCATAGATATAAAAAATAGGTACAGAAGAAAGAAAGAAATAAAAAGATGGTTAATAGAAAATAACAGGATGTTTGAGTAAGAGAGAGGAAAAGATAAAAGGAGAACCTTTAAAAGATAGAAAAATGAAAAGGAAAAATGTGGAAATAATAATTAAAAGTGTAGTCAAAATCTCCCCTTGACAAGTTTCAATTGAGAAACTTAAAGGGAGAAGAATAACATGTAAGCTCTCATTTGGATGGAACTTTAAACTGATGAGTATGTATATAAGAAAGTAATAAATCCTGTATGTATTTAGGTAATGAATGTGTATGAATGTATAATTTGAAAAAAGGTATGTGTATGGATGAAATTAAGCAAGCATTTTTATTTTATGTATGTATGTGCAAGGATGTATATTTAGTAATATAATGTGAAATATTATGTATGTATGTGTAAGGATGTATATTTTGTAATATAATGTGAAAGTAGTAAGCAAAGATAAATCTTATAGATATTTATATAGGAAGGGGTGTAATGAGTATAATTTGTTAAACATGCATGAATAGGGAAATATTGGAAAATACAAAATGAATTTCCACTACTTCTACTATTGGATCAAATAGTGGTATTTGGCAGTGGAGGAAAAGATACTAATGGTTTTTGCTCCGTACTGCTGCGGCTACTAATGAACTAGTAGTGGTAGACAAGTTGGTGGGCAAATTATTTTTCAAACAAAAGCAAAACATTGAATAAAAACAAAAAATGAAAACAAGACATGTGTATAGACAAAAACAATAAGAAGAATAAAAGTGTTACAAATTTGTAAGAAGATGTAATGAAGTATATTTTTTCAAACTAATATATGATAATAACCACAAAAAAATTAAACAAATGTACAATTTTGGATGTTTATGTAAGAAGGATAGTATATTGTAAAATAGTGTAAATGTTGGTAATAATTAAATGCATAGTAAAAGTGAAATGGATGTTATGTATAAAAGTAGAGGTGTCTAACATGTAAAATGATGTGATTTATAATGAAATAAAAACTTTTTAACTTTTTAACTTTTTAACTTTTAACTACTACTACTACTACTACTACTACTACTACTTTCGTACCGAGCGGACGTGTTTACGAGTGTGCTCCTGTCTTAGTGTATGGTGATGATGGTTTGAATCAGTTTTTATGGTGTGAAGCTAATATAACTCTTCAATTGTACTTGGTGAAGCATAGAAAATATAGTTTTACTGAAGGTTAGTAGGAAAAAGTGGTGAATGGTGTGAAAAACGGATGTTGTGATGCTGGTCTGGATCTGTCTACCGTGAGAAGTACATAAGATATATATCTGCTCTGGATGTTTGTAAGAATAAGTGAAAAAGTGTGTCGTGATGCTGAATGCTAGTATGAATAAGTGGAAAAGTGTGTTGGGATGCTGAAATGGTAGTATGAATAATCTGAAAAAGTGTGTAGTGAATGCTAAATGTTAGAGTGAAAAAGTGAGGTTAGTGTTATGATATACCTTGCTATGAAATTTTTGGGTATATACAGTTTTTGTAGGTTCTTATGAACTAAAGAGAACAAGGCTAGAGAACATTATAACAAATGTGTAGTATAAATCTTGGGTTATCTTATAAGTGTAAAGGAAAGTTTGTTTGATACTCTGAGTATAGAACAAGTAAAGCTGTTCTTTAGTATAGTATTGAAAGTATTTGATGCTGTGGAGGATAGGATAACATAATAAAACATAAAAATGGTACACTGTGGAATTTGTAAAAAGACAGTATTAGAAGAAATCAAATGCCACATTTGTAATGGAGAATACCATTACACATGCTCAAGTGTGACAAAACATACATATGCTAGAATGTCAGAAAGTAGGAAAAGAGACTGGAAATGCAGTAGTTGCAAGGGAAGTAAAATCAAGGAAATCCAGGTAGATGAAGAAATAGCAGAAGAAAGAATAGATGATAGAAATGAGGAGGCAGAGGAGAATAACAGCAGTTCGGAAAACAGGAAATTAGACAAAATATTGAAAGAAATGTCTGAGATAAAAAGGTCAATTGAATTCCTTAGCAGCAAATATGGTATCTTGCTAAATGAGGTAAAAGAGATCAAAGTACTCAAAGAAGAGATAAAGAAGAAGGACAGATTGTTTGAGGATCTAAATGAAAGGGTAAATGATATGGAAAGTAGCAGGCTAAGTAAAAATGTGGAAATTATAGGTATGACTAAAATGATGGACAAAAAAGAAATAGTGAAAATAATAAAGGAAGAAGGGATACAAGACTTAATGTTAAAGTAATGTTAAAGATTTAAAACAGTACAAAAATAAACAGAGTAAGATAAAAACTTACATAAAATTTGATAGTGAAGAGATAAGAAATAAAATAATAAAATTATCTAAATCTAAGGGAGGAATAAGGAAAGGAGAAAATAAAATATACATAAGGGAACAAATTACACCCTATACTGCAAATCTATTTTGGAAGAGTAGAGAATATGCAAAAAAAACATGGTTATAAATACACGTGGATAAAGAACTCAAACATATTTATAAGAAAAGAGGAAGAAAGTAGATATTGGGTGATTAAAAAAGAAGAAGACCTAGAAAATATAGAATAAAGATATAAAAAAGAAGAATTTTATTACAAAAATGGATATAGAAATATTTGAAAACTTTGAGATAAAAAAAATAAAGATTGCAAAAGGTTTTGAGGAAGCGAAGGAAGTATTTGGAATGCAAGAAGAGGGAATCAAGATCATACATCTTAATATAAGAGCTATAAGAAAAAATTGGGATGAATTTGAATACAAAATAGATACATTGCAGAAAAACATAGATATAATAGTCTTGACAGAAATAAATTTGGAAGAAGGAGAACCTATGGAGGTTTATAGTTTAGAAGGATACAAGAAAGAAACTTTCAGAAGAAAAAGAAAAAAAGGAGGTGGAATAATGTTATTTTATAAAGAAAAGTACAACTTTCAATCTATAAATTTAGAAAAAAGAGGTCACGAAGCCATCACAGGAAATTTGCAAATTAATAATAAAATATTAATTACAATAATAGCAATTTATAGACCACCTGGAGAGGATATAAAAATTTTTCTCGAAGATTTAGAAAACCTATTGAGTAAAGTTAAAAATAAAAATAAAATATTAATTGGCGATATAAATATAGATATTAAAGATGAAATTATTAATAATAAAAATCAAGAATATTTGAATATTATAACCCAAAATAAAATGATACAAACTATTACAGAAAATACTAGAGAAGAAATTAGACTTGATAAGATAAACAAATCTTGTATAGATCACATAGCCGTTAGTGGAGCATACGAAATAATACAACCTGTAATAATAAAAACAAAAATTTCTGACCACTATTTGATTGGAATTATCATGAAAATGAAAAGGAAAGAAATAGATGAAACAGTTGAAAAAAAGAATGAAAAAATCTGTATTGACAAAGAAAAACTAACTAAACTCTTAGAAAAAATAGATTTTGGAAAAATGGAAACCAAAAAGGCCAAGGAAATATATGAAGAGATAATGAAAAGTTTCATGGAATCAAAGAAAAATATTAAAGTAAGAAATAGGAAAAAAGTAAATATCAAACCCTGGATTAGTCAAGATATAATAGAAATAATGAATAAAAGAGATGAACTATTTACCACATGGAAAAGGACTTCAAATATGGAAGGAGAGAAAAAAAATGAAATAAGAAAAGAATATAAGGAATTAAGAAACAAAATTACTTCAAAGATCATTCAGAAAAAAAGAGAATATTACAAAAACCAATTGAACGACAACATAAAAGACAACAAAAAGACATGGGAAATTATAAATTTGTTAATGGGAAGGAAAAAACAAAAAAATATTGATGAGCAAATTGTAAATGCTATAGAAAGTAATGAAACAACTCAAAATGTTTGTGAAAAAATGGCCATATTAATGAAAGAAAACATACAAAAATATTTCCATAAATGTGATAAAACAGTAGGAACACAAAAGAAGTTAAATAAAATGAAATCAATCTATTTACCAGAAATTGAAACCAATGATATTGTAAAAATAATAGATAAACTAAAGAAAAATAAAGCACCGGGAATAGATTTTGTAAGTTTAGAAAATATAAAGGAAAACTGTAAAGTAATGATACCAATGATTAAATTAATAATAAACAAAAGTATTGAAGAGGAGCAATTCCCCGAAAACATGAAGGTTGCAGTAATAAGACCTATACACAAAGGTGGAAATTTTAAAAACTTAAATAATTATAGACCTATATCAATCTTATCTACGGTAGGAAAAATTTTTGAAAAATATTTAATGGAGGTAATGCAAAACTATGTGGAAAGATACAATATCATAACTATAAGTCAATATGCATATCAGAAGGGAAAAGGAACAACGGATTTATTGGAAAAAATTACAAATGAGATAAACGGATACCTTAATGATAGAAAACATGTAATTCTGCTATCCATGGATTTATCAAAGGCTTTCGATTTGGTAAACAATGAAAAATTAATTGAGGAGTTAGAAAAAATGGGCATCAGAGGAAAAATGTGTAATATCTTAAAAACTTATCTGAAAAATTAATGATAATTATAGTGTTAAACATAAAATGGAGATAGGAATTCCTCAGGGAAGCTTTCTTGCTCCTTTATTATTCATACTATACATAAATGACGTTGAAACATGCATAAAGCATTGTAATTTTTATGGATATGCGGACGATTTTGTTATGCTGATAGGAGGAAAAGATCTGAAATTAATGAGGAAAAAAATTCAGGAGGATTTTAATAACATACAACTCTGGCTACATGACAAATCATTAAAATTAAATGAAAAAAAAACAAAGATGATACATATTGCCGCAAAAGCTAATGTTAGAGACGAAATAAATATAGTGCACCATGGGCTGGATTGTATACACTCAAAAATGAAAAATTGTGAATGCAGTTATNCAGTTACATAATTGACAAGGTTGAGAAATTCAGATATCTGGGTTTGGTCTTGGATCAGCACTTGAGATGGGACGAGCACATAAAGGAACTAATAAGGAAAATTAGGGTATGCTACTGGAGGCTAACTAATGTGGAAAAATTCATGAATAAAATAACCCTTAAAAAAGTGTACGTTTCCTTAATTGAATCACAATTAAGATATGGGATTGAAGCATGGGGTACAGCCTCTAAATCTTATATAACACCTCTCCAAATATTACAAGATAAAATCATAAAGTTGATAGGTGGAAATATAGAAGAAACATATAAAAAAAATCAACTATTGAATATTAAACAAATGTTCTTTCTAGAAAAAATTGATAAAAACCTTAATAAAGAAAACAAAGAAGATAACCTAAAAAGAATAAACCACATGCATAACAATAGGAAAAAACACTGTTATGAAATCCCCATAAACTTTAATAAGTACGGTGAGAGGTTGACAGAAACGATTTTACCAAAATGCCTAAATAAAATTACTGATGAAATAATAGAAATTAAAGATAAATATAAAAGAAAGAAAGAAATAAAGAAATGGATTATGGATAACCACAAGAAGTTAGTATAAGATAAAAATGATAAAATCGAGGCACAACAAAAATTAAAAATGAATTTTGAAAGCTAAGGGAAACAAAGAGTAGTCAAATATCTCCCTTTGACAAGTTAAGCTATTAAACTTAAAGGGAGAAGATAAACATGTATGTATTTTGGATGGGACACTAAACTGAAGTGTATGTAAACTAGCTTGTAATGAATCTTTGTATGTATTTATGTAAATGTATCTGTATGAATGTACAAATTTGAAAAGTATGAGTATTGATGAAATATAAATCTAGTATTGTATTTATGAATGTATGTGCATGGAGGTATATATTGAAAAATAAGTAGAAGTATTAATGAAATTAAAAAAATTTCTATGTATTTATGTATGTAGGTGTGTAAATGTACAATTTGAGAAATATGCATGAGAATTGATGAAATATTTGATGATACACAGCAGATTCCACTGCTGCTGCTATTTGAAAAGTCAAATAGTGGAATTTGTCAGTGGAGGAAAGCAACTAATGTTTTTTGCTCCGCACTGCTGATGCTACTATAAATAGTAGTGGTAGACAAGTTTGTGGGTAACAAAAGAAATATAAAATAATTTCAAACAGAAAAAATCAATATAATTATAAAGAACAAGATATATGTAAAAACAATAAGAAGAAAAAAGTGTTTTAAACTTGAGAGAAGATTTATGGAAGTAAATAACTTCCAAAATAAACAAATGATAAAAACCACAATGAAGTAAACAAAAGTATAAAATTGGAGGTTAAATGTTAAATGAATGTTATAAGTAAACAAGTGTAAATGTATATATGTGAAGAAAAAAAAGAAAAAAAAAACTACTTCTACTACTGCTATTATTATTAGTAGTGGTAGCCCAGAAAGGAGAATTATTAAGACTAGTATAGAAAGCAAACATTTGGCAGATAGGAAATGTTTTATAGATACAAATATTGTTACGGATTACGCAAATAAACTGTAAATAGTATGAAAATAGGTGAGATCCAAAATCTACGAATAGATATCTTAAGAAAGTCAGTAATTTACAAACCATTTACAAATAAATGGAAAAGTAAATGGTAGTGGAAATGAAAAATATGTAACATACAAAAAAATTGTGTAAGGATTTACCTTGTTTTGATTAAGAATTTTACTGAGTAAAAGTACCTGCTGAAGTTGCTTGTAAATATAGCACAGCTGTGGTAATTTAAGATTCAGTTAAAAAGCACTGTGTTGTTGTTGTAATACATATAGTGCTGGTAGTGGAAAGCAGTTTATGGTGGTCCCTGAGTGTTTGAAGTATGGTTTTCAAAATGATGTGTGAATGAAAATGGAAGAATGAAAGTGTGTTTTTGCCTTCTTTTTTTCTGTGTGAGTGAGGTTATAGGTGAGGTTATAGTTAAAGCTTGGTGTTTGTAAGGAGTGAGAAAGAAAGATCTTGAAAAACTGATTACTCAATAGTGTTAGTGAAAGGAAAGTTTTTACCTGATAAATGTTATGGTGGAAAAGAATGTTTTGTTGTTGAATGAGATGGAGGAATGAAAGTATTTGGTTAATTTGTGTATGTTTGTTACAGAAGTGCTGGTGTTTGTGTGTACTTAAAAGGAGCAGAAATTGGTTTGACCAGAAAGAATATAGAAGGAAACAGTGGTGAAGTCCAGAATAGTGAAAGGTGTTGGAATAAAAATCTGATCAACCAGAAACAACTTCAGAAGAAAACAGTGGTGTAGACCACAACAGTGAATGTATGTATTTTGAATGTAAGGATAAACTACTGTCTTTGGGAGATATATTATCTCTGCAGTGCATTGTGGTTAACTTCGAGTGGAGTATTAATGTGATTTTGTTTTGGATTGGATAATCTTTCAGAGTCAGTTGTAGGAACAGGCTCTTACTTTATGAGTACTGTGCTTATAGTAAAAGGAGTTTGTTTTTGGCCCCTGTGTGTTTGAGATAAGGGTGAATGAAGAGTGTATTCATAATCTTTAATAATAAATAATTTTGTGATGTTTGAAAGGATATGCATCCAGATTGTAAGTACATGCAGATTGAATTGAAAAAATTGATGTATGTTCTTGTTTATTTTAAGTGGATTGGATTTGCTTGGTATTTGTGTTGGATTTAAGACGGGGTGGTTGTTGTATCTTGTACTTTAGTGAAATAGATGTTTATAAGGTTGTAAAATAATATCTAGGTAGGGACTGCTTAGGGGTTTTTTAATAGGTGTTACCTTGGAAGTAGGTATACATAGTTTGAGTACAAGTCAGGAAGAAAACCAAGCAAAAACCAAGGAGGATATACAGAGGAAAACTATAAAAATAGTAACATAAGATAGTCTTTTTAGTATTCATTAGCAATATTGCTATTCTTTAATTTAAAAATAAAATAGATAGAAAGGAAGGTATAATAGAAATAATGGCACATTGTGGTGCATGTAAAAAGCTGGTATCAGATGAAGTAAAATGCTTTAATTGTAATGAAGAATATCATTATAATTATTCAAGTGTGTCTATACAGACATACAAGAGAATATCGGAGAGCAAAAAAAATAAAATAAATGGAGATGCAGTAATTGTAAAGGTGGAAAGAAACAGGGAATACTGGCTGAAGGTACAATTGAAGAAAGAATTTTAGGTAGAAATTGTTGTGATGTATAATTGAAAGTAACCTAGCAAGTTGGCTACACTGCTTTATTAGTGTCTGTGTTCCTTCTACCATATTCTGTGTGTGGTTCACATGCTGTATGCCGTTCCATTATGGTAATTTATTGTATCGGAATAAATCCACCTTTATACTGATTTCTGTGAGTCATTATTCCACTGCCCAATAGGTTATGGGCCTAGAGCGGCGAAATTAGTATAGTATGAGTGATGTATTTCGTTTTACGAAGTAGAAACTGTGATAGTTTTTAACCTCATGTTGGAGCCTATTATCTCAACATGACTATGACAACTTCCAGTACTTCAACCACTGATACAATTACCACTACATGTGTGAATATTTCTACTACCATGCCTAACATTGAAAAATTGGAAGGTCAACAAAATTATGGTAGCTGGAAATTCTCCTTGAAAATGTGCCTCATACTTGAGGGACTGTTTAGTTATATTGATGGAACTATTTCTGGCTCAACACCAACTGATATTGTGTGTGATCAGAGTGCATTACCTAAGATTTGCCTATCTGTAAAGCCTAACAGCTTTATCCATGTACAAAATGCCAAAACATCTAAAGAGTGCCTGGGTATGAGAGTGACCAGAGATAGAAAGGAAGGTATAATTAAGTTAGATCAAGAATCATACATTAAAGATATTATTGACAAGTTTGGTATGAGTGAATGCAATCTAGTCAATATTCCTTTGTGTGTATCACAAAAATTGACCAAGGCAGAGAAAGCAAGAGAAAGCAGTGTTTATCAGAAATTGATAGGAGCATTAATGTATGTATCAGTGTGTACCCGCCGCGATATTTGTCATGCTGTAAGCTACTTACGTCAATTTAACACATGTAATGATGACCAGCATTTAGTTGCTGCAAAGAGAGTAATAAGGTGTTTAAAGGGTTCCTTGGATTTGGGACTATGTTATCGCAAAGGAAAATGTTTGCTACAAAGTTTTGCTGATGCTGACTTTGCTAATTGTGCAATAGTGCATCATATACTGGTTATGTTTACAAATTATGTGGCACTGCTGTAAGATGGTGTTCAAGGAAAAAGCACACTAAAAACTTTGCTGATAGTTCAACATTTGCAGAGTATGTAGCAATAAGTGAATGTGGCAAGGAAGGTTACCTTTGGTCATTTATAATGATAATCAGACTGCCAACAAATTGTGCCACAATCAAGGTCATAACCATAGTAAACACATAGATATTAAGTACCATCAAATTAGACACGATCAAACAAAATTTAATCACTGTAAGATACTTATCTGGTGATTTTATGATTGCAGATATGCTTACTAAAGGTTTGTACTCTAATCGGGTATGCTGATGACGTCGCAGCAATTATCATAGCCCGTGACGTGGACCTCGCACAGCTGAAGTTAAACCAAGTGATGCGGCGGGTCCACGGATGGCTCGAAAGGCATGGACTCCAACTGGCAGCGGCAAAAACGGAGATAGTGCTCCTGACGAAGAAAAGGATCCCCACCGCCCTAACTATGAACGTGGGAACACAACCGGTCGAGATCAGGAGCTCACTGAAGTATCTGGGACTCGAGCTGGACACGAAACTCACGTTCTGGCAACAAATAAGACGAGCCGCGGACAAGGCAGCAAAGGCGACCAATTCCCTGAGCAGAATAATGGCAAACGTCGGGGAACCGCGTTCTAGCAAACGCCGCCTCCTGCTTAATGTTGTGCAAAGCATTATCCTGTACGGCTCTGAGATCTGGGCAGATGCTATGCACAAGGAGAAATGCAGGAAGCGCATCCTAGCAGTACAACGACGAGGCGCTCTGAGAGTGGCATGCTCCTACCGGACAGTGTCGGAGCCTGCAGCTCTCGCGATTGCGGGCGCAATCCCTATCGACCTGCTGACGCAGGAGCGAAGACGAATCTTTCTACGGGACCCCGGCGACGAAAAGAGGACAGTCACCAAGGAGGAAAGAGCGGAGACGCTGAAACGATGGCAGGACAGGTGGGACGCGGAGCCCAGAGGCAGATGGACCTCAACTCTCATAAGAGACTTAAATAAGTGGACGCATCGCAAGCACGGCGAAACAAACTTCTACCTGACGCAATTCCTTACCGGGCATGGTCTCTTCCAAGATTACCTCCATAGGATGGGTAAGGTGGAAACACCTAACTGCCTTCACTGCGGGGCGGTCAAGGATGATGTTCGACACACCTTCTTCGACTGCCACAGATGGAGAGAAGAGAGGTTGGCGATAGAGGGGGAACTAGGACACGTAACTCCCGAAAACATTGTTGGGGTCATGCTTCAAAGCCAGGAGCACTGGACCTGCGTTGCCACGTATGTCCAGTCGGTGCTCATGGCCAAGAAAGCATAAGGTGAAGGAAGAAGATGAGGAGGACGGCCCATGATGGCCTAACGAACGGCACCATCCTGAAGTAATGCGAAAGCGGTTCCGGGGTGACCCAGTGCCAGGAGACAAGGGTTAGCGGTTTTAGTGCGTGAAAGTCGCACACTACTCAGGAGTGCGGACCCTCCTGAGTGTCCATTAGGATTTCCGCTGTTGCCCTCGTAAAAACAAAAAACAAAAAAAACAAAAACAAACAAACTAAAGGTTTAAATGGTCCTAAACACAACTGTGTGTTAAGGGTGTAGAATTGAGTGTATAAATAAGGTGAAAATTTATAGTCTGGTCAACTTAATGTAATTCTTGCTAGATTAAGTGAGGGTGTTGTGATGTATAATTGAAAGTAATCTAGCAAGTTGGCTACACTGCTTTATTAGTGTCCGTGTTCCTTCTACCGTATCCTGTGCGTGCCTGTGTGGGGTTCACATGTTGTATGCCGTTCCATTATGGTAGTTTATTGTATCGGAATAAATCCACGTTTATACTGATTTCTGTGAGTCATTATTCCATTACCGAACAAGTTTGTTGTGGGTCAAGGGTGATAAGTCAAAAATGTCGGAGTAAGGATTGTGCACCAGTATATCTCGGTCTGTGAAAAGGAGGGATGTGTTTTTTGAGCGAGATGAAATGGAAGGATGTGTATAAATGTGTATTGATGTAAGTAGAGCATAGAAGAGCTGAAGATTATCTTACTCCAAGGGAGTTGAAGTAAAAATTGTGTCTAACCAAATATAACTCTGAAAAAAAAAGTGATAGAAGACCTGCAAATATATGTAAGTACTGTCACAGAAAAAAAACTGGTGTTAGAACAATTTAGAATCTTTGTAGGTCACACTTTGTTATTACTTTTAAATATTGCGCTAAAAAGTAATTCTTCATAAATACTTTAGGTTGCCCTACTGTTGATAATATTAAGTTGGTAACTGTAGTTTTTCTAATGTTTTTTTTTAATATAGCATTTGTATGTTCTAAAGCCTGTCTGTTTTTGCCTTCTGCTCTGTCATGTTGATTAAAATTAAAATATACTTTTGATTTTCATTAAAAGGTTATGGGCCCAGGATACACTTACTGGGTGTGTCACTCAAAAGTAGTGTGGCTGTTGGAGCAGATTGGTGAGTTTTCAAGAAGTCACAATGTTCCATTGTTTAATGGAGAGGACTTTCTGAACTGGAAGTTTAGAATGGAGAGCTTGTTGAGTGAGCATGATGTGTTTTGTTGTATTCAGTAAATTTTGATGAAATTTCATATGAAGTTGTGAAGCGTAAGTTGAAAAATATGGAGGAGAAGTCCAATGTGGATACTGTGAAAAATTCTAAAGTGGACTCAATGTCATTTCACGGTAGCAGCAGTAAACAAGTGGTGTGTCACTATTGTAAGAAGGTTGGACACATAAAGAAGAGTTGTTTTGCATTCAAGAACAAGAATAGTAAACATTAACAATAACAAAGAAACTTCTCAAATGGTTTAATATGGAAAATTGTTGTGTTTCAAATGTACCCATTGATCCCAGTATTGTGAATTCAAACAATGTTAACAGTGAACCATGTACAGAGTTAGTTGATAAACCATACTGTGAACTCATTGGTTCTTGAATGTACCTTATGTTAGGATCTCGCCCTGATTTGTGTTTTAGCATTAATTATTTCAGCAGATATAATACTACTCGGTGAACTATACGGACACTGATAGTGTGAAATTTGCAGTGATAGTGTGCATTTAAAATCACTAGAATTTAACGAATGACGATTTCCATCCGTCAATTTAACTCTCTTCGTTTCCTGAGGCTTTTCTTGAAGAGGGGAATTCCGTTGTGTGGACGCCTGTTTAAAAGCAAATCGACAGAAGTGACGGCATTGCTGCAAGCTCTGCAGGAATCCACTCGTTTCCTCAATTCAGTTTGCTACCATTCCAAGAAAGGCCTAAAATCGAGTTTCCCCCCCGAGAGAATCACGTAAAATGAAGCAGAGCCAAAATGCTCAAATGGTAAGATGTCAAGCGAATTCGGATATGCAGTGAGAAGACATTGTATTGTATTGTATTTATTCAGAATTTTTTATAAGGTACAAGTACCCAAACCTGCAGAGGATTTAAAAATCCGTGCGCAGGTCTGAAGGTAAGTATTTACAATATATTGGTTATCAAAAGTGATACATGACTGACAATCGTCAAATACATACACCTGTAAAATTGATTAAACAAATGGTAATTGTATATAATCCTAAAAAGAAA
>NNCF01126373.1:41332-97024 GCA_002313205.1 Laupala kohalensis | reverse complement strand
TGTTGCAAACCAAATCTTTGCAAAGGAACATTACGCAACAAAGGTTCATCAATTAACTTCATGATGCAAAGTCCATGACAATTGTTTTTTCTGAACTTGTTTGTTGATGTAGAAAGTCTGAGAACTCTCTATAAAAAACCGCCTTTTTACAGGCACTCAACAATCAGTCGAGTTAGTACCGTGCTCGCGACGCTGCGACACGCTTAGTCGTACGCCGGACAGTACCGTGCTCGCGATGCTGCGACACGTTGAGTCGTACGCCAGACGGCCAGTGGCTATTACGCATTCATTGTTTCGTAATGATGCTAATCTACATGCTACGTTGTGAATCCCGTTCAAAGGGATGATTGGTGTTACAGTGTTATATTATTAATTTGTGTAACACTAATTCTATGGACAATGATTCTTGTTATTAACAAAATCATTTCAGTGACACATCAATCCTGCGTACAATTCGCAAAACTTTGACATCTTGAGTCCAAATACTCATATAGATATTCAAGTTTCAGCAGCCTGTCCGATACGAGACCGATATATGCCCGCTGGAGCCATGCGCCAGCGATCTTCAACATTGCGGCCAGAAGCAGCCATTATCTATGCACCACAACGATGTATTTAAGTATTCGCTCGTACAAACGAGAACATTTATTATGTACACTTTGGAACTTTAATTCTGAATTCCATTTTTTTCTAATGTGTCCCCTACTGTGTAGTGGGAACTTCATTTAATTGTTATTTTTACCCTTGCTATGAAAAGGGTCTTTAAACTGTGTGACATGGGAATTACATGGGGGGAATTTCCTTGAAGATTCGAGGAAAGGCAGATAATTTTGTACTGACTCAATGAGTCGTACCTCAACTTTGCTAATGCCACGTGATTCATTCTGTATAAAAAATCAAACAAAACGGCAGCCTCGTCTGAGGTAATGTTATTTTGAAGGCATTATACTTCGTTGATATATTTTTCACGAAGTAGCTGGCTGCTCACAACAGTCAGCATCTGTAATGTAATTTCTCCTTTTTTAACGTAATTCTGTATTCGTAGTTTTTATGTAGTATATGTGTTAAAGTATTACTTATCTGTAATAAAATGTGATTTGTGTTTGTCATGAATGTGATATCGTAAAAGAACTTACAACTCATTTATCTCCCCAAGCTAGTTGAGATATTACTAGCGCCCCCAATATATTGTCTGTGTTGATCGACATTTGGTTATCTGTTGATAACATTATGTTTCCCATGTTTTCATGTCTAGTTTTGTAATCATTTTGGGCCAACTGTGTGCAACCACCAATGATATGCTCGTGAGTTTCTTTGGTTTGGTTACATCGGCGACATGAATCTGTGATTCCGGTTTCTTTCAGGATTATTTTCCTGTAGTTTCTGGTTTGTGTGACTCCGTGTTGCATTGATACTATGAAGCCTTCTGTTTCTGGGAATAATTTTCCGTTCATTAACCACTTAACTGACTCTATTATATTTATTTTTCTGTTAGTCAGTTGGTTGGGGTAGTTCCCGTGTATTGGTTTATATTACCAGGTTCTCATTCTATTTTTTTTTGTATTGGTTGGGGTAGAGACTCACTCAGGTGACAGGGTGTATAGTTTTTATCACTGGTTATAATTGATTGGTGTAGTGAGGTATACGCTTTGTTCCGGAAAAACTTACTGAGGATGTATTTTTGTCTTTCATGGAAGTCTTTGATTGGTATGATGCCTCTTCCGCCCTGGTTATGAACATTCGTTCTAATGCTGATTTAGGATGGCGTTTGTTGTTGCTTGTCATCGTGGTTCTGATTTTCCTCTCTAAATTTTCCAATCTGTAGTTGACTATTTTACTACCCCAAATGAGTAGGATAGTATGGGGATGACTAATGAATTTATTCCTTTCGTCAGGTTACGTGAATTTAAATGACTTTTTTATATTTCCATCCTTCTATGAATTCTTTAGTGATGTGTTCTTTGACTATTGTGTGTTCTGTTCTATTTGTTTGCATCACAACCAAGTATTTGTACAGTTCATTAGGTTCTAGTTGTTTTATATCTTGATATTTTACTGTAGTGTACGGTGTTGTCTCTTTAACTTTACCAAGAACAAGGTTTTGTAATTTACATTTATCTATTCCAAATTCCATTCTGATGTCGTTGCTGAATTGTTCTATGATTTTCAAGATCTTTTTTAGACTTTCTGCACTTCTTGCGTAAATTTTGATGTCATCCATGTACATTAAATGTGTGACAAAGCATTCGACATTTCTGTTCGTGATATTGAATCCTAAACTCTTCCCTTGTTGTTTGAAAATAACGGATAAAGGGTTTAAAGCTAAGCAAAAGAGTAATCCACTGATTGAATCCCCTTGGAATATTCCTCTGTTGATGCGGATTTTGTTTTCAGTTGTATTAGAGGTCTTGCTGATGGTTTGGTTGTTTTCTCCGCTTCTACTTTTATTGTTGGAAAGGATGAGTCTGGTGCTCCATTTTGTCATAGTGTTTTCGAAAAACTTTGTTACCACTGGGTGGATTTTGTATAGGTGTAATCTGTAAAGGAGCCAACTGTGAGGTATCACATCGCACGCCTTTCTTCAGTCTATGTATCCTGTAGCTATATTTCGTTGTTTCTGGATAGCAAGTTTTATCATGACTCTATCTATTAAAAGTTGTTCTTTACATCACATTGAGTTGGGTCGGTTTCCTTTCTATTCTTCTGCAATAACATTGTTATTTGCGAAGTGTTGTTGTATCTTCTTGCTAATGCTGACTGTGATGAGTTTGGAGTAGTTGTTGAGACATGTGATTGGCCTGTATTTGGCGGGATTCTCTGTATCACTGTCTTTGGGTTTGAGGTAGGTGTTTCTTTTATATAATTCTTCTGGAAATATTCCTGTGTGTTGTATTATGAAATTGATTATTTTAAGTAATACTGGGAGTAGTGTCGTAAAATTTTTTATCCAGTAATTTTGGATTCTATCCGGTCCAGTTGCGGGTCTTAGAGATTATTTCTCCTAGTTCATTCGCTGATAAAACTTGGTTTTCCATTTCTGTCAGTCTTTCTGCCTCCTTTTCTACTACATGTAGCCATGACGGATTTGGGTTATGAGTGCTTCTTGTTGATCATATATCTGACCAGAATTGTTCAACATTTTCTCTGGTTGGGGGTGCTCCTTCTATTGTACATTTAGTCAGTAAGTTCTTGTAAAATCCTTTCTCGTTTTTATTAAACAGTGTGTTTTATTATTATTATTATTATTATTATTATTATTATTATTATTTGACCAGCGTATACATATCCTGTCTCTATTTCGAATAATAAGGATTATGTGTTAAACCAGAGTTCGGATTGCATTCATTCATTTATTTTATGCCTTTTGGCGAGGTTCAGATCTGCTCTTCGACCTAACAGTTGGACTAGAGTAAGGGAAGTGGGAAGAAGAGATGTTGGGTTACCGGGGAGCTTATGGTACCGAACCGACATGTCTGGAGTAAGTGAGGGAAACCCCAGATGAAAACCTAACCTAGTTTGAACCCACTGTCTACCGCTCGGCCAATGGGATCGTGGAAGTCTGTAGACTACCTCTGTAGACCACCTCTGGACGCTACCCTCAGATAGTATATCGTGTTAGTAACGGTATGTGTTTCTTTATTAGACTTAGTACATCTTATTCTCCACACATCTACAAATTTCTTCATCACATTGGCTTGCACCTGTAGCATCTCACCATATATTCCTTTTTCTCCCTCATATCTCAGTCAATAATGCAGTCTATTTATTTTATATGTCTACTACTTCCTACGTACTTTGTCACAACCCGATAAAAGCTTGGATTACCTCTTTGAATTATTTAATGGAAAAATTACAGCAAATAGTATCGCCGGTATTAACAATTAAGTAAACAACCTAATAAAACACATACGTACGTAATTTTAATCCGAGAAAAGCTCTCTGCAGCGCAGCGTTTTTTTAGTTACTAGGTGACAACAAGTCTACTAAGCTAAGCTCTCTCCGCATAAATTGGGTAGGAAAAACATCAAAGTGGCCAACATCGGAAGAGGAATGTTGAGGACCAACACTTAAAAACACCTTTTACCGTCCATTCAAGCAATATTCAGACAATTCAATACATTGTCTGTAATGAGAAGACAATTCATTTTCCAAATTTAAGTAAATAAATTTTATCAAATATATAGATATTAGCCGTAGTGAAAAGTATGTTATCAAACGTTCTGGAGATAAATTTAAATTATATTTCTTGAATTTCACTGTGTACGCCATTGGACACTGCAAGCATGCGCATAATGGCACCCTATAACACATACGAACGAACTAAAGCGAGTGCAAAGTTATATTATCATCTTCATAAGTCAATTTTGTTTAAGAGTACTATGTCATTGCTATTCGCTATTGTTCATAAAATAACTTACAAAATAATGTAAAAATAAACAAAGAATATCATCTTATATATAAAAATTCAGCCTGCGTGTGTTTGTGTTCGTAAAATTCGAAAAGTAATCGGTCGATTGACTTGAAATTTTGATATAACGTTGCATTCGAATACGCCCGTGTTTTTATATACCTATTATATAGATATCACATCTGTGAATAGTAAAAAATACTTTTTTTATAATATAAACGAAATACCACTCAATGACTGACTAATCACGAAATATCAGAAACTGCAAATCCAACGAACTTGAAAGGCCGATAGTTTCCTTTCAGGGTGTAGACATCCGCAAAGAAAAAGTTTAACGAAAATCCACCCTTAACGGGAGGTAATGGGGTTGGAATGTTTTACGTGTGTATCCCACCATAACTCTTGAGTGGACAGGGAGGTGAAAATGGGTCTATGGACAAAAAGATTTGAAAACAAATTTTGAAATATAAAAATATGAAAATTGCATCGGATCCATAGTATTAGGTTTGATGAGATTTTTTAACTACCGATGCCGTTAAGTTTAAGTTGAGATCACATAGTGGCACGGTATCCTTAGAGCTGGAGAGGGAAGGGTAAGTAACGAAAAAATACAATTATTAGGGTCGACTCAAGGGGTTTTTCTGTATTCTGAGATGAATAATCGTATTTCCAATAACAATATGTACCTACATTATGTACATTATGCACGACACCTCTAAAGGTGAGGCTTGGGAAGGGCGAGAAACGAAATACTATCGAAAAAGTCAGGTGTTCAGACGTTTTTATCATATTATGAAGACAAGTGAGTCATCTCTGACACACTCACTCTTTGTGTAAGGTGAGTGACACATCTCAATTGCTCAACTTCGGTGCTCAACGACGCCAGTTATTGATTTTTCTGATACCGAAGCGGCGCTTCCCGTCAGAAGGCAACGAGCCGTCACTTTGTCCTTCCTTGCGGTTGGCGCGTCAACTCGCGTTAGCGCGAGTTAATGGACAGCGAGCCATGCCATGTGCTCGCACTGGTCGCGAACCGGTCCGACGGACACTGGCTCTCTGGACTTGCGCTAGTACGGGGCAGTCAAGCAGTCCACACTCGACGGACAGGGAGCAGTCAACTGTGAGCAACCATGAGCAAACCATGCACCACTCTCTCTCTCAAGCAGTCGGCAACCGTCGACTCACTCAGCAGTGAACTCATCACGCCGCACCGTGGCAGCCGCGCCATGGACGGCTCTCGCTGCGGGTGGTCATCTCATCGCCTCTTATCTGGCGCCACACGCCAGACACTCTACTTGAAGCAGTCAACGGTGAGCATTCGCAATACCCTTCGCTCACCAACCTTGTCAGCGGAAAAAACCTACTCTTCGCTACTCTCGATGGAAGGGATTGGTACACACCAATACTATTAAAAAGTCTAACATTGATGGACAACAAAGTTACAGGCGTGTAACAAAATTTACTCGAGTAAAGCCGCGAGTTCTCAGTTGGTATAATATAAATTTATTGTCAAAAAGCAGAGTTATAAACTGCGAATGGTAACATGGAGAACAATGAACTAATTTACTCTCCGGAAGCAAGCAAGGAACCATCCAATGGATTCAGATCAAGGACTCTAAAACAGAGGCGTAATTAAAATTTCAGCACACATATAAGATAGGAATAAACTTAGTTCAACCCGTGTTACATTATTAACAGAAAACCAACAAATTTGTACACAAAAATGTTATTTCACAAGTACGTATTATTATAAACTATAGATTCTTTGGAAAATATTGTTCATACATCGTAAGCATTAAAATGTCTCTAAATTCGAGATTAATTATTACAATTATTCTAAAACCTTTAGAGCATGTATAAAAAGTCCGCCTCCACCCGAAGGAAAACCGGAGAGAGAAAAATCGGGCCAGGAAAAAAAAATTTCAATTATGTCACTAACCTAACCTGACAAAAGCACCTTGATCCAAGAAGAGTAGTAGGTTGTTATGTGGCTGTGGAGACGGCAGAGAGATACCCGGACATGCTTTGTAGCACTGCGACTGGAGCGAGGATGGTTTTTACGAAAGTGTCGGACAATTGATTTATTAAATTGAAAAGACAACAGGAAATTGATAGATACACGACAGAAGTATGAAATCTTTAAAGAATATGTCAATAAAATAAGCGAAATCAGAAAGGCACACAGATCTTACGCCCGCGAACATGTAGACGAAACGGGCAATGCGCTTGAGTAGAGCAGCGTCAGAGAGTTAACGCAAAGCAGAAAAGAAGGAGATGGTCGTATCGTCTAAAGAGGCCGAGACGAGGTGGCCATAAGGTCAAATAATGGTAGATATAGCTGGAATGTGGTATGTTTTCTCTGGGAACTCATATTTCATCCCTTACTCCCATCATCAATTTCCACTTTCCCCTTACCGATAGTAATAATTTCCGAGTTGACATCGTCGAAGAGCAGCTGCGAGATGTATCCCTCGTGACACGGTACTCCTCCTTTTCTCCGAACTTCAGACTTGACGAGACCCTCGTCCCATATCAACATGTTTCCCCATTCACAACCCGATATCACCTGCAACAGAGTTTCTTCTTATATTGTAACATCAAGCGATTACCTAATGCTAGCACATCACTTGGCGTTGCAGTACTTGTCTATCAAATTGATAAACAAAGATAGTATGGATGAATTAAATTTATTTTTTTACAAAACTATTATTGTAAATTAAATTTAAAAGCTTTAATTTTTAAAATTACTAGTAACAATATCACTAAAATTCCCATAACACAATACCTGTTCATCAGGAAGAGCGACAGAACCAATGATGTCACACATTTCAGTTTTACCAAATCGTCCAATTGATCCCATTAGTTTTATACCAGTAAACGTTTTAGCCAACTTCCAGAATTTTATATGTGCGAAACCTGCAAGAAACTTTTATACAGTTACTTTCTTCTTTACACCACAGTTTTCTGTCAGCACACTGAGAAACCGACTATGTTTATTATTACTAAAAATAATAAATTTGCCAAGTGGTTGGTCATGAGATCATCATTTGCAGTATCCGCACAAAATTTCCATTTCCCTATTTCTTAATCAAATAGTAATATGAAAATCAGAGATGTGGTTGAAGATGTTTAGTTGCGGTGACTACGCAAAGTTACCTGATACATAAGAGGATGTCCCTTTCACATGCGGATTTGCGTCGTCACATGTCCGGGGTCCCTCGACGAAAATAGCTCAACGCTATCGATATAGCAGTCGCTACTTCACACATAGCTGTACAACACGTTACTATTTAATGTAGTTGTGGCGCACACAATCAGGTATACGGCATCCATATCGGTTTTTCAGTGCACCGTATTTTTTCTATAATGGACAAAGCTTTTGACTGGATCAGAAGAGTGAGTGGTTACGTTAATGTGGGCAGTGAAGAGGTGCAATTAGGGCCCATCAATTCATTAGGGTACTATTATGTTGGAGCGACGATCAGAGTTAAGAGCAAAGAGAAGAGTGAAGCGGAGAAGCGAGCGGCGCGACTCCGTTTACGTTGGGAGTGACGATAGGAGTCGTCATCGACACGTCTGCGCATGCGCGGGTGCATAGACTTAAAAGATAAACAAACACAACCGTATCTGCTCAGCAGTCGAGCTATTTCGAGTTCCCCCGCCGCCGAAATTGATGGGCGAGAAAGACAGAGACACTTCACATCGTTTTATTTAAGTCTATGAGGTTAAGTATATTTACCTTTAAGTCTATGACGTGGATGCTCTAAGTCTCTCAACCTACGTTTATCTGATCGTTCAACACAACCTCACAAAATTTACTTGTTGAATTCATTTCCACGAGTTGAATTCCATAGTCTCGCCGTCTGTAGTTGTATTAAATCTTTTTATCTGAACGCAACTTTTATCAACTGCTCAAAATCTATCGCAGAACAATGAAATATTATCCCATGAGCCGTAACAACAATGGCGACCCTAGCTTCGTTAAGAAACCCTAGCGAAGGAACGTGCCAACAAAATTTCGTCGTTTTTTCATCGTTGGTCGCAGCGCTGCACATAAGCGCCCTCATTCGTCACGACGTGAAGGTTAGCGTCGCTTCGCTCTTCTCTTTGCTCGTATCGATATTGCCGCGCTTATTCAGTCAACAAACTGGAATCCACAGCTGACAACTTTATACTAGTTTTCTATAAGGGAGAGAAGCGACAGCTCGATAGAAATTCCAAGAAGTATAGGCTGTACCTTCGGCGCGCATACCGTGACCAAAATTGGCCACCCTTTGATTTTGGTTACGTTGGTTTCTCAAGCGAAAGTAATGTTGATAAAACCGTTTTTCTAACCCTAATTCAATATTTTCACTGAATCATCATTAATGTCATTTTAAACCAAAAATGTAAATTAGACAATGATTTTACGTATGTTAGTACAAATTAACTTGTGGATTACGTCGAAGTTATTCCAGTGCGCTGGATTATTTGGGAAAATTTTAAACAATGTTCCTTGTTCGTATCGGCTCTTACAGTCTGGGACCGAACACTTATTCTAACCAATATTAGTCCAGTCAATGAATGTTCAAAAAGGGTTAAAGAGGGTTCGGAAGACGGTATTTTTTTTCATCGGGGATGTGTTGGAAGTGGTTGGGACGTAAACATACTAAAAGTCCTTATGTTTACACCTTACGCTAGGGGTGGGAGGGGGGTAGAAAGTTCCCGGTTTTTTTTGTTTTTTCGCACCTATCTCGTTAACAGTGGGTCGTACAAAAAATTACTCTTAGCAAGATGAAAGCTTATGAAGGTTTCAATAATATTCTTTCTATTACATTTTGCTATATTTTATAGTTTTTTAGATATCTACACAGGAAAACCATTAATTTACAAAACAAATGGTTTTTTTTACTTTTTTGTCAAACGTTTGCTTCTAACTACTGAATCCTTGGTTTTACAGTAAAAATTATACGAATAAAAGTTGTAGATAATTAAATTACCTTTAAAATGATGTGTAGGTCTACTAACTTATCTTCACCTGGGCCAGAGTTGTAGCAATTTGAAAATTTCAGTTTTAGTTCTTTTTCTAATTCATCCAATTTGAAAGACAAGTAGTATTTTTTCTTCTATGGAAGGTTCATAATTTTACTTGTGCTAAATGTTGTGTACAGTAAAACATCATTATATTAAGCTTACGTGTGACAAGTAAATCACTTCAATACAACGAATGTATCTCTAACCCCCTCCCTACCCTCTCCAACCTAACCTAACACCTTCCTTTGCTTATCAAGGTTTTACTGTATTGGAACAAAATAGAACCAGGGAATGCGGTGATTGAATAATAATGATAAACCATTTATTTTGCAATTATTTGCAAAAAAGGCTCAAAGTAATGGTGTTTTTTTTTCTAATTGGGACTCTAGGGCTCGACAACATCGATATCATTTGAGTCCTTGCAGGTGGGGAAAAATACAGTTTCTCGCCATAAGGAATGGTTGACGTTTCTCTTCCCCGTAGTGTGGGTCTCGCCGAGTACCTCGACCATACCCACTATCCTCTATAATCATTCATTGACTGGACTCTATGTTCTCGAGACAAATGAAGATACAGACAAAGAACTCTTAGCTTCCATGGCCTTCACATCTCACTGAAATGGGACCAAAACGGCTAACTGTTCCCGTTATGCTAGTGGAGTCTTTCAGAGGACCCAATGAGATGGCGAACTTCCATGTCGCGTATCTCCCTTATAAATAACTTATAAAATTGTACCACAGTCAGAAAGTGAATACGCCCGGCAACAACGCATATTCCAGGCAACAAGCGGCTCTGCTGACCACTTCTCCAAAACATAGTTTTATTTATCACTTGCTGGAGGTTGCATAAATATTTTAAGCGTTTTAATTTAATTCTACCGGATCACAGAATACTAATGAGTGCAACAATATAAACTTCATTTATTAATCAAATGTCTATCCCATTTAGCAGTGTTTTTGAAAGAAATTAACTAATTATACTTTACAAGTTGAAACTTGAAATTATTAAATATTGTCACAAACACATCCGTGATTTCGACGTAAAAATATCACGTTTCTTCAAACATTTTATGTTATAAAAATTAATATTCATTCACGAAACTAATTTTTTACTTGCGTATATGCAGAACAAAATGACAAATTCAATGATGTCAATGTTTTTTCTACAGAAGAAACTTAATGCTGTCTGCCTACCTGACGTCGTTAGATTGCTGGCATTGAAACGGGAAAACATGGCGTTCAACACATCCTGTCCGTAAGCTTTCTGCTGTCTCAGGATTCTGCCTCTCTTCCATCTCCACACCGTTAGGTAGAATTCGGGATCTGTGCCTTGCGAACACAAATACTCACCATCTGGGCTGAGCAAACAAGTACAAGCAATTATCAAGCGCAGATCATTCCTCCGATGGGGGTATTTGGCGTACAGAGAATATTCTACAATATCCAAATCATTACCACTTTCTCGTAATATCATAGGCGTATCACTTTGTGATATCATATTATAGCGTTTTCCGTTTACTACCCTGAGCGTGCACTATAACCGTACAAATGCGTCATTGCTCCGCGCGGGTTCCCCCCTCAATCGGGAGAGTGTAGCAAATAAAAGGAACATCTTTGCTGAACAATTCGGGCATGGCCAGTTTTAGTCAAGAATGTTGACGAAACTACAATAATTGACGATTACTAACACATCAATAAATATCCTTCTAGTGTTCATGTATATATAATTCAAATATCTGTCTATAATTATATAATTGGATTATCGAATGAAATCTATCACTTTAATATGTCACCTTTTGGAAAAGACTAATTCGACGTACAATTCTTGCCCTTCATCTGAGGAGCTTTCACACGAAGATAATATTTGCAATAAACTCATAGGATCCATCATAGATGAGTTGTCGATAGGATTACCTAACCTCAACGACCCCCAGTGCAGACACCCTACTGAGAAAATATTCAGAGCAAGTCCTGTTGCTCTCAGTGCGTGGAGTGATGGACAAATGGAATAGACATATCCCCGCACTGGAACAACTTCTCCGTCAAATGGAACAACGTTTTTGGCACTAGGGGAGTATCAGTACAAAAAATGGAAAACGCCATAAGATTGATTAATTCACTCACACTACAATGAATATTATGTCCCCGTGTAGCACTTGTCTAAAAGGTGTGCACAATCACAATGCTATTCACACATAACAATATTTATGATATATAGACAAGTACTCGTAACGTTTATTTTCGGAGATAGTTTCGTCCACAAGATCAGAACAACGTACGGAAATGTGAGTTATAATACTAAAAACAGTTGAATTAATTTATCAAAAAATACCATGAATGTAAAGCAAATATTAGGTATTTAGATACATGACGATGATTACAGTATATACAACATCATTCTGGCATATCTCTAGTAAAAATGGCCATGAAGCGGCCATGTGTTAACGTCAAGCGGACATTCATTTCAAGTGACCACCAACGGCCGAGTCATTGATGACCATTCATTTCGTACGTCCACAAATGGCCGTTTGGCGATAACAGATGGCCATACCAATGGCCACTTTTACTAGAGATAAAATATGAATTGTACATAATATAGTATACAATAATCATAACACAAAACATAATTGTACATATAATACAGTGTATAAAACTATAATCGTGCTGGTCCGAAACCCAGAGCTACGTGAGTCGAAACCACTCTCTGGTAAAATATTTATTTCTTGGAGTTTTATGCTAATAATAAGCAACAGTATCGAAATAAAGAAGATAAATACTCAAAACACATAATTTAAACATAAATTATGCGCAGGAAAGGCCGCAAGTACTCAGCTTGTTCAATCTAAAAAGCCTTCTTCACGTAGTCCTGTTTTCTCACAGCATCTATACAGAACGAAGCGTGCGACATTCTCTGAGATTCCCTGGAATATGTATTGCGAGCATTAAAACTGTCTACCTAGCTCCCAGGTTCCTTATAGTATTTAACGTTGAAATACCTAGATTGTTCTGTATTTCGTAGTTGATTACATCTGTTATGTGTGCTGGTGAATTGTTTAACGTAGATTGGAGTTTTTAAATTATAACAACCATTTCAAAATACGACCACCCAAATTCGAAACAGAAATAGTCAACGCTTCCAGTGGTGTAAAAGTACCTATTTTTTAATGATTTATCAGTCCACAAATCGTCCAAGGCGAGAAAAATGAACACGTTGATGACTTATACCTTTCATCCATTTAATTACAAAAATAGACGCAAAATGTAAGAAAACGGGACCGTGTACTGCGTTCTTGTGAAAAATCCTGTTATAATAATTTCAAAACTGGTCTAGAGGTTTTTCTAAAATAATATTCAGTGTATAACTCAAGTAAACATTCTCAAATTGTGCTTCATTCCTAATTGAATATCTTCTGAAAACTTCTTAAAATATTTAAAAGTCAACATTAACGAAAAATGGTCGTTTCACCGCATTTCCCCAGATTCTTTAGTTTAAAATATATCCCTAAATAAGAGTAAATGTCAGTATTTAGTGAGGCTCCACCTAGACAATTTTCGTAAAAGCAAAGGTTATCGCATAATGCCAAAATGAAGAGAATCTGAGTAGCTGTCAATCAATAAAACACGTCAAGAGAGACTGTTTTCCCTATCGAATTGCAACTACCCACTGCCATCCACAGCTGACGCCGACACTACACTTGACGTTGCGTATTTGTGTATTTGCCGACACGGCCAAGTGTAGAGGAATTCGTTGTCCATATTTGCTGTATTTGTGGCAAATATGCTCGTGAACCGTCCACACTTGGTTTGACGTGTTTCGCTCAGTAGAGCAAAGCGCTAGATCGAGATTTGTTCATATTCTGATATTTTTAACCTATATATTGACTTTTTTATTCTATAATTCTTTCGTAGGGACTGGAACATTGCTATGAACTGGAATAACGAAACAGTATAAAGATTTATTGAATTATATCAAAGGAATCATCTCGTTTGGGCATATGAATTATCAACATCTTCCAGCGCCTTGTTTGCCGCGGTATTTTTGTAACTTTATTTTTATGCAACATGTGTTAATAAAATGACTGAAAAAAATGTGCTGTTTCCATTGTCAACACTTCCACCATTGGTGTAAGCAACCATATTTCACATGTTTGAATTATTTGCTTGTTCAGTCCGTGTGTGGATGGCATGTTTGTGAATACGTCAAATATTTGGCCAAATACAACGAATACGCTCCACAAATACCACAACGTCAACTGATGTGTCAGCAAAATGCGTTGTAGGTGTCTCCCGCCTCCCATGAAGCAGTTGGCGGATGCCCACCGCGTAACCCGTTTCATGAAAACAAACTCATTTGATGTATTATATACACCAAAAATGTTTCAAATCATAGTTTGCACCAATCACTATCCAGTAGCTATGAATTTCCATACCTTTACGACGCAAAATTTTGAATTATTTTACTTTAAATTACTACGGGTTTATAAGGAGAAACTTATGGGGTTTTTTTATATCCTTGCAAAAGTACAGGTTTGACATAGCGAAGAAACCTACTAAATCATAGCAAAAGGAAATAAGAATGCAATGACGTTAAAGCTTTCATACCTTACAAGAATAATTCACCAAAAACTTCGGAAAATACTGTTCTTATGGAAATGACAGCCGATTCATGTGAGTAAAGGCAATGCGACCCTAGTCAAAGAAAGAGTCAAGACACAATCTAAATTTCTAATCGAGTTTTAAAATCACAAAATAATTGTCCTCGTAGAGTAGTAAATATCAGAAGAATTAATTATTAATTAATAAGAAGTATTTTGGTAAATATTTCAAAGTTGTGTGAATGGTAGGCAACTTGACTTCAGTCAGCGCGGATATAATTCCTTAAATACACTACATTGGGACGTGCACTCCGAGTTTCGGGAAACGCAAGTTTAATGAAATGCAAGGATTCTACTGGAATGCAGTGAGTAATAGCCAGTTCACATAAATCTATTTATTGAATTTCGGAAGCTGAAAATAGTGCGCGATCTAGCTACCAGTCAGCGCTGGCTCTTCAAAAGTTGAAAATCAACCTTCTACGTGTGCGTACCGTTATCTTTTTATCCGTGTACCCTAATACCCGTCAAAGCAACTATTTTTAAGGACGGTCAAAAATGTTTCAAATTATAGTTTCAAATGAAGTGCCAATGAATCGTTACACCCTTATGCCGCGAAGTTCGAATTATTTGACTTCAAATTAGCATAGGCCTATGTGGAGAAATAAATAACTAAACACTTACGACCTTATGACGGACGAATACTATATATTTTGTCATATTAATTTCACAACGTTTTGATTTCATTTTTCGAAAAACGTCGTTAGGTGTTACAAATTATATTTATTGACAAAGTCGAAACGTCGTGAACTTCGTATCACAGAATTTTCAGTATTCGTCCATCATGAGGCCGTAAGTTCTTATTATTTATTTTCATTACATAACAGATGTTAATTATAGTATATGAGGAGACACTTGCGATGGCATGTAGTTTTCGATATCCTTACACAATTATCGGCTTCGCATTGCTAAAACAACGTGACATGCTCTTCCCTGCAGCTCTTCTTTGTACCGGGATCTGGTTCCTGCCTACTGACGGGGAAAGAAAACTGGGGCAAACTCCACATTCAAAGAACGTATTCCCTTTACAATAACCATTTGTTATCCAAATATTACAGGAAGCTACCCACATCCCTCATCCATCAAACCATCCAAGTCTAAGTCTATCCGCTTACCCTTTCCATTTCTATTGTACAATTAACATTAAGTCCCACCTCCTTCTATCCTTATCCAATTCCTAGCTTAGCACGCCTCTACATTTTCTGTATCCACTTTCCATCAAATTAAAATTATATTCACGCCAGCAACTCATACGTTCGTGCATTGTTCACTAACCCAATGCGCCATCTTCTTCATGCGCTTTGTACGATCGCACTTCTACCACGTAGCCCTCAGTCCCTGCTTCCTGTCCCTCTACACACGCACACGACGGTCAAGTCGTTCTTCCCTTCCCTCTTCCACCACCGCGAGCCCTCTGTTCACCCCTTCACTCCTTCTCACATCAGCTATACGTTATCTCCAAGTTTCACTTAGCAACAAACCATTCTGCTCTTTATGAATCGTTGCTACGCGTGCCGGCGAAACTTCCTACCGCTGAACTAGTGGTTCCCACACCTTTCATTCTTTGGATCGGATGCTAGATAGTGCAGTCAGTTCTGCTTACTCGTACAAGTGTTTCCATATACGTTTAAAACTTATCTCACTAAGTCCCTTTCTCCATTTTTTATAACTTTTGACACGAACCTTCTGCTCCGAAATCTCCCCTTCGCGTCAATACTAAAACACAGCAAGTGGGAAACAATGACGTTAAGTTTCTCACACCATACCCGTCATTAAATAGCATCAACAAAAAATTCGGAAAATTTGGTTCTACAGGAGGCAGCCATGTCTCGTGACTGAATATAGTGAAATTCTGAAACGATAATATACATTACAGAAAAAATTGGTCTCGTCCACCAGTAAAAATTAGTAGTGCCATTAATTAGAACTCTCTTGGTGAATATTTCCAAGTTGCGTGAATAATTGACAACTTGACTTCAGACAACGCGGTTAAAATACCGTATAAAAGCCGAAACCTTCCAGAATTTCTATCAAAAATGGTACGTGTCCATACCTGTAATTGAGGGCAGTGAATCCTTTCGTAGAACCTCCCCGAAGTATGACGACGCGTTCCATCGACGGCCAGTTGTAGATTATGATTATGGGGTCCTTGCCTTTCTCACCCACTGCTATGTGCGGATATTTGGGATTTTTCTGTTCACAAAGAAACAAAATATGGAATATTACTCACACTTTGCGTTCTATTCTATTAAAACTTAAAGTGTAATACAACTCTGGTAACAATTCCCATTAAGTGGCATGTTAGCGCCAAACGGCCATTCATTTCAAGTGGCCACCAATGACCAGGTAATTGATGGCCATACATTTCAAGTGGTCACTAACGGCCGTTTGGTGATAGATAGCCACCCAATGGCCAATTTTACTAGACAACGAAACATTTATAACCCAAAATTGGAAATGAAATCTTATTTGGGAGAAGAACAATGTATAATATTTGCCGTTCTTTCTCCTTTAAAATATCCGAATTGTGAAACAAACTCGATAATAGAATTAAAAATTTCATCTAAATACTCGTCCTCAAATACATTACCATCATCATTACTATCAAGAAGAATTTTATTATGATAATTTTTTTCTCAGCTTGTGTTGGCTTTTCTCTCAACAGTGAATTATAAAACGAAGTGCTACTGGAAGGATGAATCAATTTCAGGCTCTAGTAATGTCGGCTGAAAACAGGAGGACGCTGTATTGCAGTCTTCTTTTTAAACTGATATTGATTTCAAGTTTTAATGGAATCACTCAGGAATTAGGGAACTTTTCCTTTTTTATATTTATTATTATTAAATAAATAAGTTTACTATCAAAAAACCGTACAAACTGCGTATGATCACGTGGAGGACAATAAACTTATTTACTCTCCGGAAGTAAGCAAGGGACAATCCGAAATACTATAATAATATTAATTTTTAGTATTATTAATATTATTATTATTTTGTTGTAGTAATGTTCACTTCTCAACTCTAAAGGTATTATGTTTGGTTGAAATCTTTAATTCCAGGTTGCTATCCGCTCTCAAAAGGATTAGATGCACTTTCTTAAAATGTGGGTTGTGCCAAAAAGAGCGATCTCTTGTATTTCCCTTTTCCTTAGTTTGCCAGGGATGGTATCTAAAAGTTTCTTTAAATTTACAGACGCCGCACCAAGGGAACCTACCATGACAGGGATAATCTTTGTTTTAACTCTCCACATCCTACTAATTTCGACAGCCAAATCTTTGTATTTCAGCAGCTTCTCTCCTTTCTGTACTAATTCTTATTAGTTGGCACTGTTACATCTCAGCAAGCAGGTTCTGTTTTTAGGTCCTTAATAACAATATCTCGTTTATTGGCAGGGATGCGTCTGTCGGTGTGGATTTGTTGATTGAAATGTATCGTGATTTCTTCCCTTGGCTCGTGTTTATACCTAACTTCTGAGGTTGGAAAACCTTCATTTCTGCAAGTCTTTCAGTGAATATAATACAGACATTGTCATGTCTCTCTATATATTCATGCTTTGTTAGCTGGGTGCATTCAGAAACTCAATTGTTTCTGAGTGAGCATTATTATTACTATTATTATTGTATTATTATTGAATCGAATACAAGATTAATGCAATGGGACAATTAACACTGATAAAGAACAATTTTGTTACCAACTCAATCTCAAATTATTTGGTCTCACGTATTGTTCAGAAAACTCCTCTGATTACTATGCGTAATTCAGGGGATGATTACTACGAGGATAAACGAGTCCCGAAGGAACAAAACCTTAGAGAAGGGTAACGACTCAATTATATAAAAATTTAGCTTAAACGAATTTTCTCGGCCATAATTCATAAAATTGGTGTCAAACGTTTTTGTAAACATAGAAATCTCTTAGGTTGCGGTGAACCTCACCGCCAGGTAACAGATTAATCATGTTACGTCGAATGAAAATGGGAGACGGGACCGGGGTTCGAACTCTCTGCGCGCTCATGCGCCTACCGACTGCGCCATCCCGTTCGCCACCCGAGCCCGTCTGCCATTCTCATTCAACTTGTGAAACCCAAAGACCTCTGAGGTGGTCTCGTAGAGACTAAAGGTAGGCGCATGAGCGCGCAGAGCTCAAGGTCCCGGGTTCGAACCCCGGTCCCGTCTCCCATTTTCATTCCACGTAACATGATTAAACGTTTTTGTCTAATTTTGAAGAAAAAACCATTGTATACCCGACAAATTTTGAAAAATTGGTTAGGAATAACTGTTTCCTCCATACTGTTGGGAGGTCCCAATTTCAGCAGACCCAATCAGATGACGCGACGTCCATGTTGCTTCTCTCCCATATAAAGGACTCGAATGCAGGTAAGAAGTGTACTTTGTAAGGTTTTGATGATAAATACAGTTTAAAAAAATAATGTTCTGTTCTTCCGGTAAAGAAAAACGACCTGGATTTCCTCTTTCGAAATTAAGACATGTGTGTTTTATTTGATTAATTTGAGTAAAAATTAAACTGTCTGCAAAAATTCAGGTAGTTTTCTTTATTATTTACTTTTAAAAAGATTGAACTGTGAAATACGCCATTGAATTTGATAATTATAGTTAAATGATTTTCTTATATTTTTATTGCAATGTAAACGTTTCATTACTATGATTTATATTTATAATTGTAATTGGAAGGTTGAGTTGGGCATACTCCAGATTTCTTTCTTTTTGTAATTTTTTTGCTTTATCGTACTCACCACAATGTGTCCAATTCCTCCTCCTCTGGCGGATCGCCGAAACGTCAGTGTCTTAGTCTTCACGTCGAAGAAATTGATGTAATTCCCCGACGCGAAGACGACAGTGTCGGGGTCCGGGACACACAGGTTGTAATGTTTCCGACAGTCGTATCCGAAAGAGTGACTATTACAACGAATTCAAGGAAAACACCGCCAAAGGCGGCTTGTGGCCAAAGGTTAGTATTCAAGGACCTGGTACATGATAATGAAAAGAACGTGTAGGATGGATTTGATGTTTCTGAGTTCGAAACGCTGCAAATATGGTTTTTATCTCACTTTATCTACACTACTGCCTACATTACTTTCTACACTACTACCTGCATCAACAGATTCGTAGAACAGGCAGTAATTGATATGCCACTGGGGGATGGGCAGTGGTCTTGAAATACTAACCTTTGGCGACAAGGAGGCTTTTTACCAGCTTTGGGTGGGGGGTGAAGTGGCGTATCGTCTAGAATGGGTAGAATTATGCTTGGTTTCCCCGCCCTACGCTGCACATGACGAGGTGCTTTGGTTCGACCCATGGGTTACAACATGTTACTATTCTTTCGCTGCAAGGACTACAAAGTTATTACTAAGTCATATTGCCAAGAAGAAAAGGATACTAGAACTCGAGGAAATCTTCCGAGTAGCTGCAGATCGCGGAGAGTTCCGGAACAGAGATAAAGTCCCCTTCTTCCTCTTCCTCCAATTCCTCGTCCCCTTCCTCGTTCGTCACGTACTTAATGATCCTCTTACTCGGTCTCCATTCGTCCTTCTTCTCCTCTTCCTCCTCGCTCACCTTCTCCGAAGACTCTTCGTAAATGTCGATCTCCTCCGATTCCTCTTCCTCCGAGACTCCTTTCTCAGCCGACGTATCGCTCAGCATTCCCTTCTCTTCCTCGGATTCTTCCTCTTCCTCTTTCTCTTCCTCTTTTCCTTTCGCTTCGCCTTTCGCCTTCTCCTCTTCGCTCTCGCCACCGAACTCCAGCAGTCCCTCGCTTTCTCCTCCCCATTCCCCTACCTCTTCTCCTTCTTCCTCTTTGCCTTCGCCTTCTTCCTCGCCCACTGCAGCAGCAACAAAGACACACACAAAAACAACTTAGTGCGCTCACGTAGAAAAAAGAGTTCTCAATCAAAAGAGAACAGTCAGAAAATATAATGCGGAATTTCTCATATTTCCAGAAAATACTAAGCGCAGTTTCTCATACTGATTTCAATTAGCTGTAGCTGGTCACGTGTTTGAGTCGTCTCTCCGTACTCCAATAAGAGGCGAGCACCGAGTGACAGCTCGTACCAAATAAGGATACCTGTATTGTGCGTAATAAGTATAGCTGTTACGAGAAATTATGTGTTCTTTGTGGTAACAGTTGACGGTTCTCTCTTGAATTAAGGACTCAATTAGCGAGCTCGTTTTTACGGCGCCTGTGAGTGAATGAGAAAGTGAGTGAGTTACTTACAAACGTTGATGAATGAATGAATCAATCAATCAATCAATCATCAACGCACAGAAAAACTATTAGCATGGAAACTTGAAATTTTGACAGGATATATCTGTTATATTGTATAATCTTGATAAATAAGTATTTTTCGAAGTACTGTTTTCAAAGGTGTGATGTGAAGTGCTGTAATTCTTCGACATTTCACTGAATCTCAGGGACTTATTAATATATCATCTCGTTTATCGTACCAAACGTTATTTTAGTTATACTAACAAAGAGCAAACCGCTTACGCTAAAGTTATTTTAGTTATACTAGTAAAGAATCACAGAAACCGTTTATGCGAAATCGGACAGAGGGGGATGGTTTAAACAAAAATGGCTAATTTGTTCAAAACTAACTCGGATGAAAAACATGATAATTATTGACATAATCATTAAATATTAATAACCAGTACGGCCTCGGTTGGTTCGGCCACCGGCTCAAACGTCTCTCCATGCGACACTGATATACCAAGATTTACCAACTCTACAAAGAAAATGTAGCTCAGAAAGGAGTGCTTCCCCGACAATAGTTTAGACAATCTTATGATTGATTTTATTATTGGGATATGTATTTAAGTTCTTTGTACTTTATTATTACAGTCCATATATGCTGGTTCTAGTCCGATCTTCCCAAGAAGACCAAAGGAGAGGGAGAATTATTTTATTTTCCTAAAGACAACAAGATATGTCCCATCAATTCACCGAGAAAAACTAGTGAACGCAAGCTACACAAAAAGTTTTTAACCATGAAATTAAAGAGAAATTTCTATTGGAATCTCCCTTTTCTTTAGAAAGCGGATAATACATAATGATTTCTGAAAAACAAGGCGCGTTTACACCTAGTGTGAGCAACACTAAGATGTTCAATATTAAGATTTACATAGTTTTCTTGACTTATTCGGTTGAATAATAAAAATAATGTAATAACAAAATATATAATGAATATAAAAATAAATAATAATAATGTAATACCGTAATTTGAGGTGAATAGGAACAATTTTGAATGTAAAAAAAAACAATAATGAATATTTACTTAAATAAAAGAATTCTAGAGAATTATTTGGGTCCTGTCTTCTTCTATTGATAACTTTAGGGCTTTCTGATATTTTTGTAACTAAACACTAAAATATTAAATGAAAACATAGTGTACCTTTTCACCCCACTGACAGTGTTGAATAGGAACACTTATTTAATTCTTTGTTTGCTCATATTCGTACGTGTTTAGGGTCAATTGGAACGAGCTCCAATTGTGATGGGTGGAAGGGACACACAGTCACCACGAATTAAATGTGTATTATTACAACAACAAAAATGCATCATAATAATAATAATAATAATAATAATAATAATAATAATAAAAGTGCGACGAAAATCAAAGAAGTTTTGCTTGTGGTCGCTCTATACGTCCTCCGAAGAACTTGATTCTGGGGGTAATCTTGACGTCTTTTTGGGTGTTGACGTCTTTAGTTTAAGGTGCTGGTTCTCTTGCAATTTTACTTGAGTGTCTGTTTCGAATTCCTGAAGGCCCTTGTTCAGAGTCAGCCACACGTAGTTCTCCTAAGTTTGTCCCTTCAACATTGTTTCCAGGTGTGACGTTAAGTTTTCTTCTCTTCTTTGATTTCTGAGGAGCATCAAACTATCTTAAGTTCTACAACAGTTCTTTTAAAGTCTCATCAATTGCTTCTACCCGAACTGGTTCTGACAATGGTGACTATATTCCTAATTGACTTCCACTTCTACTGTTACTGGTACTACCGTCTGAGCATGGCAAAATCTGGAGAAATTAAGCACAATCTAAAGGCATCATGCCACACTTTCTGAATCCAGATTTCACGTTTTCCTCCTTAAGAGAATCGCACTTTTATTTTTCAACAGCCCAGGAAACTTACGTCTGGGGATAGTAGTTTCACCTCCGACTGGTCCTTCTTTTCCATTCTTCAATGATTTGAAGCCAAGCTATTTCCATAGGACTGAAAAATGCCACGTCGAGTGGTTGAGTGAGATGAGTGTAATTTCTGGACAAAAAATAAACTTGATGTCATTTTCTTTGTATAGAGCGACAAATGAGACGACAAGTTGTGGTTGTAATGGAGTCGTTTAAAATTTTGTATCAATGAAGGCAGTGATACCAACCAAACAAAACCCAAAGAATTATCATGTTAGCCAACTAATAAAAATAATATCTCTCTAAAAGAGTAACATTATTTTTGTAGGGAAATTTTTTCTTATTACTTAAAGTTTCGTACCTATTCACACCATCGTTCCTATTGACCCCATTTTATGGTACCATAATAAACAATGTCATACAGTTATGATAATGGTAGTGGTGATGCTGACGATGAATGAATGAAGGAAAGAAACGGAACTCTGATAAAAATGGCCATCTGTTAACGCCAAACGGCCATTCATTTCAAGTGGTCAACAATGGCCGGGCCATTGATGGCCATTCATTTTATATAGCCACCAATGGCCGTTTAGCGATAACAGAGGGCCCCACCAATGGTCATTTTTTACTGGAGGTAGCACCGGGTGACTTCATCTATTCTCATATGTTATATTGCCAAACATTTCCGGTTTCAAAATTAGTAGGGGGTAGGACATTCATAAGTTAATGAATTATACTTATGATTTTCACTTTAAATTTTCAAGTTATTGTTGTTAAATGGTTTCTGTAGACAACAACTCTCGAAAATTTATAAATGGTTCAATCTGGACATCCTTGCGTAAAGCATTTATATTATATTCAATTAATTCCCTCGAATTTATGGTGAGATATTGAGAGAAGATAATAAAAATTACTTTGAATTATGTGAAAATGTTACAGACGAAATTAAAATAGGTTTCACATTTCAGGAACTATTTGATCGATTTCGACAATATTTATATTATTTAAAAGAAAGTTAAAATTTAAGAAATTTTTATTATTCATAAATTTATATGAAGTTAGAGGACAATGAGGGACAACTGCCTCGTACTTCTCACCAAATTCCCTCTAACTAGAAAAAATTGATAAAGTTTAATGAAGCTAATAAACATTTTCTAAAGCTTGTAAAAACAAAGCAAAACTTGAAAAAAATGTATATCTCGCTTAGATTCCTTTACTCACCTTTTGTAACGGAACCCGGTAGTTGAGAAATATCATCTTCACCGAGCATTTCCAAATTGAGTAATTCACTTTCGCCAGCTCCTTCTCCTTCCTCCTCCTCATCTTCGTCTTCACTTTTACTTCCTTCCTCTTCGCTTATGTCTTCTTCCTCACCTTGCTCACTCCCTTCTTCTTCTTCTTCCTCTTTTCCTTCTACTTCTCCCTCTTTTCCTTCTTCTTCTCCCTCTTTTCCTTCTTCTTCTCCCTCTTTTCCTTCTTCTTCTCCCTCTTTTCCTTCTTCTTCTCCCTCTTTTCCTTCTTCTTCCTCTCCTTCTTTTCCTTCTTCCTCTCCTTTTCCTTCTTCACTCTCTCCTTCCTCTTCATCTTTCTTCGACACACTCGAGTCTTTTTTCTCAACAGCTTCTTCAGCATCACCTTCCCCTTCTTCTTCTTCTTCTTCCTCGTCCCCAGCTTTTAAACTCACTTCTGAGGGTTTTCCTGCACTTGCTTCCGAAGTTTTTCCTGCTACTCCTTCCTCTCCTTCTTCATCTCCCTCTTCTTCATCTCCTGCCACGGTGTCTTTCTTCGGGATGTCGGACTCAGATGCCTTCGTGGACCCGACTGCACCCGCATCTTCTTTATCCTCCTCTTTCAGACCTTCCTCTTCTCCTTTCTCTCCTTTTGCCTCTTCATCCTCCTTCACTTCAGATGCCCTTGCTTCGTCAGTACTCATCTTTCATCGCCTTTCTTGACTCTAATACAAATTTGTAAGACGTATTCCGATCACCATTCGTAAAACAACTCGTTGGCATAGTTACCGTTGTGTAGTAAACAACATCGATTTATCCGGAAACATTGAGTATGAAGATAGATTCAGTCGCGCTACACAATTTCTGTGTTTTTTACTTGTGTTGAAAGAAACTATTACAGAATTTCGATTAAATTGTGTTTACATTAATTTGATTTTCGCGGTTCTTTGGAGAAGAGTGTAGATTATAATATACAAATATGTGTACGAGTTGAATAAGATTTAATGTGAGAACATCTAAGTTGTTACTTTTAAGGTATTCTACTCGAAGCTGAAGGTTTGTGTCGGGACACCTCATATAATTGTTTCTTCTTTCTGTGTGTGTGTGTATTTCGCGTACTAATATAAAGTTTTAAGTTTTCTCAGGTTATGTGGTGACCGCAAAACCGGTCATTGCGACGTCGTGTTGATTCATGAGATTATCAACTTAAGTGAAATAATTCATTGACCAAAGAGCATTTGCAAACTGTGGAGGACAATAAACTAATTTACTCTCTGGAAGTAAGCAAGGTACTATCTCGTCAATTCCGTTCCAAGGGTTCAAAGACATTGGCGGATTTAAAACGTCCGCACACCAAGTCAAATCATGACATGCGCTCCCCCACCCCCAAAAAAATAATAATAACAACAAATAGTTATAAATTTAATTGTCAAAAAAGCAGTTTGCAAACTGCGTATTACCACGTGGGGTCATTCTAAGTTAGTCTCCAGAAACAAACAAGGGACCGTCCCATCAATGACTCAAGGGCAGCGGTGGCGAATTTACACTGCACAAAACCTCTTAAAGACATCTTAAATATCTTACGAAATGTCTTGAAAAATCTTAAGACGTCTTGATGTTTGAATGTCCGCCAAATAGAAGATGTCAAGATATATTTTTTATAAGACGTCTCCAAAAAATTTTATAAGACGTTCTCACGACTTTTTAAGTGAACATTCAAAGAATCTAATCCAACCCCCAACATCCTGCAGAATTTGGTAAATATAAAGAGGATTTTTGTTACCAAAAGAATAAATTTTTCCTTTATTGCAAAAATATGAATATAAAAATTATAATATTTGTGTAGTCATTAGTACAATAATTTAATATTAATAAATGCCATCATAATTTAATTAAAAAAATACTTCATAAAATACGTAGTCATCCTTGTATTATTCCAAAATGAATCCTAGATATTATATAGTGAACATTTGAGATAAATAAGTTTCAAATGAAATACCTGTCAATTGAAAATCTGCCACTCTCGAGAGGAAATCCAGAGGAAACTGTAATGTATACAATCGTGCCAAGGTTGCAGTTAGAAATAAACTATTACAAATAAAAAGATTAAAAAACAACAAGAAATAAATAAAGGGCTTTAATCAGAATTTGGAGTACTCTAACAAACGTCTGACATTACTTGTTACTTTACTTTAGTTACTCTTTAGTTACCTGTTATAATACAAAATATCAATATAATATATTCTAATATTAACTTGATGTAGCTAGGGAAATAAGAGAACGTGGAATTATTTTATTGTGTACTGTTTCAGTTTCTTAAAATTTGAAACAAGTTTCAATTTTAAGGTAATTTTTTATGTTTAAACTTTTCATGGTTGTATTCAATAACTCTAGCCCTATTTTGGGTACTGGCAGATTTATATAGTCAGATAGGTTAGAGGCTAGGAGTGACAGTATTGTTAATACTATTGTTGTTATTAATACCAAATTTTGAGTTATTTCAATGGCTACAATTTGCTGACAATACTTTTGAAATTTGAAGATTAAATGGTCCAAATTTGTTCATTATATTTTTTTAATTTAATATAAATTTGTTGATACTCTGTAGGTATTACAACAAGTTTTGTTCTTGTTTTACGGATACCTCCGTAATAATTGAAAGATGTTATTTCTTCTAATTTATTTTTTAATGACCAAGCATGAAACTTCAGTTGTTCTTTGAATTTTCTTCACCATGCATTGATAAACAAATAATTTGTCAAAGAAAAGCAGTTGAAAACTGGATTTGATGGAGGAGAAAAATGAAGTAATTGCTTTTATAGATAAATTGCTTACAGAAATCACCCAAAGATATGTAATTGGCCTTCTATTCTAAAACAATTTGGATTTTATATTTTTATATGTATATAAACAAAATTTTAACTACTAAACTTGTTTTCCTCCACGACTCTTTGCTTAACCCCAACAAGATAGATCTCACTCCCTGAGCTTGTATGGTAGGCTCTAAGCATGGGTATCTTCCAGATATCGAAAGCAATGCATCATTGTCATTTACAATCCTATGCTTCTTTTGAGGTACACTTCATCTGTTTTATTCATTTTTGACAATGTGTAGGGTGCCAGGAATAAATTAAATTGTGAACATCTGGACCCATCGTGGTCCAGGTTTTTTCTCTGGTATTCCTTTAGGTAGGGTCATGTGTTTTATACAGACTCGCTAGGCTCTTGCTTAGGGGTGACATCTATTTAAATAATGAATCTAGAAATTGAGTGCCATTTTAATAGTTTCGATTTCACAAGTATAAAAACATACCTGTGAAAAAACTTTTTTGTGCTTTATTAAATACAAATTTATTAGTATTCTGTTGATATTATAACACGTACCAAACTATTTTTATTCTTAGGAGTATGCTGAAATGTTAAATTTGCCTCTGCCTTAGGACCATTGATCGGAATTGATGAAGTGGTCCCTAGCTTGCTTCCACAGAGTAAATTACTTTATTGTGCTCCACATGGTCATCCACTGTTTGTAACTGCTTTTTTAAAAAAAATAATTTATTATTGCACATGAGTATTCGAGTCAAGGACTACACAGTGAAACAACTTTTATTGTACTTAGAGTTTATATAATTCAGGAAGGTAAAGGTTTTTGGACCCACCAAGGGCAAAGTGGGGAACAAAATGGACCCCGCCTTAAAATTAGTTGGGGGTGTGATTCATTCTCAAAGACTTGAAATTAACTTTTAAGGTAAGGTTTTTTGTGTAAGGTTTTGTTATGTTCTAGCCGTTTTCTTTTAAATTCAAAATCATGCTTGACTATGAGCAAGGAACGCATCCTGATCACTCTCATTACCACCAGCAAAACATTTGCAATAATTTGCACAATGTGTGTCACTTCATCTACATTATCCTTATCTTCCAAGGAAGAAGCACAAACATACGCTTCTATTTCCTCATAGTCACAATTTCTCATGCCATGATCGTGATCTAACTACGTTTTTGCAAAGAAGGGAGTTGAGTAGAGGTTCTTTTGAATTCAGACAGGTCTCCAAATGACACTAGGACAAAAAAGAACACCTTCAGTTCTCTGAACGACATAAAGCTCCACTTCCAATGAAATGTTCTCCTCAGCTCAATAGAGATGCATCATGATAACACCAGGTTCCGGAAAATATAAGACACCTGGAGAATAAGTGCACAGAGAGCTAGGTGGAAGGTGTGAACCTGGATATTATTGTTTAGTAAGGGATTTTCATCGAAAGGGTACATTATTTATGAAGAAGGAAGAAAGTAAGATATTTATCAATCATAATGTCCTCTCAAATAAATTTTTAAAACTGTGAAGGGCTGTCTCAGGTCGGGAAGTATGGACTGTATTGATAAGATTTATTGAATATTATTGCTGACAGGTATGTTTTCCATGCTTTGATATGAACATAGAAGATAGTCTCCTGATGTCATGTGTAAATTATTTATTTATTTACATTAGTTTGTATTGTGTTGTGTTCCCATCAAAAGACACTAACACGACAACATCTGTATTACAAAAAGGAAAAGGAACCAGTAATCTTCTATATCTGTTTCAGTTCTGGTCTTGTAAATTTCTCTTCTGTGTATTTCAATCTCTGCTTCATATTTTCTTTTTCTTTCTTAATAGTACTCACCTGTTTCCACCCGTAATAAATAAATAATGCAATGTCATGTGTAAAGGGCATTGCTGTCTTGGTGACTCACTGGCTCAGAGACTAATATGCTTAACTGCAACCAACTCACCCGGGGTTCAATTCCCACTGGGGCTATAAAAAAAATACGTAGCTTGTCACTTAACTGTCCCAGTTCATATAGCTGTCACAATTGACTAGCAAAGCCTCCTCCTCCTATCGACCACTTACTACTTCTAGTACCAACTCTTACTATTACTAACTACTCCTATTAACACCATGTGGGTCAAGTTAACCGGTCCACCTACTATATTCAAGTTATCGAGAGTTTAGACACCAAAAGAACAAAGATAGCAGACTCGAGTGGTGTTTCAGGACAGCCACCACAAATATTTTAGAATAAAAACCCAGACACTCTTTAAGACTTGGACTGTCACAGATTGTCCTTTGATATTAAAATCATAGTTTGGTAGCACTTATACTACCTTACGGGTGTACCACCGCTATGGAAACAACAAAGAGACTACCAGAAAATAAATTTCATTGAAAGTAGATTAGAAAATTAAGATTTCTTGGATAATATATGCAAATGTATTTTATTAATAGGAATATTAATTTTGTGTTACTCTACAAAGGATAAAATATGAGTATTTTAAGGACAGGCTCTCCTAGAGCTATTTTATCAAGTTTAGTGGTAGTGACTACATCGTATAAGATGAAAATATAACTAAGTCAAGTAAATGTATGACATAGGAGGAATCAATTGAGTTCTCCCGAATTTGTTAAGTTTTCGTGCAGCAACTAGATTTTAGCTATAGCGCTACCTCCCACCTGCCATTGCTCCATGTAGACAGGCTTCAACAATATACTACAAGGTTACAAATATGCTATAAATTGATTCCTCAAAGCAATAGAAAAAGTCAGGGGAAGAAATGCAAAACATGCAAAATCCAAACCGTGAAGATATTGTGAAGATATCTGAAGATATCCAAACCGTGAAGTTCTATATAATTCCCTGCCCAAGAATATAAAAGATATTATGAAATTGAATATCTTCAAATCCGCGGTTAAAAACTACCTCCTGCACCAGTGCTTCTACACTGTAAAAGAATTTATTGATTTTAACAAAAGTTAAATTCGTCTTGTGCTTTATCACGCCATTGCTGTAGTACTTTTTAAACAACTTATAACAATTTCAAAAACTATTTTCTTGCATGATTGTGTTGTCTTATGGCTCATATTAATTTAGTTTTATGTGTACTCAACATTGGCACGTTTGTGTACATAAATTCTGTAGCCCCATCCTGGCCCGGGTTTTTCTCCGGTTTTCCTTCGGGTAGAGGCGGATTTATCATACAGGTTCTCTAGGCTTTGTCTAGGGGCGGGTCTATTGTAACAATAAATCGTGAATTTAGTGTTATTTCAATTTTTAAGCACTATACTCAGAATAATCTATAGTTCGATAATAACTTACATGTAATTTTTTGCTTAAAATTACAAACATATTGACATTCTATTAGTATTATAACTCGCAGCTAACTTTTTATCTTATCTAGGAATTTTTGCTGAATTTTTTGAATCCGCCTCTGCCTTAGGGCCCTTGATCGGAATTGATGGGATGGTCCCTTGCTTGCTTCCGGAGAGTAAATTAGTTGTTTTTTTTCCCCTCCACGTGGTCATACGCAGTTTGTACTGTTTTTTGACAATAAATTTATTATATTTATTATTATTTATTATTTATATCTGTTTCACTATTCATATTTTATGTAGGGGATGTCGCAGGAAATATTTGATTTCCTTTACAAGAATTTTGAGATACATAGTTGGTTATTTTACCCCATAAAATTTAAAAATAAATACGTATCGTCTGTTTGGAGAGAAATATACATCGTTAACAAATTGTTAATAATTTAATCAAAAGAAATAATTCAGAAAAACCCTAAAATTTAATGCATTACTCACACTAAATGCACTAATTAACAGTATACCTCAACAATTAAACAGAGGAGATTAAAAGATGCAAACTTTTCATCTACATGAGAAATGGGTAGAAACTTTTTAACTCTACTTTCACAACATATCAAACCATGAAAAAATATATATATTAATCATTTTTTGCAAAACATTTCATAGACCAGGACTGCACTTACATGTTACAAAAATACATAAAAAAGAAGAAAATGCAACAATGTAAATGTTAAGCCTATTTCAACTTTTTTGGATTTATCAACATCTCTCAATAGAATTGTAATTTTCTTTACAATCATTTAAGTAGATAAGGTTATCATTTTCACTCTCAACATTTTGACTACTTTTTAGGTCATCATCAGGATAATGTACATACATTTCTTGTATCTTGACATGAAATGAACAACTAAATATAAATTAACATAAAATAAACTACATGCAACTACATATAAAGCAATTTTATAGAAAAAAAAATACATCAAAGCTAAATAATTAGAAGAAATAATTTTAAATTTAAGATATCCTTTCAATGTATCCATTTGTAAATTCAAAGTGTTATGCACCACATTAGAAATAATAAGTTTGAAATAATTTCATTTCTTATCTAATACAGTAACATTACCACAATGTATCAATAACTTTGAAATAAAATTAGGATCTTTTGGGGCTAATATTTCAATAAAACTACCTTCATGTTGTACTTGCTTATTAATGAAGCCTTTGAAGGGACGGTTATAAAATAAATTCCCATTTAATTTCTATTGGAATTGATACAAGAAACTATTGTGTATGTCACAAATTTAAAATAGAAAACAGTACCAAATTTATGTCGTCTTCTGGACAATTAAGAAAGTTATTCAACAAAAACAGTCACAAAAGTCATGTCAAATTACAGATCATTCATCAAATAAGTTATTTCAATTAAAATAGTATGATTCAAAGTTCTAGTACAACATAATAATCACTATTTTTAATATATACAGAGCCCTATCCTTTCTACTGCCAAATACTCCACGTAGTTTAACAACTGAAGTTTGGGTGTTAAAGAGAATGAAATATGAATGCTCTGAAAATAAAATAAACATATTATGATTAAAATATTTATTTGGATTCTCATTTTAATTATTTGTAGAAAATCGTTCAGGTGGGCAGTTAGAAAGTAGCATAGATTACATCTCCTGTTAACAGAGACACATCATTGTTGTTCATAATTTAACTTGTTTATATAGTTTTCAGGGGTGGATCCAGGGTTTGATTTTGGAAGGGGCCCATAAAAAGAAATAACTGAGTGCATGGGTCCCTGCACCGGAATTTTTTTTATAAACTTTTTGAAACAGTAATTCAAGACATTTCTATACATAAATAACACATTAACTAAATTTCAGTTTTTATTTAAAAAAACTGTGAAAAATTCTATATTTGTATTTTAAACAACTTTTTAATTTCCTGTTCCTGCTAACAAGCCTGTTCACTGATTCTGATTTACTCAATATAATTTCAACAATAATTCAATGAAATTGAAAATGTTCCAGCATTCTGACTAATACTATAACACTTATGAAATTATACTACTTCAGTGGTATTAAAAACAAAAATAAAAGTGGTAATATTGAAATAAAACGTTGGATATTGAACACACGAATTATGATTTTTTACTAAACGAGCGAGAAGAGGAGAACCATCTTGCAGAATGCGAGTATGCTAGAAACATATTAGTTAAATATCACAACCCTATGCTTGTGTTCCCACAAAGGAGTGGAAATCTATTAAAACAAAGCAAGTCATGTGTTTGTCCACTGAAGTCATCTCCTTGCTGAGATTTTATTAGTTTGCCTCATCACTTTCAATGGTCATACTGAATTTTTTGAAGTAAAGAGGGCCTTCCTTTTTTTATTGCTTCTATCTTTTTTTGTGGGGTGGGGGCCATGTGCCCATTGAGCCCCCTCAAAGAGAGACAGCCCTGCTCAGACGATATAACAACTGGAATTAAGACTACTCACTTGAATTAAATAATGTTTTCTTTTCCTAATATCTATGATACTAAGGGCATAACATTTTTTTAAAAACAGTATCTGAAAAGTTAAGAAGTGAAAAATTCAACAAATATTTCTCTTCCCTGATACTTTTATTGTACATTCTGTAAATAATCAACATCTCAATTATGAGCATAAAATAGTCATGATACAACAGATGAATTTCTATATGAAATTTAATATTTCTCTTATTAACTCATTATTTTTTGTTTCAATTAAGTTATTCAATGAACAAACATAACTAACCTATAACCATTAGTTTTTAACTAATAGAATACTCCAAAATGATGTTATTACACATAACGTTTTAACAATTTTATACATTTACCTTGAAAAATTTCTCAAATATTAAAAATAAACTTTTATGTAATGCTCATATGCCAGTCAATCCTGCAAGCAGATTATTAGGGTTATGCTGAAAAATGAATCAGAATAAATATAATTTATTTTTGTTGTTCTTGGAGTACTTTTTACTAATTATAACTAGCTTACACTGATTATATTTTAATCCCATACAATTATAATTCTCTTTGGTTGTATATCTTAAGGAAGTTAATGCATCTTATTTCTATAAATAGAACTAAATACATATTAAAAAATACTTGTGACAGCGAGTTTTGCGCTAATTGTATAGCTACTGTTTTTAAGCTTCTACTATTTAATGAATCAAAATTGTCATTGGTCATTTTTAATCCTGAAATTTTTGTCTCCAAAAACTAGTAGCTTGAGTATTTGCTTGTAGAAGCTATAAGTACTATCAGTAATATCTACATTTTGAAAGCATTAATTTCAATATTTTCAAAGGCATTTGTTGAAAGCACGCTCTAAAAGTCTTTTATGTTATTTTAAGCAATACTCTTCTTCTGTATTTCATACATTAAATGGATTTAATATAAGATGCAAGAAAAGCAGACTGAATAATTATTTCATTTTCATAGCAGATATATTGTAATACAATACAGCATTACAGTACAATAGAAACATTATTTCCCTTACAACATTAAAATTAATCTCTTTATATACATTTAAAAATAAGTTTTAATTACAACATTTAGACTTATTTTGTACACAAAAAAAAAATAAGTTATATAAGTCTAGAAGTTATATACATTGAGTGAGCAGTAAACTTGTAGAAGATATTTTTAAAATCGCGTCAAAAATAGTTTCATATGACCAACGAACTACAAGTTAATTTTACGTATACATACATATTCATTTAATTTTTTGCATGCATCTGTAAGAGATAAATAAGTAATATTAACATACTACTTAAAATTCATATTATTTATAATCCCCAAGATTTGGTTTACCTTGTAATTCTTTCAATCGAAATGACAGAATCACAATAATACCAGTATTTTAACCCAGCTTGTTGTAAACTCTCTGCAGAGACTAGCTTATTGGATTGAAGCAGAAGAAATTGTAAATATTAGAACAAAGAATTCAATGTCTCTGATTCATATTCAACAAAGTGAACTTTTTAAATACATTTTCATTGTATCTCTCTCACCACCTAATAACACTAACAACTATTCTGATATCACAGACGTATTCATCGTTTATATTATTTGAGACTTAACAATACTTGACTAACATTCTTTTCAGATTTAAAAATTGTATGAAAACTGGAATGGATAATATGATTGATTTATTTAGTTTTCATTTCCGATAACATTGATATTTTATAAATGAGTTGTAACTTGTTCCAAGTGAACAATTTTTACTCAATGCACTGGATAAAAGTTACCTTATTTAATTTTTGACACTGCATTTAAGAATATTCAATTGTTAAATGAACAATTTCTTTCTATAAATCAATTTTCTTATGTAGTTTGTATTGAGGTTCCATCATTAAGTCATACCTCATATATGTACAAGAAATAGTTTTGGCACAAATCTAAAAAGTTCTCAAAGATTTGGATACACCTGTCATTCAGAGAAGTAAATACTTAAAAAATGATAGGTTTACATTGAACATGTAATAACAAACACGAAAAAAGACATCTCAAAAAGCTTTTAAGGACGCAAAGAATACTGGAAGGCTTCGTGATGAAGCTGATATGTCATGTGAACCACAGGAGCAACCTCGAAGCGACTGACGAAATCAATGTATCTTCTCTCCCTTGGGCAGTCAGCTCAGGAACTTCTCTCTGCACACAGAGTCATGGCTTTTAGTGTTAGTACAGAGCTCATGCACACCCATTGATAGGCGTCACAGCCATCTAGAGGTTTTTGAGAGCCTCAGGCAGATTTATGGAATTTTGAGACTTACCCCCTCCTCCTCCTTTCACCCAATTCATTCACTTCTTCCCAAATCAGTCTATACAGATACACAGGTATTTTTTTTTTTTTTTTTGTGGGGGGAGGGGGTTGGGCTTAGACCTCTGGGTGATTTGAGATAACATAAAATTTGGAAAATTTGGAGAGAGTTTTATACAATTTCAAGGTAATTTACAATCTTGAAAGAATATTTTTACCGCCTATGTAAAAATGGGCCAACATACCAACATAATTTATTTTTCACACAATAAGAAGGTATGGTTTATAACAGAACAAACATGTTTCAGGGAACTTTCCCCATCATCAATGTTCTACGCAACAATAAACAAAGTAAATTCACAAAAATTAAAACACAATATACAGTTTTTAAAAAATTATTAAAAAGTAACATAGAAATGTAAAAAAATAAAAATGTATCAGATACATAGTTTTACTTTCTCATATACATAGTATATAGTAATGTAATTGTGAAAAAATTCGAAAACGAGATTTTTGCAAAAATATCCGTGAGATTTTCGCAAGACACCCCTAGAGGTGGGAGTTGGGAAGAGCATGATACAAAAAATTATCAAAAATGTCTGCTAAGAAAGGCTTTTAAAAAAATTCACCCGTAAGAGTGGAAATGGGAAATTGGTATTATCCATTTTTTTAAAATTTTATCAGTGAAAATAAGGGACTTAGGGTACACACCAATACTATCAAACCTCCTACATTAATGGATAAAATTACTCCTACGTTAATGGATACCATCAAACCTCAGTGGATACCAATGAGTATATGAGAAAAAATAAAATTGGAGACATATTACAGAATTCACGCGAGCAAAGCTGCGGGTACTCAGCTAGTATGGTAATATGGTAAAATACACTTTAATAAACTTACCAAAGTAACACGGGATCAACATAAATAAATTTAATTAAACATAAATTCAGATGTCTCAATTCAAGCAAATGAATTGACAAATGTTTTATTCGAGATGACGATATTGAAGTAAAGCTCTCATCACAGATAATTGCACATGACTTGGGGTCCGCAGTAGCCCTTGTACAACCACGTGACCGTGCACAGTGAATAGCATCACATTTCCCTCTTGGACATCACGGTCAGTAGACAATTATTTATTTCTAAAATATTTTGTTTTCTACATTCAATGAATGAAGAACAGTTATTGTTCAACGGTGTTGTAACAAACGAAACATGTGAGTAAAGGTAGCTCTATTGTATCATATTTACTCGAATATAGTCCCCTCTAAATATAGATTTTTTTATTTTTTTTTGTGGGGCTTTAGGGCTCGTCAACATCAAAGGTCATTAGAGCCCTTAAAACTTGTACAGGAAGGGAAAATGCAGTTACGCACTAGGGAGAGCCAACATGACTCTCCCCGCGTGTGGGACTCGCCGAATGACTCAGCCATACCCACTAAAAACCCTCCTGAAATACAACTCAAAACTCAAATCCCGCCATATCTCATGACTTTACTTAATAACATTTTTAAAAAAAGAAGAAGAAGAGGAAAGAGGAAAATGAACGATACCCTAGCCCTCGCAACCTAGTAGCGTCGGGATCGAAAAGAACAAGAGGTGACCAAGGGAGATCAGGAAAGAGAAAGGAAGGAGCGTGGCACAATCTAAATATAGACCTGCACCCTTCTTTTAGGAGGTAAAATTAAGAGAGGAAAACGAAGTTGAGTAAAATCAATTTTCTAAAAAGTATTTTTGAAGGGAAATGCTCATTCAAAATTCCATGTGAAATGGTTGGCTCTGCTAAATATAATCAAAAGTACTTTAAAATTAAAAGCTAACTGATGTAGTTCAACTTCTCCTCTTGACATCGCCAGATCCACGCGGACTTCGGCTCTACTTCGAATTCTCGTTCTGCTACTTTATTCATGTGTGTCTGAGCATTATTTAGAACTCGCAGTTTGATGTTAGCGTCGAAGCATCTTCGATTGCCCAACTTTAGTTGTTTCGAAGATGATCCCCGTCTCTCGAAAAAACCGTGTGTCACGGTCGTCGCTGTCGGTGGGTGACGGCAGTCGGTCGTTCCTAGACGACGTGGACCAGTTCGGTTTCTATTTCGAATGAACGTCAAATCCCGCCATCATCGATTGTTTTTGTGTTACGTTACGTACTTGAGTTCGCGTAACTCGTTGTCACCCACAAAACTTTGAATTAACAGTTTCCCCGTCCTAAACTCCTAACATAGTCCCCCAGGGTTTTTGGACGAATTTTTCGAGACAAAAAAGGGGGGACCATATTCGGGTAAATACAGTAGCTCTGGTAAAAAATGAGCATTTTCATTAGAGAGCAAACCAGGGACTGAATTTATCGAGTGAATAAATATCAAGAGGGAATCTGAGTGGAGCTAGTCGTTGCCAAAGTGTAGAAGGTGACAGCCGTAACCTCATGAGAAACGTTAGGGAACAGAAATTCGTCAACAACGCAAAAATATGTCTCCTATCATCAGCGCGGTCCTATTCCATTGACGGTGACGACGATAAAACCAACAGCGGAGAGGTCAGGTACTTCTACATTCCGCCGCATCTGGCACTGTGATCGGTATCTTCCTGGCTATATTTGCACCATTCACTGGGAATTTTGTACCTTAGAAAGACTGTATTACGCCAAATAAACACGATTTCTCTCGCCCTTACATTGCTAAGAAACAATTGACCCAGTCTGGTGTCCTTAATAGTGAGAGAAACGACATAGACAACGCAACAACCGATTGTGTACAATGAAACATAACCCACCATTATGATGGGAATAGTTAGGTGACAGTTGGATCTCAGCAATTTTAGTCCCCTTAAGTGAGAAATATGCAGATGAGGGTAAGATACACTTAAAATACATGTCAAGGTACAATTTTTTATATGAAACATAACTGACATAACCATGCTGAAGTACCTTCTACAATAGCTTTGACACAATTAAAAAGTGAATTAGCACAAACATGTTTGGTGTGTGTAAACTTCATGTCAAAATTAAATTTCAGGTTTAATACTGATAAAACCAATTTTTTAAAGTTGCCTTAAATTTAATTTCATTTTATTTTCGCTTTGGAAACAATGTAAACAAAAGCAAAGGACAGTCATTTTTGTCCCTCTTTTGTCTCCATGAGTGGATACGCTCAGTTGACCCATTCAAGTATGAGAATCTTCACTTCAAAATTTTGTTTGAGCTGTCATTTCTCTCTCTGTAAGGAACTCTGACTTGACAGTGCCCGGTAGAGTCCTTAATATAAAGAGATCCACCATCCTTGTGCATAACTTAAGAGCACATAATTTATCATAAAGAGCCACATTTACTGCAAAAAAAATTCTCACAGCCCCTTTGGTGCTAGCTGGCACTCGGTTCTCCCTCTTATTGGTATAGGGAGAAAGTGTCCTTTGCGGCAGTTGGATCATGTGACAACTTTACAGACCTACACCAAAAGAGAACTGACAGCTGTGTCCACTACATTAGAGAATGTAATATCTCGTAACAGCTGCATTTACAACGCACAAATTATCATATCTCTAATGATACCAGCAGTCCCTCGAAGCTTACCTCTTATAGGTGGAGTAGGAAGAACGGAAGGGAGTCATGTCATGATAATGTGACCAATTACAGCTGATTGAAACCATTATGAAAAATTGCGCGTAGTAGTTTCCGGAAGTATGAGAAATACAACATTAATTTTCCCTCTCTCACTGTTCTCTCTTGATTACAGTCTGCAACCAGCTTTAGCTGATTCAAATCACTATGAGAAACTGCGCACAGTATTTTCCAGGAATGTTACACCACTGGCGGTTCTCTTTTCATTAAGGACACTAGTACCTTTTCCTCTTCAGAACTCAAAACTCCACAGTTCAACCCTCTTTGACTTTAGTCATGTACTCACGTGTGTGGTGGTGACTCAGGACGCACAACTGCAGGGGCTGCAGCTGCGGGAGATGCAACAAGCGGTGGATCCCGAATCAGGGCTGCCAACAGTAGTGCTACTCCTAGCGCTGTCGCCAATTCCAAGTTGGCGGCTCGGTCACCCCACCTATCCAAAATTTCTCCTACAGAAGAATAACATCTTAAAAGAATAAATGACCAATAGATTTGTAGATTGTGACAAATGAACATGAAATCAATTTTAAGTGTTAATTGTATTTGTAATGGAATGTAAGAATATGTTAGAAAATTAATAAAAATAGACCAGATTGGTTATTTAATTATCTATGCGACAACCTATTCGAAATAATGAACGCTGTTCAAGATTTAGAAATAATATTTTCCTACGACATACTAGGTGATAAATTGCAGATATAGAAGATCTAGTGGCCTCAATGTCATCACATTAAATGACCATAACTAATCAAGAAAGTTGCCAGGCAGAAATAATCATTCCCTATGAATGTGTGACGCGAAATGTTATTCCTCTGTGGCTTACAACCGCAATGGAACACCTAAATACGACTATCTGGTTCACGTCAATAGCTCTAAGGTGTTCGACGTGACTAGCAAGTAAACCTATGTAGAGTCGGGTCTCAGTAGCACTCGTTATCCTAATTTAAGTTGGTCAAAATGCGAACACAAGCAAATGCCAGCATGGTACCTGAAGCGAGAGTTAGTGCGAGTCCGAAGAGCTCCGATGCCGCGTTGAGGGCACCTGAGGAAGTGCTTTCTGCCACTGATGGAGCAAGGGCGGCAGCGAATGCATACCCAGACCCTACAAAGCCAGAGGTGAAGAACCTGACAAACACATAAATTATTTTTGAGGAAACATAAAATGAGTGCAAATTCTTTAATTTATACTTCATTTTTTATTTCATTTTCTATCATTCATAAGTATTGAAAGGGTTTTTCGCCATAATAAACGTTGATAGTTCAACAAAATGTGCTCTTGCTTATTAGCATAATTATTATTAAGAATAAAAATATTACATGTCATGATCATATTTCAATAATACAATTTGTGTGATGCAGTTGTACAGAAGTTCAAGAAATCTGAAAATGGAGACGGGTCACGTGATTAATCGATGTTTTGTATTCAGAGGCACCAACTATCTGAATTCCAGATCCTTGGTGGGAACGCTGTAAGGTGGACGAACAGCGCAATGGCTATCACTCCTGCTAAGCGAACAAAGAGAAAATGACGTTTACTCACCCAAACGCAGCTGCTGCGGCAGCAAGGGCAGGCAAGATGGCGGCGCGTAGGGTGAGTGCGAAGGCTCCAAGGGAGAGAAGGGCCAGGGCCACTGCCACCGCAGTTGTCGCCCTGCAGCACAGACCCTATATTTACTCTGGAGGATTTAAGTTATCATACTAATATAGAAATTAGGTTTAGTTCATTTATTCTAGTAAAAATGGCCATTGAGTGGCCATCTGTCAATGCCAAACGGCCATTCACTTCAAATGACCAATTTCCGGGCCATTGAAGGCCATTCGTTTTATAGGCAAACAATGGTCGTTTGATGATAACAGATGGCCACTATATGACCATTTTAACTAGAGATTTGTTATCTACAATTGTGAAAATTACCGACTTCGGGTTTTTCCCAAATGAAGCTGAACTATTCAACTTTAAATATGGGTTAGATTAAACTCTAATAAGTAGATGAACGTTTTTTATTAGATGTTCAAGAAAAATACTCTGCAGCTAATTGCAGACATTATGTCAATTTTAATAGATCTTACTAGCATTCACCATTAGTTCCATATTTATTTTAGCATAATGTTATAGGAAAAACACTAAATTGATCATAGCAATATAATTCTTGTGAATCTATAAAATTGAATTATCTTTACCAAAAGTTCATTTCGTCCCAACTTTGCCCATACACCTCGGTAAAGATCCCCGTTTTATTTCTCTCAGCTCTAGCAAAAATGGCCATTCAGTGTTAACGCCACGTGACCATTCATTTTTTGCGGCCACCAATGGCCGGACCATTAATGGTCATTCATATCAAGTGGCCACCAATGGTCATTTGGTGATAACAGATAGACACTCCTATGGCCATTATCAGAAGAGAGTGTAAGTCCTAAAAGAAACTCACTTGAAGCGACGCCATCGGTCAAGTACCAATCCACCAGCCACGGATCCGAGGACTCCAGCAGCCACCATGAGCAGACCTACACGACCAGCGGCTTCCTCCGCTCCCTGTGCAAACAAATTCAATCAGAACCGGTTTCACCAAATAATAATATAAGGAATGTTCAAATGAAAAGGCACGAAACGTCGTAACGACCAAAAACAGGTTGAAATTTGAATACGTCGCTTTGGGATAACGAAGTGAGACTTCTCTGGAAGCGAAATGTAGCGTCCGGCAAATGTAGTGGTTGCGCACATTCTGGACTTGTCACCATGTGACTTCCTTGTGTTTGGTCTGCTAAGGGAAGCGCTTCAACTCGGACGACGAACTGGAGGACACAGTGGAGTACTGGCTCCTGTCACAGTCACAGGAATTCTGGGAACAAGGAAACCTTCGGTTCGTCAAACAGTGGGATAGTTGTGCTCAGACCTCTGGTGATTACTTTTGAATAAAGACTTCAATTACACCCACAGTGTCGTTTCGTACCTTTTCATTTAAACACTCCTCGTAATTAAGATTTTAAAATAATAATAATAATCACTATTTTACATCTTGTTTGCGACTTTCTGTCGGTTTCTTGTGGTTGGGACTAGTCTTAACCACATTTATGATAATTTTGTTCCGGAGAGAAACATCAAGGTGTTATTATCGCATTTTGAGGGCTCGTAATTTGGGTGAGTAATTCCTCTAAGACATAGAAAAAACTCTTCCATCTACCGGAGACCAATGTGAGTACGGTACATTCCTCAAAACCTAACATCTCTCCTTCCCAAATCCTTCGCTCAATGATTAGGTGGAAGAGTAGGTCTCAGGGGCTGAATCTTTCCACATCAGAAAATAAAGCGTCCATTCTCTTCACCGATATCCCTGCAAACCGCTGCAACCAGTTGGGAGACGGACTGCTGGTGGTGGCGTGTGGTCCTAGAAGCTTGTATTATTATATAAATGCGTGACGCGAAAGCGTGTCTGTCTGTCTGCTACCTGATCACGACTAAACCACTTAACCGATCGTGACGAAATTTGGCAAGGATTTAGTCTAGATGTTCAGGATGAACATAGCCTAAGTTTTATTTTTGTGTGTTATAAGAATGATAGAAGATAGTTTTNGATGAAGTCGGGGGGGGGGGTGGGAAATCCAATATATTCTCTTACGCCGCCTAAACGATTAGACATAGGTGGCAATGTTGCCAAAGCAATATTGTTCGCCTCCAAGAGTTCCACAAACAAATCCGTTACAGCATATATCTATATAAAAAGGTTAATTTTATCGAAAAAAATATACAAATAGAAGTAGATAAATGCTTCAATCTAAGAGAGTAATTTAAGAAGGAAAAAATGAATCGTAATCAAATTTAATGCTTCCTCTGGTTTTTGCATTTAACAAAGATGAAAATTCTCTTTAAATTGTGAAATATGGAAGAATAGTTTATGTTTTATGAGCGTTTTAATGAAATGGTGCAGGCGTGCTTGCCCCAGAAGCGAAAATTCTACCTGCGAGGCTCCCGACGTGTGTTCATTCTACCAGAGATACTGAAATGAAGAGAGTCACTTCTGATGTTGTGTCAGAATTTCTAAAAATAGGATGCTGTATATTTGTTCTAATGAAACAAAAAGTAAAATATTTTGATCTCACACAATAGATTTTATTTTTTCCTGAGTAGAAGAAGATTGGTCTAACATGCATGAAAAATACCGGGAAACGCCGGGTATTCGGCTACTTAAATAAATCAATCATTAAGTAGTGGAATAATTCTGAACAAATTTTTCAGACCAGTTCGTACAACCCTTACCCACTTGACATGGCATTGCCCAAGAATTTTGGAATTACAATTAGATTTACTAAAAATATAATGGACCTGCTTTAGATTTTTCTTCTGTAGACCCAACCCATATTTTTTTTCTGTTCTAAACTTATCCTCGAGAACAAAATATACATACCTCAAAGTGTTTGTGCAGCATTGGGCTGAGCAGCGTGGCGACAGCGTATGAAGCGCCCACCAACAGCCCATAGGCAGCCCACAACAACCGGAAGTCCCTGAGGGCTGCGAGGCGTCGTAGGGATGCCACAAAGGCCTTTCCGCCTCCAGGGTTCCCCTTGTTACCACTTGTGTCACCCTGAAACAGAATTATGGAATGTATTGAATGTATCACATATTATTACCAAAAGCTGTTCAACGACTGCCAACTATCAAATGATGACACACAGCACTAGTTGTCATTACACAAAAACCTCAAATTTCTCAAGTCTCGTTTCATGGCATTTTAACCTATCACAATGGATTTTTTTAAATTAAAAGAAGATACATCAATAATTAAAACCATATGAAGAATAATGTCTCTTACTCAATTTAACGGGAGAATTAACACTTTTTGTACACTAATTTATTGATTTCTTCCTCATTAACGCACAATTTTTTTCAAATGCATACCATCTTTTGCCATGAAATTTGCAACACACCTACAACAAACATAGGGCTATCTCAAACTTTAGTCTTTTTGATATTAGTCCCATTGTTTTAACACAATAACATTTTGAATTTTGCAATCAATATTTAAAATATAATTTTTACAATACATATTATCGCATAACATTCACATTACTTCATCAAAATTAAAAATTCTAGATTTTGGGCATCTCACTATTGTAATTAATGACCAACCCAAATTTAAACTTCATACGACCAGTAGTTTAGACACAACTTGTACCTACAATTATTTAAAAAAACATGGACATGAATTTAAAGATTTGGACAATGTTTACCTGTCTTTAAAATTCTCCTGGTCCATAATTTATGTCTTCATCTTGTTGCTTCTCATCTTTCTCTTTCTCTTGTTTCTTTTTTGCTTTCTGGAAGTCTTGTATAACTCTTCCATGGCTCTGTCAACTTTGGAGATGCGTTCAACATCCATTGCTCACAATGTCTAGCAGGTACTTTTTCCTGGTTCTATTCCCATGTCTTTCAATACAAGTGTTCTATTCTGTGCACCATCAGTAAAACACAAAATAGCATCCAATACTCCAATTAACACTGTATTGATTCCAACAAAAACGGTTTTTGGAATTCTTTGTCAAATACAATTATTAAAACTCTCATTTTGATTCTGAGTTCCTCCATGTAAGCATTTTGACAAAATTCTGTTCATCAGATAGGCCTTTGTACACTGGTTTCATGACTTCCATTATTGCCAATGGAGGAGACTGTGTATGTTTATACACTTCCCTACCTGCAACGTGCCTCTGAAAATGACACCACGAATCAAAATCTTTTAGGCATAAATGGTTGATGGGGTTCTGGTCTGTTGATATCTTATGAAAATAAGAAGCCCATACTGCTTCCTTTATATTTTTAAAGTCATTGTTTCTTCTTATTGCCATTCCATAGTAATTTTGGAGCTTATCAATTTCCCCATCAGTTAATCTGCCCCTCCCCTTTATACTTTTTCCATAATTTAATTTTTTTCCTGAAAACTCTTGCTATAGCTTTCTCAATCTAGTGCCAAGTCCTTTTTGTACATGACCCACACATTCTAATTTTTCCACCACTAAATCAGAGTAGGAACTCAGTTTTTGGACTTCAGAAAATCCTTTACAATCACCATCACCAAGATATTTAGCGTATTGTATCCCACGGGTACTTTTTGACCTCTTGAACACAGATACAACACCTTGCACTTCCATGCCTCCACTGGACCCCTCATAGTTTTAACACACTTATGTTCCCGTCCTTTCACACAACCATGGTAGTGTTTGGTTAGCACTTCGGCCAAATATAAGAATACTGTCCTATCAAGGTTCGAAAAAATCATAGATGCCATATTACTATAAATATTATTGCGGTTCCAAAACTATAAGTCGTATTCTTCGCTCTTCATATTTACGATAGTTATAAAGAAATATTATTCCGTACTATTTTCTTCTCTCCGCCANTCCGCACTATTTTCTTCTCTCCGCCACCGTTTATGTTAGTATATTAGGATATGCGAGCCATGAACAATTATAAACAATTGTTCGGTCACAGTCGGCGATGTTAGGTTTGGTAGTTCTGGCGATTCCGTTTTAAGAAAATCTGTTGTAAGTGTGAAGATGGAGGCGATGGTGGAGGCAGCAGCACTCGCGGAAGGATATACGAAGAAAAGATTAGGATAGGACCATAATGTTAAATGTGGTATGCGTACCACAAATTGTAATTGCCACCATCGTGGCAACGATCGGGGCAACTCTGGCTGCCCCGGCCAACGTCGTGCCGGGCGCGCTCAAGCGAGAGCGAGCAAGGGAGGAGCCCCTCCTTCCCCACCAAACGACCTGCGCAGAGGACTCTCTGCGCAAGCCACCGCCGCCATCCGGCCGAAAAGTCGTCGCCACCACCACCTCTAGGGAGGTGGATATATAAGGGCAGCGGCAAGGCACAACAGACGAAGAGAGAAGCGGAGTGAGCTGAATTAGTTACGAAGTTACCACGATCTACAACCTTTCTACGACAACGACCACGCTGCTATCGACATTGGATCTCTCTCACTGGACACTGGAATACTGGACGGCTAGAACTTTTGGAAGACGACACGGCTACGCTTTTGGTACTGTCTGTAGTCCGCTTGGCTCGGACAAGATTGTTCACTTGTAACAATTACTGCAATAAACCATTTGTTGAGTTTTAACTTGTACTTGTTGATTCGTTCCCTGGCGGGACACAACATTAAATTGGTCCAAAACTTCTACATCGAACCCCCGAAACTCTTGTAAACCTTTATTCAAGGAATTAAATATCTTAACACATCCCCGCATTTACATTTATGAAACGGTCTTGTTTGTTAAGACTAAATTACTTTAGTACCACCCTTGCTTTATACGAAACAGTCTCGTTCACGAACACAAAACTCGAAATAGTAATAATATTCATTGCCCAAGAGTGTCAACCACTCTTTGTCAAAAAGGACCATATCATTCGGGAATCGTTCTATATAATTCCCTGCCCAAGAATATAAAAGACATTATGAAATTGAATATCTTCAAATCCGCGACTAAAAACTACCACCTGCACCAGTGCTTCTACACTGTAAAAGAATTTATTGATTTTAATAAAAGTTAAATTCGTCTTGTACTTTATCACGCCATTGCTGTAGTACTTTTTAAATAACTTATAACAATTTCAAAAACTATTTTCTTGCATGATTGTGTTGCCGTATGGCTCATATTAATTTANTAAATTCTGTAGCCCCATCCTGGCCCGGGTTTTTCTCCGGTTTTCCTTCGGGTAGATGCGGATTTCTTATACAGGTTCTCTAGGCTTTGTCTAGGGCGTGTTTATTGTAACAATAAATTGTGAATTTAGTGTTATTTCAATTCTTATGATTTTTAAACACTATACTAGAATAATCTAAAGGTTACTAATAATTTGTATATGTAAAATTTTTGCGATAAAATACAAACATATTGACATTCTATTCGTATTATAACTCGCAGCTAACTTTTCATTCTATCTAGGAACTTTTGCTGAAATTTTTGAATCCGCCTTTGCCCTAGGGCCCTTGATAGGAATTGATGGGATGGTCCCTTGCTTGCTTCCGGAGAGTAAATTAGTTTATTGTCCTCCACGTGGTCACACGCAGTTTGTACTGTTTTTTGACAATAAATGTATTATAAATTTATTATTAACACCTTGCCAGTGTCCACAGAATTTGCTGTGACAACACCATTCAATGATGTGTGGCCTCTATTCTGCCAGCTCCCATCAAATGCAGCCACTATATCTTCATTTCCATCATTCTGTTCTATAGCTTCTTGTGCTGCTCTCACCATAGACTGAGTAGTCACTATACATGAGAATAATTTATAATTTTATAATACCTCTCAAATTTTGCTGGTGGGGGTAGCAGATTCATTAGCACACAAAATGCCTATACAGCACATTGGATATAGAAGTCTTACATTTATATTGTGCACATTTTTATTAGCAACTGTTGTCCTGCATGATTTAGAGCCTCTGCAGTGGTTACACATTTATACTAATTTACTAGCAATTCCTATTCTATGATCACTATCTTCTCTCAAAGACACGCAATCCACATTATCACAGCATCCATTTCTCGTCTATTATCTTGTAAAACTCTTATTTCGGGACATCCATTTTCTATTCACGCAAATGACGTCAAGCATGACGTCATCCACTTCACATCCATTTCTTTGTACAGTAATTGGACCCAAATAGTCCGCAAGATGGACCGTATGAAGTGGGAGTTTAGAGTTGAAGCAGGAACTTCGAAGTTACTTTACATTTGTAGTAGCAGCTACTTCATAGTTGTAGTAGAAAAGTGGAAGTTACGTTACACTCATTGCATCAATTTGGAGATTACTTTACACTTGTTGCAGTCACGTGATAGTTACTTTACGCTCGTAGCAGCAAATTTGAAGTTAATTGGCTTTTATCATATGGCAGTTCGTGTAGTTAATACGCTATGTGTAAGTAACTCACCGAGGGTTGGGGTGGTGGTGATTGATGGGGTGGCTCCGTGTCTTTCTCCTTCAATGGTTCTTCTTCAGGTGATGGCAGAGGGTGCGGTGTTTGAGGAGTTGCCTCTGGTGGAATTGATGGCGCCGCTTCGAACACTGAGGCGAATACAAAATGCATCAGGTTTGACTATAAGATGGAATTAAATTACTAGGGCTGTTTTCTTTCGACCTCCGATGGGCTACAAAAAAGGCAAATTTACATATCGTAATAATTTTATTACGTAAAGTACAGCAGCGTCTTACTTATTTTTCAACATAATCGCCAAAACGATTGAGGCATTGGTCATATCGTGACATGCTTCTCGATGTCTTTTTGACAGGAGTCAGCCGCCGGAGAGGAGAGATACGTGTTGACGGTATCCTGAAGTTTGTCGTTGGCGGCGAAACGTAGTCCGCCCAACCATGCCTTCAGTTGTTGCCCCCAGCTGCATAAAGTCCAGCAACAACACTCCTTTTTGATCCCAAAAACTGTAGCCATTTTTTTCGTGATTCTCAGCATCTGCATAAACTTTTTCAGCTTGCTTGGAGAATCTGTGTGCGTCCACTTTTTGGGGGGACTTTATGCAGCTGGGGGCAACAACTGAAGGCATGGTTGGGCGGACTACATTTCGCCGCCAACGACAAACTTCAGGATACCGTCAACACGTATCTCTCCTCTCCGGCGGCTGACTCCTGTCAAACAGGAATTATTAGAAATAATTAAAGAATATTTTGTTAAAGAATAATCAGTCGGATAACCAGGTAAGTTACCCGATAATCTGAAGTGCTTAGCTAAGGTATTTTGACTAATTTTTAAATGCTTCCTTTTGTATAAAAAGAACTCTTGCTTATTCTTATTCTAACCTTGCTTGTTCTTATTGTTTTGTACCTAACAGTCTTGTGATATTGTTTAATGTTATACCTATTCAGTCTTTTAATTACTAATAATCAAATCAGAATTGTTAATTACTTTACTTAGGTGCTATGATTATGACTAACCTATGGAGCTAACTTTTGAAAATGTGCTCTTAAGAAGCATATGGTGTTTATGATATCATCTCCCAGCCTGCTTCTTAGAGAACTACACATATATCCTTCGTCGCGCTCGTTGAGAAAAAAATTTATTTATGGCGGGAGATTTGGCGCCATTTTTCAAACTTGCGGGATCCGCGGATCCGAGTTTTGAAGTTGCGGGATTCCGCAGGCCAATAAGTGGAGCAGGATTCTGCACTTTGCGGGATTGCAATCCCTACAACAAAACCTGAGGAATTCACGAACAATACTGGAGATCTAGCAAGCCTGTTTATGGACAACTCATTTCGTCTTCATTTACACACCGCGCTCCACTTCTGGATTATAAAAATCAAAATTTTGAAAAAAAAGTAATACAATGATTTTCACTCTACACTAAATTTTACGTAAATATCGCTTGACAAAAATTTCATGTAATATAATTGTGTTTCAGAAAAGGTTAAAAAATTAGCTATTCACACTAAACAGAATAGATTTTTTTAGAAAACACATAAAATGTTGCGTTAAATTGTTTGCAGGATAATAAAGAATCAAATATAATGATAATAATTCAAAACAAGATTATACCGATAGTATTCTAAACCAAATCCATATAATTTTTCATAGATTTATTTGGGCATGTTTTAAAAAATGGGATTTTGTTATTATTTCTATAGCTCAATTTTCTGTTCCAGAACAGAAATTAATTTTTTTGTACCATTGTAAAGGAACTTCTAAACAGTCTTCGTAATTTATTTGTAATTTGAGAGTAAGATCTATATGTAATTTGAGAAAATAAATAAAATATTGTATTTTATATTTTCAAAATATTCTATATTTTATAATGATACGTACTTTTGAAATAAAGTTTTGTCTTTTATTAAGTTAAATCTTATTTTTATTCTTATCTGAGGAGTGTGCTGAATTGTTAAATCCGCCTTGGGACCCTTGATCGGAATGGTCAGATGGTCCCTTGCTTGCTACCGGAGAGTAAGTACGTTAGTTGTCCTCCACGTGGTCTTAAGCAGTTAGTAACTGCTTTTTGGACAATAAATTTATTTATTATTATTATTATTTGCCAATTCATACAACTGCAACTTGCAGGGGCATCACTGAATTTCAAACATTCACTGCAAACTTGAGCGCTGGGGCGAGGAGAGACAAAAGCTGAAGAGATCGAATACTATTTGGAGGGGGTCCCATCTGATTTTGATGTTGTTATCCAACAAAAAAGCTGATGGACGAGCTGTTCAAAAATAGACATTCAATTCATTAAGGAAGGAAAGTGTAAAAAAAAAAATGTTTCGTAGATAGCGCCCGTTGTGTAGTAAAACGAAAGCGACCAAAGATTGTGCCTTAATCACAGAGAAACCTTGGGTTTATCTCTTCTTATTCGAATCACATCCGCTGCTCCGGACGTTTTATTATCTCATTGGCTTCCCATAAGGAGCTCAACTTGAAAAATATTAACACTCACGAAGCGAACTCCATCTAAAGGCGGCTCCAGAAATTCGTCACTCGGCGAATCCCGAGCGTCCGCTCGCCGAATAGCGAATGGTGTGGATGGTTTTCTTGCTCTTTGCCGCATCACGAATACCGGTGCTCGCCCTACCAACATCGTGTCGGATTTTTGGGCACATCAAAGGAGGTCGATGCTCGCTATTCGAGATTCGCCAAATGACGAATGTCTGGAAATGCCTTACTATAGCCTACATAAATCCGAACGCGTCACTGACTGACATAAATTATGAGGTAGTTGACGGCGTCGTAGAAAGTTGGTTCAGGGCTGTTTCAATTCATCTTGAAAACAATTGATTTTCGTATCGCCACGATATTTTTACTTCATTTTCAAAAACCGGAAAAAAAATGATTTATATCGATTCCAGTGAAAAAAATGTTGAATTAGAACACACCCAAATTTGAAAGCACATACGCCATGAAAAAAAAATTATACAAAAATGTAATGGAAAGGCTGAAAAGGGAGATTTTAAAAATTTGCTTTTTTTATTAATTGTGCACGAAAATCTGTTGACGCAATTGGTTCTACATCATCTTACCTACCTTCATAGCTCAAAAATATTTCGTATGACAAGCAATGCACTGAAATTGTTATCTTGAATCAATGTGACCTGTATTATCGTGAGTAATTAAAAAGGAATGAATCAATTACGAACAGAATACCTAATTTCTTAGAATTAATTTATATAGAGCCCTAAAAGTTTTTTATTTTTAAAAATCAAGTCGCGTAGCGCCGCACAAAACCACTAGTCTTCAAAAATAAACCTAATGTTGGATAAGAAATTATGTACACAGGAGTTTGAACGTGAATAGGTGACGCAGACGACTCATATGAAAGCTACATACCTCCAAGTTCTATCGCGTGGAAACTAAGTGCACGTAAAATTAATGCGGAAATACAGTTACTTACACAAGTTTTCCTGTAGAGTCTAAATCACTCGTAATTTTGTAATTGCAAACTTCCTAAGGAGGGAAATTACAAAAATCTAATGATTAAGTGACAAATTAAATCTGAATTTTTTTGTTTGATTTAATTTACGTATTCCGATGGTATCCAATGTAATTAATATTTTTAGTAAATTAATTGTCTCTTAAATTTTTTTCCTTCTTTGCATATTACTGTCTTTTCTTACATCAAAATGATGTTAAATGTGTTTAGTACAATGAATGAGAATGAGGTTAAGTATAAGAGAAGACTCGTGCCTTAACTTCGCATCTATATAATAAAGCATTATTGTTATTATGCGCCATTACAATTATTAATATTATTATCATCATTGCTTATTCCTCTTTGTCAATTCTCATCTCTAGGCTGTATAAGAAGGGGTGCGAGACACATGCCAAACACGCTCTTCTTTGATTGAAATATTTTACAAGAATTTCCGCCCCCCAGGGGACTTATATCTAGTAAGTACGTGTTTGGCGAACACGGGGACCCGAGCTGAGTCTGGCATTGTTTCCACTTACTTGTGCCATGCTCCTTCCTTTCTCTTTCCTGACCTCCCTTGGTCACCTCTTGTTCTTTTCGATCCCGACGCTATTAAGGCTAGGGTATCTTTCATTTTCCTCATTCCTCTCATTTTTTGTCCTACGCCTCATTTTTTGCCCCCCCTCATGTTATGCACCTCCTTCATTTTAGCCCCCCCCCTCGATTTGACGTGTTTTGTGAGATATGTTTTGGTGTGTTGTAGATCAGGAGGGTTTTTAGTGGGTAGGGTTGAGTCTTTCGGCGAGTCCCACACGCGGGGAGAGTCATGTTGGCTCTCCCTAGTACGTAACTGCATTTTCCCTACCTCTACAAGTTTTTCGGTCTCCAATGACCTTTGATGCCGACATGAGCCGTAAAGCCCCACAAAAAAAAAACATTTCCGGACACTTCGACATGTTGCCTGACTGACAGCTTTTTGCATAAGTAGGGAAAGGTGTCGAGGGAGATTCAATTTAACAAGACTTCCGAATAGGCCTGTGGGGATAATGCCCGTTGCTGAGAAAATGATTGGTATAATATCAACTTTGCCAGTCGTCCATATCCTTTCAATTCCTTTTTCCCATTCAGTACCACTCATTAACTCTCTCTGCAGCCTGTGTGAGCATAACATTGGTGTTAGGTATGGTTACATCTACAAGGAAAGTATCGCGTCTCTTTTTCCTGAGGAACGCCAAATCCGATCTTAAATATTCCATCTCCTATTATTATTAATCATCATTATTATTTCACATTCTAATGGAATGGTTGCTTGCAATGTACGGGTAATCTGCCAGGTACACCGACAGCACTACTTGTATGATTGAAATATAAATTGTTCTGACTATGTGACACGTGTTCAACAAATCAGACTTCTGTATTTTAGGTACCAAGAACCCCACGTCGAAATTGTCCAAACCTCTTTTCGGGGCTTTAGTTACTATCCCTGTTGCAGATATCACAAAAGGAACAATTCCGACGGTCTCTAGATGTAACAACTCCTTCAATGCTTCTGCATATTTTTTTTCTGCTAGAGTTGTCCTTATGTTGTAATTGAGGGGGATTGCCATGTCAATTAAAAAGCTTATTTATTCTTTGCTTATCCATATTCATGATGTTTGGTCTGTTAGCTAAAATTGTCAAATTCGTACTAAAGGGCCGATCCCAGTATAGTTGAGAGCGGTCATTATCAATTACTTGAGAGGGTTCATACATGTAATATGGGCGCTCCTCTGAGATAAAAAATCAGTTTATTATTATCATTTATTATTATTACGGTGATTTTTATTTTCTCTCAGGTGTGTCCGTGGTACATTGGTCAGCTTCAGAAATGGTATTCCAAGCATATGTTTATCTATAATTATTTTAAAAAATCCTATGTTGCTTGTATTACAAATTATGGACTTCTGCATGAAAATTATATGGTTGGTTTTTAACTGAGTTTTTTCTAAGTTCCTCTGAAGTAGATTATGTACCATTCCTGTACTTGAAATAATGATGGGAAGAATTTGGGTGTGAGTTTTCCACTGCTGATGAATTTCGATTGCTAGGATGCAGTATTTCCTAATTTTCTCTGCTTAGATCTTTTGAATGTTAACATTATTGGGGATGGCTACATCAATGATGAAGGTAATTTTATTTCTTTTGCATATGATAGTTAAGTCAGGTCTTTTGTGATTTATTGCATTGGCAGTTAGTATAGTTCAGTTATTAACTACTGAAATAATTATTATTAATTACGTTTGTAAACATTGATCTTATGACTTGAGTAATTGGTAGAGAGCTCTGCAGTGAGAGAATACACTCACATGGGAATGAAAGAAGGAACAGTAGAGTAGGCGGCGTTGCCAAACCTATGTGGAGAAGCAGCAACTGGTACGATGTGTCAGAGACGGTACCGCCTTGCACCACCAGGGGAGGAACTGCGAAGCCAACCGCTACGCCTATCTGCAAAAAAAAAAAACAAAAAAAAAACCAAATGGGTCACTCTAAAGAAATGTGGGAAATAAATGTCGCAAATTCTCTATCCTGTGAAGTTTAGATTTTTATCCAAATCACACTTTCTCACGAACATACCAGCCAGGTTTATTTTTTAAAATTCCAACTTTTCTACCCCTCAAATAGGTAACCCTTTTATTGGTAGCTCTTTCATGACTACAGTATACAAATATACATAGCTATATAATACATAACATATATAAAAAAAGAGGGCAAATGTACTTACAATTAAAACTATTCCACATCATAACAGATTTGCCGGAACACACATAACCTCAATGTGTGGGTCGTAAGTCAATACGCTTCAACCCACAATAAGACACGAGAGGAGTTAAGCTCTCAGGATGAATATCCCCGAAAAAGTGTAGTACCAGCACTGACCACTGGTTTCGGGCAATCTCCCCAACCAGTGAACGTCTAAATGATTTTTATTACACGTACATATTTCTTCCGTGTACCCTACACGTGGAGAAGTTACGTGATAACTTTCGGTCAGGTGAAAATGGGGACGAGCCGGGAATCGAATCCGGGACTTCTGCTTTGCTCGCAGGGGTGTTAACCACTACACCACCCATTCGCCTTTCACAACTGTACACAATTTCCACCCAGACCTGAACCCCGGAAGACCTGCGAGACATCCCCATACAGGAGATAAGTGAACCAGGCGGCAAGTATGGTTGTCATTCCCTATCACCGGTTCGGGGGAAACGCGATTGTAAAGTTGAGAATAAATTTTTCAAGAGATTGGTTTGCAAAATGAGAGATTGATGTAGAATTCACGCTACTTGGTTATGGCGGCGTAGATAGTCATGTAGAGCAAGAGTTGTGCAACCGGATATATGTTCTATTGTTTCACTGTTAGCATTACACCATTATTATTTTTATTATTTTGATGTAGGGATGCTCACTTCACAGCTCTAAAGGTGTTCTAACTGGTTCAAATTGCTAGTCCTAGATACCTACCCACTCTCTAAAGGATTAGATGCACTTTCTTAAAATGTGGACTGTGCCAAAAAGAGTGATCTCTTGTATTATTTCCCATTCTCTTGGTTTGCCTGGTATGGGATCTAAATGCTTCTTTAAATTTACAGATAGCGCATCAAGGGAACCTACAATGACTGTGATAATCTTTCTTTTAACTCCCCACATCCTACTAATTTCGATAGTCTAATTTTTGCATTTCAGAAGCTTTTTCCTGTCTCCTTCTGCGCTAAGTTTTTATTAGTTGTCACTACTATATCAATCAGCAATCAGGTTCTGTTTTTTTAAGTCCTTAATAACAATATCTGGTTCTTGGGCAGAGATGCATTGTCGGCGTGGATTTGTTGATTGAAAAGTATCGTTATTTCCTCTGTGGTTGTTAGTAACCTTGGCTCGTGTTTATACAAAACGTCCTAGCAAACCTAGATTTCTGCAACTATAGTCTTCCAGTGAATATAATTACATACTTTGTCATGTGTCTTTATGTATTTATGCTTTGCTAGCAGAGGGCATCCAGAAACTGTGTGGTCAATTGTTTCTGTTTATTATTATTATTATTATTATTATTATTATTATTATTCTATGGTACCTGGTTCCCGAGGACGCCGAGTGCCGTAGCAGAAGCCGCCTGTCGCACAGGGAACCACAGTGCAGCGAGTCTTGCAGGCAATGCCAATGTGAGCACTTGCGACGCAGCCACTAACGCTTGTCCGGTCAACGCCAGAGCGAAGCGATCAGGGGCACACGCCAACGCCTTCAGCCAAGCACCAGTCGCTGTGCCCAGCAGACCCAACAGCAGCGACGCGCGAACACCCTTTACATACACCACATAAAACAGATCGCAAGTTATCTCTTGAAAAAATTGCCATCTCTTATCGCCAAACGGCCATTGATGTCCACCAAAAATAAATGGCCGTCTGCGCTTACTGATGGCCACTCAATGGCCATTTATACTAGATATAGTCAGTCGAAGATATATTAATTTTGCCAAACCGGCTTTCGACAACTTATGTTGTCATCTTCAATCAAGATACGGGAATATATGCAGTCAGTTTCCACGCACCTACGTGTCGGATATAATTTTTAATTCACAACTGCCGAGTACCTACTTGGGGAGGGGTATCGTCTTAAGTGAAAATTGTGATGGACCGGGACATCCTGCTTTGGCCGCACTTTCTCCTCTCCGAGATTTCGAAATTACATCAAGAATAAAACCTTCTTGACTCATTTATTTGTTAAGGATGTTACTTTACTAGAGTCCAAACAATGTACAGCTCTGACGCGTCTGTCCAAGCTGGTATAAGATATTTGTACGTGAAATACGTAATGTTCAACTGCGCATTATCATACACTATTTATAAATTTTCTGATGTCCTGTTTACAATGTTAAATGCTAAATATGAAACTTTCCTACTACTAGCAAATGGCGGAAAGTAGTATCTGCCATATTGGCCGGGTCAATAAAATAGTCTTCCTTAATAAAAGTAGAGTAGATTAGATATAGGTTAGATTCAATTTTCCTAGTTAAAAATTATTGCATAGGTGTAGAGACATTAACTGAAGTATCAACACAAAACATTAAATTACTACAAATTAGAAACAACTATTTGAATTCCTACTTTTTAGTTCCGAATTTTTGTGTTTTTTTGCCAGGGGTTGATCTGATTTATACTTTTCTGAGTATCATCCCGAAGAGGAAAGAGCGTTTGATTAACTTGGATGATGCTTCTATTCTCCGCTATCTAATGCATAATTTGGTTTCTACCCAGAGAAGTATCCAGCAAATAT
>NNCF01126373.1:12976-32734 GCA_002313205.1 Laupala kohalensis | reverse complement strand
TTTTTTTGAAATTCTGGCAAAAGTACCGGTTTAAGACGGCGAAAGAAAACATAGCAAATGGAAATAGGAACGCAAAGACGTTAAAATTTTAATTTTTTACGGGCAATTTACAAGAATAATTCACCAAAAACTGTGGAAAATACTGTTCGAACGGAAGTGGCAACCGAATCTCGTGACTGTTGACGATGCAACCCTTGTCAAAGAAGGAGTCAAGGTACAGTACAATTAACTATGAAGTTTTAAAGTCAAAAAATAATTTTCGTCATCTAATATTTAAAAAATCAATAGAATGAATTATTAATTAATAAGAAATACCTTGGTCAATATCGCCAAGTTCCGTGGATAGTTGGCAAGCCGACTTCAGTCGACGCGAATGTAATGAATTTCACGCTATATTTTCAAAATAAATTGACATACCAAAAACGCTGATGTAGTTTTTGACATACGTAAACATACTAATGGTGGTTTCTTCAAAAAATATTTCAAGACCGGAAATTGAAAATTGAAAGTGATGTCATTGTAATATGTCGAAAAAAATAAAGCTCTATTCCAATACCTTCGAAATGTGAATCTCAAGTTTTGTGTATTGATTATGATTTATCGAGAAACGCGATAGATTAACATTCATACTCGTATGATGACTGACAACATGCAACTTCGAGAGTAGGATCTTTTGGATCCAATTTATAATGATTTGAAGAGATTTTAAAAAAATATTCAGCCACCACTACAGAATGTCCAAAAATGCGCGTCTTCCCCTCGGGTGGTGGATAGAGATATCAATTCTTGCCCCTCCAGTGTGTCAGGGGCTAGCATGTTTGCTCATCACCAATTCTGGATTCAATTCCTGGTGAGGTCAGGAAAAAAATTATCAGCTTTTCACTTCAACGTCCCAATTCAAATAGTTGTGACTTCTGAAAAGTGAACCTTCCTTCTTCTATCTACCTCCTACTACTCCTAGTATCTATAACTCTTACTATTACTAACTACTCCTACTAACCCCTCCACATGGGCCAAGTTGTTGGTTAACCCAGCTAACCAGCTCTCATACTAACAATAGCCTACCACCGAACTCCTACCGCCTCATAGCCTCATTTACAAATTCTTCCCATTTACAAACATTACCCATTTACAAATTCTTCAAAAATTTCAATTCTTGACATGAAACTCTCTGTTTTCTCTCCGATAATCCCCTAATTAGAAACTAATTAATTGTGCAACCACTCAGCTGCGCGCATTAATGGAAAATGGAGTAGTTGGAAGGTCGCATGGAGGTGAATCCATATGAAATCCACGGAGACACCTCAAGTCAATTCGTTGAAACAAGACATTGATGAATCGTTTCTTATCTCGAAGTTCCGTAGAAATTAAAACAAATATTTCACCACCTCAGGTTCTGATATTCTCCGCAGGAATATGATAACCCGTGTGATATGGTTTTAGGAGCAACGACCATAAGAGAAGAACAACGTATTCCTGATGAGTATCAAAATGGTGAAATATTTGTATTATTTTCAACGGAACCTCGAGATAACAAATGATTCACCCATATCGTGCGTCAATGAATTGTCTTGAGGTAAAATCCAAAATATTATCATATCGTATCTGACCTGATTTGACGGACAACAATAACATTTGCCAAGTACATAAATAATATTTACTGTACATATTGACTTAAGAGTAAATAATATTTACTGATCAAGTCGATTTTTTTTGTAGGAGTAGTTTTCATTTACAAAATTTAGTGCGTCCCAAATCTATATCACGACAAAGGAATTCAATAAGTAATAGTTATTCTCACCTATCTTATGGAACAATAATCTGGGTTAAAAGACATACTCAAATAGTCTATTTGTGGCACACAAAAAGAGCAATTGGGTTAATATGTAGAGTTTCGCCAAGAACTTCATGCAGAAATCTATTTTTAGAGCTTGGAACCTTGCCACTGTCATGCATTTATATTTTTCAATGCTTTGAGTAGATGAAAATTGCGATGGTTCGGGACTCGAACTTGGGACTCCCTGCTCTGGTCGCAGGTGTGCTGTTGACTGCACATACTAGATGTGTAGATAGTAGTGTATTTAGAACTCTGGTACGATTTCTTTTAAAATTTAGTTGTTTTCAACTTCTGAGGAATATTTAAATAACAGTATCTAATTTTGTAAATCAGTCTGTGGTCACTATTATAAATAATAATACTGACGGTAATTATTTTTTTTTGTATCAGTATAATTTATAGTAGCAACAATTGACATTGTTTCTACAAACTTCCCATTTGTTGTAATGTTTTGTCTCTCGGGAATAATCTATTTGATGTCACTCGTGAAAAAACATTACATGCACGATTTTTGTGCTTTTTTTTTTGTCAAATTGCATTGAACGTTAAAATTGTATAATTGCAAATATGCATGCCAATTGCACAAACTTCTAAAATATGAAGTTAAGTGATTTATCTTATTTAATTTGCAACATTTTAATAAATTTTGGTTTCGTATTATTTACATTATTTTGTTCTTAATTTTTGCTTGTTAAATTGTTTTGAAATGTATTATGAACGCAATCATTATTATTAAAATGTTTCACAAAAATTAATTAATCTAACAAACACGCAAATACGAAATCCTACAATCAATATCTAACTATAAAATAAAGTCTGCGAACTATTTCATTAGTCCCAGATGAAAACGGTGGTCTATTACTATGATTTCATGTTTCCCCTACAATAAAATTGTATCATTTATATGTCTACATAAAAGGTCGTCAGAAGAAGATTTTAAATAATGGTAAATGTTGATTAAAAAACGTATCACTATCTTGCTCATAACTGGTGATACGGCTTAAAACACGTAAGACATTTTTTTGTAAAAACATCTACGAAATGTGCATTAACTATGTTTACAATAAATTGTATACTCCATGAAGTATTTGCAAAATACTGGTACCTTGAATTGAAATCAAAATATTAGCACATGCACCGATGGGGGTTGTTGGTACTTTACGAGTTAACAAATTTTCATCATCTACGTGAACTTCCAAATTGTTTGTCCATTTTGAACTGAAATGTTTAATTCTTAACATTTTCCGTTCTTGTCATTGCATCACAGGAGGAAATACAAGTATTTGAAAAAAATTCTATCCTAACACAAGGTAAACACTGGAACCATCTTGAGTGAAAGTTATTTGAATCTCGCTCGCTCTCTAGTTCCGCATACGGCTCACAGAGTGCTCTGCTATACTACTACGAGCAATATTTTTACGAAAGATTATTGCGTTATTGTTATTATCTTTGCTGTTGTTTATTGGTTTGGTGAAAAATATTGATAAAATTTGTTGGTTTTGTAAATTCCAGGTCTACGATAGTAAATTAAAATTTTAGAGTTGAAACCATGGAATGAATCCTTAGTAAAATGGATGTAAGGATATGGTAAAGTGGAGAGACGACTTTCGTCAGTTTGTCATTAGTATGGTATTGACTTACCGTATGACCATATGATGAACTGCGGAGTACGAATTTTAATGATTAAATCCGCACTCTCACTCCTACTGTCACAGGAGTGAGAGATTCCTGACAATCCTTCTCTAATTCTAAAATTCATTTCCCAAATACTCGTCACTCAATTATGGGCGGTACTTGACATTACGAAACCAACAAAATCTCTAAAATCAAATATCTCATTAAGAGCATGAAATTACGAAAATTTTAGTGTTTTGATCCCACAGACACGTGAAATCTCTTTTTCTTCCTCCCACATGACCAAACTAATTTATACGAAATCGCTGAATTCTAATTAAAGCTCTCATCAATTTACTTGCGCAATTTTATAGATCATTGCAACTCTGAAATAATATATTACTGCTAAACAGAATAAATATTTTCTATCTTTAAAAAATGTGACAAAGTAACATTCCTACACAAAAGCTATATTCATTGTAATTACAATATACAAATTCAAATTTTTAATAGTTGTTCAGCTTCTGTGTTACTTAATAACCAAAACACAAAAAAAGTAAACCATTTTTTTCAAGAAATTAAATAGTTCCTCCAAGGCGGTGACTGTGTAGAGTTTCCGTCACGTTTCACTACAACTAAAGTAAAATGCACAAGCTCCAAGTTTTTTTCAATTTAATAATTAAATTCTTTTATCCCATTAGATACGTGAAATAATACAATAAAATCAAAAAAATAATAATAGAAAATTAGTATTATACGAAGAATCTAAAGATGGTAATGATTAAATACTGCTTTGTATTTAAATAAAAGTTAATTACTACATACTGCATTATAAGTATATGACGTAAGTCAACGATTTTCTATTGCATCTTTTGTCTTAGCTTTTTATTTCATTTCAAGATCTTAAACGTTAGTATGACCACCTCTGCCCCTACAAATAATCTATTCAGCATTTATTCCATAAACCTCTGCCTTAAGGCCCTTGATCGGAATTGATGGGATGGTCCCTTGCTTGCTTCCGGAGAGTAAATTAGTTTATTGTCCTCCACGTGAGTCATGCGCAGTCTGTACTGTTTTTTGACAATAAATTTATGTATCCATTTTGTTTCGTTATTATTTTTTTTAATTTAAATTTTTTTTGCCTTCATGACCGAGTATGTCGAAGATTTCAAAATACTGAAAACAATTATTCTCGGGAAAGTGGACTCCTCGACCTGGGTTCTATAGTTTTTCTTCTGGAACAGGTGGATATAATCTCTTTAGGCCCTAGTCTAGGGACGGCAGTCTTAATATTATTATTGTTAACCAAGGATTTTGAGTTATTTTACCATTCACAATATATTCAGAATATTTTACAGATTTGACAGTAGTACGGATCTATTAAATACCTTTTTTATATTAAAAACAGGTTTTTTCGTATTATAAAGTGCAGCTAACTATTTTATTTCTTATCTTAGAGGGTGCAGAAATGATACATTAACTCTGCTTTACGGCCCTTGATCGGAATTGATGCGATGGTCCCATCCGGAGAGTAAATTAGTTTATTGTCCTCTGCGTGGTAAAATAATGATAAGTAAATAAATAAATGAGAGATACAAGTTTCTAACGAATCTAAGTTAAATAAATATTTTATTTTATTATTCTTGGTTTTTCCACACTTTTCCTCAATTTTAAAGTATACCAGCAGAACTCTGGGTATTGTCCAGGATTTGAAATAAACTTGAAACAATCGTTACCGGACTTTGGAATTTTAATACAATTCGCAAATATAACATAAAAATAAAAATATTTATTTCCTTTGTTGAAAAAAACGTACAAAAATTACATCAAAATTCAAAGAAAATTAGTACTGAGAATTGGTTTTACCTTACAAAGGCTATTAAAACACCTGTCAAAAATTCAGGACGGTTTTTTTAAAATCTTATTTTGCCCCGCGTTGCCTGGGGATCCTACATAACATTCCAATTTCATGCATTAGTTTACATATTTCTCTACTCCCGTGTTATTAAATTAAGTGTTACGAAGAAAACCTGCAAATATTCACACAGATTTCAGTATTGAATGCTAATATGCACGTAAATACGAATTATTTTAAAATCCAGGCGAAAGGAATATACATTTCACGCAGCAAATAAACAAAGCGCGTACTTAAGACCTCTGAATTCTTTCACATTTAGGTTATACACTAAAAAACAATGTTTTTCAAAACCTTTACATTACTTTGCTTCTACGACTCTTTCTCGTAGATTGAACGTTCTGTGGATTGTCCGATTCTCGTAACGCAATTAAACTCTGCCGGACACATTAGTAAGCTTCATACTCAACAGTCGTGCGATTGAAGATTCATATCTACTGATTAGCATCCAACTTCAATAGTTTTACTTTTTCCAGATTTCCATACAACAGCCATTCCGTAGAATTCTTTTATTAGCACAGCTGACTAAAAATTAGTAATTTTATGAAGTGTGTAATTTGTATTCAAGGATGAACGAAGATTTAATTACATAACGATTATTTTAGTTTCGGAACCGGCTCTCTGTTTCGGTTTAGGTCCCCGACGTAGTATTTAACCTCATTTCAACATCTTTGTTTTCCACCAACACATTTCTAGCAATTAAGTTTCTCATACTTATAGACGTGCGTCTCCACAATGACGCCGCCAAGCAATTGAGTGAAGTCCCGGAGCGGCTCCGCCTCTTCATCACAGAGCGAACGAGATCACGTGACTCGGCAACGACCGCGAAGAAAATGTTGACTGTATTGCGAGACTTTTCGCAGTTCCTCACAGTGGCAGCACGGGAGAGACAAGTCCAATCAAAATATTCTTAATACATACTACCCCACGAGCAAAACATGCATTTTATTTTTGTCTCACTATTTCTTTTCCCTCCTAAAAATTTATTGAAAATAATATTTTAATCAATACGTGAGAATATTTAACGCGAATAATAATTTATCAGAAAAAGGTTTATTAAAAAAATTGATCGTAAATGTATATTTCTAAGGACCACGATGTCGAGTGCTAGTAAGGTCCAACTATGTGAGTTTACTCATCAGGCACATCGTGAAACATTTTGGGGGTGAAACAGCGTCTAGATGGAGTCTAGATTGTTAGAGTATTACAACGACTGTTGTAGGCAGCAGAGGGTAAACTGTTCAATCATCACATCTATATGAACTGATCTACATTTTTTTTCTGCCCCACCGGGAATCGAACCCGGGATAAATCAGTGGAGATCGAGCGCACTAGAGCTATCGGAGGGGCTGACAGTAAATCGCCCGTTTCGTGTTTTATAAATGGTAAGTTAATGAATTAAAAATGTTGCATCAATTAATGATGACTGATGCAACTGGAAATATAGCAGTTGATTTAAATCCGTTAATTATTTAAATTTAAAAAAAACACAGCGGCGAGGAGATTTTTTATATATAGTGTCACTTTGCCCAGAAACAGAATTAAAGGGGAGGGAGACCAGGGACTTCTGACTACCCCCCCCCCCACTTCTATACCTGATGTTTATTCCCAACCAAGGAAAACCAATTTCACCTTCCACGATTGTTAATAATAATTGTCTAAATTAAGCATTAATTTCAACTAATGTGCCAACAATGTTTCATGGAATATATATACACAACCATGATAAGGTACTTTAAAAATCTTTATCATAAAAATAATTTTATAATAGGTAAAGTATATGGTAATATATGTTATATGTAGTTTATATCATATGTCAATACAAAAGGGCCAAAAAATTAGTCCTTTAAATGTCCCTACCAAGTCAAGTAATTATAATATTTTCTTGACAATTTATAAAGTGTATATTGAAATACGAAAAGACAAACTACAAAAGTAGCAAAGAAAAACGACTTGAGTTTTTAGCAGACAGTTTAATTTTGACTCAAATTAATAAAAAAAAATACATATCACAATTTTGTAAAAACAATATTGATAATAAACACACAATAGTAACATTACGCTTTGTCTCTAACACGAAACTTCGTCAGGTAAGCTAGTCCATTGCTAGAAAAGAACCCAAATATTATTTGCGTGTTTATTATCAAAATGTTTTTACAAAATTGTGACATGTATTATTAATATGAGTCGAAATTGAACTTTCAGCTGAATACTCGGGTGATTTTTCATTGTTACTTATATTCAGAAGAGCAGACATGAAAGATCGTTAAAAGCTTCATCAGTTTCTTCCCCTCACTCTATATTTTCTTTAATTCAAACACTGTGCATAGGACCGCAAATATTTCGCCCTAGGAAACTTTCATTCAGGACAACTATGAGTCAGACTACGTCATTTCTTCTTTTTTAATGCCCTTTTTTAATCCCCTTGAACGCCTTGTTTCACGTCCTTTGGGATTCAGAGCTCGAACGCGACATTCTTTTCATTATATGACATCATTTCACAGGCATCAACTTCCCACCACTTGTTTACTCCGCATAGTTAGCGGTTTATTTGATCTAACAATCGGCGAGACTCGAAAGTTGAAATCGGAAGGGTGCCCTATCTGACCCTAATTATGATGTTAATGATAAAAAGCTGCACTTAAATGGATACTTTTGACCTAAGTGTACAAATTCTTCTTGAAAAAAAATCTTATTACCGGGTTGTTAAAATATCACAATAAATAATAAATAACCCATTTCTAAAAAAGGAAGTGGTCAAATCTTTTGGTCCGAATAATAATTTTTCCCTGTAATAGTATAATACTAAATTGTAGATCATAAGTTTTAAACACCAAAAATTATAAACATGGTTTCTCAATTTAGTCTGAAAATTCTATTATGACAAAAACAATACCGCAAATCCTCAGTTTTAATTTTTCCTCTTCTCTTTATTTCAACGACGTCTTTTTTTTTCTTTTTTTTTTTTTTTTTGTGGGATTTTAGGGTTCGTCAACATCGAGGTCTTTTGAGCCCTTAAAACTTGTACAGGTAGGGAAAATGCAGTTACGAACTAAGGAGAGCCGACATGACTCTCCTCGCGTGTGGGACTCGCCGAATGATTCAATCCTACCCACTAAAAGCCCTTCTGAATTACAACATACCAAAACATATATCAAAACATTGAGGACAAAAAATAAGGGGGGGGGGGATAAAAAATGAGGAAAATGAAAGATACTTTAGCCCTAATGGCGTCGGGATCGAAAAGAACAAGGGGTGACCAAGGAAGGTCAGGAAAGAGAAAGGAAGGAGCCTCGCACAAGTAAGTGGAAGTAATGCCAGACTCAGCTCGGGGCCCCGTGTTTGCCAAACACGTACTTACTAGATATAAGTCCCCTGGCGGGGGTACCATGTCGCAGATGCAGTAAGCTCTTTGTTATCCGGCTTACGCTAATCCGACCCTCCATATTATACTGAGAAAACATCGCAGTCATACAAATGATGTATTTTACGTACCGGGGTTGAAGAAAAGCAATTTAACTCTCCGCCTGCATTCTCCTCCATAGGTCCACGATATTAGAGAAAATATTTCCTTGTATTGATTCTCTCTCGTTTACGCAACCCATGACGTCAGATGTGCAAACTACCGAGAGAGACAAGAACGTGAACGTTTTAGAAATCGCGAAAGCTGCGAAAAGTTCAACTTGAGCGGTTTTATAAATATGATTTCTGTGACGTGAGAGGAATTTGTATGTGTCGCAATGCAGTCTCCAAGTAAAATACATTCACGACGAGAAAACCGTGAAACATTTTTCCACTTTTTCACCTCGCATATGTGGTAATATAAATTACATTAATCTATTTCATATTCTATTTTGTACTAGGAGAACTATCCGGCGTTGCCCGGGATTTGAAAATTAAATTAAAATAATACTTGTTGGACATACTGATATTAAAACACCTATCAACATATCTGGATTTTTTTGCTCAAATTTCCCGGAGTTACTCAGTTATATTTCTCTTCTTTCGGGATATTAATTTTTTTCTTTTATTCATTTGAAAAAATTTATACCACGAAGAAAACCCGCAAGAAAACGCACACAGAATTTAATTGATTTAATTAAACTATATGAAATACATAAATTTATTGAAACGAGACGTGATCCATCAATCGTAGAATTGTTGAACTATGTCAGAAATGTGTGCGGTCTTGAGCACAACAAATTGCCAAAGTTTCATCACAATCGGATGAAAGGTATAGGAATGCACAAAGGACAAATAAACACACATTCAATTTTGGATATGAAGACAGTACTTCTGAAGGAGTTTTGTATCAGAAAAGATTACATGAATCACATACTGCGATTTATGTAGAAGTGGAAAGTCACACGCCAACCTAACGAACACAAACTTGATGAAGAAAGCATGGAGTTTTTTTATCACTTGTTCGATTTGTAGTGGTACCCATGCACTATTCACGTGTCACACAGTTTTGCCACCACACCTCCGTATTGGAAATCATTGCAACGCACAAATCATGCGGCCACGCTATTTGTGATGAAATTTGCGTTCTGTTGCCAACGATTATGAACAAAATGTCATTTGAGTTTGTTACAAACTTTCATTTGTGACTTGCTCCACACATCGCTGGGTGACGTCTTAGCGCATATTTAGCTCTTTCAGTTCCATCATACCTACTTTACTGACAAAGGTTTCCTGACACTAACCTCACAAAACATCAGCTGATTACAAAAACGCAGAGCGGTTTTCGAAATGGCAGTTTCCCTTTGAGTTTGAGGTTTATTTCGTTAAAGTTGGCATTATGTTTCTTACTTCTTTGGGCAGCCATAATGAATTTTGTATATCCACTGCTACATGAATCGTAGTATAGTTATTTATATTTTCAGGATGACTAGGTGACAATAGTTTGCAGTGGTGTTTGAATCGCCATACACTATAATTATATCTACCTCACGTAGATAAGGTATTGCACTGCAGTGAGAATTAGTAGATCTTTAGATATTGACGATATCAACAGTTTGAAGGTCATAGATAACAAAAAAAATACGATTCACTTTTCCGTCTTTCTATGTAAGCGTACCATGTCGCATTGCTTTTGTGGGGCTTTACGACATCAAAGGTCATTAGAGTACTAAAATTCTGAACAGGTGGGGAAAATGCAGTTACGCACTAGCAAGAGCCAACTTGACTCTCCCCGCGTGTGGGACTCGCCGAATGACTCAACCGTACCCACTAAAAACACTCCTGAATTACAATATATCAGAACATATCTCGAAACATACATCAAAGCATTGAGGACAAAAAATAAGGGGGGGGCGACAAAACATGAGGAAAATGAAAGATACCATAGTCCTAATGGCGTCGGGATCGAAAAGAACAAGATGTGACGAAGGAAGGTCAGGAAAGAGAAAGGAAGGAGTCTTGCACAAGTAAGTGGAAGTAATGCCAGAGTCAGCTCGGGGCCCCATGTTTGCGAAACACGTACTTACAAGTCCCCAGGGGGGTACCATACCGCAGATACAGTAAGCTCTTTGTTATCCGGCTTACGCTAATCCGGCCCTCCATATTATACTGACAAAACATCGCAGTCATACTAACGTTAGAGTAACAATTAGTCGGTTCTCTGGACCGTGACAGTAGTAACAACTGTTATCCGGCATTTCGTTTCGAAACAAAATAAACATAATAATAATATTCAGGGTTCGGATCGATACGTATATAAAATACGTAAAAATACACTTTAAAAAGTAACTATAATTATACATGTACTTTTTACTAAAAAGTGGAAGTGTAAATTGGGTTAGTTGAATTGTACCACCGAGCTCATACATACAGTATAAGCCATATATCAGTAATAAACATGTTAATTTTATATAATTACAGTTCTTTAACCGNATCTAGATGTGTATAAGAGACAGGGCTTAAAGAGTCGAGGTGGGTGATGCATTGGTCAGCACACCTGCGGCCACAGCAGGAAATCCCGGGTTCGAGTCCCGGTCCGCCGTAATTTTAACCTGGCCGTACATGATGCGAATTCGTAGACACTTTGTCCGTAATCTCTAAATCTCTTGAAACCAATTTCGTAACGTCACGTTTGCCAAAAGTCGAAGAGTCAAAATGGAAAGTTACGCCGTAGTACATCGGAATTAAATAAATAAACGTAGGTAAATCGTTGATAAATGTACGTAGGTAAATCAATAAACAAGCCGCAAAACTGGATAGAGGCGATAATCATCAAAGTAACTTTCTGACATTTATTTCACTTTGCGACTTTACCGCCCTGCACATTCAGACACTTCACTCATAAGTGTGTAGCCTATTCGATTTCGGAATCATCAAATGACGGCCAATCAAATGATTTTTTGCGAATGATTTCTTTCCACACACTGCACTGCGACTGCAGCTGACTCCTCCGCAGGACGGCCAGGACGCTCCCCATGTGTGATGTTTTGCTATCCCATGTGGAGCCAACTAAACACGGCTTTGCGCGAGAAACAGTTGTCACCAAACACGGGGTGCATTTCGCGATGCACTTGTGCTGTAGACAATCCCTTAAGGCCCACAAAAAACTCACAACTACTCCCTGTTCTTCTTGTGTACACTCGTGCAACACCACCGCCATCGTGCACTGGCTGCCTCTGAATGACAGCGTGCCTACGCGGCCTATTCGAGAAGCATACATATGCTGCCATCTGCTGGCAAAAAAATGCGCTCGTAATTTAAAATGGTGTAAGGGAAACTGACATTAGCAACTTTTGTATTGACTTGCCCTCATTTTCTTCTATGACAAGTTAGGCACGTATGTCAAAAAAAAGTAGTGCTAGGTAAAAGTAATATTTTTCTTTTGTAAAGCCAGGGTGAAATAAAATATATTATATCATTTTACAATTTTGTTTGAGATCTCCAACCGTTTTCAAACCTCATAAGTAAGGGCTCTAATGACCTCGCCGTTGACGAGTCCAAAAGTCCCACAAAAGAACTCATAAGTAATCTAGAAAGTGCGACTCTCTGCCCCACGCATCCGTGATAGTTCTGTTTTACTAATGTTTTGTAAATTCATTTTAATTCTTAAACTATGATAAATTATTCGAATCAACAACCTCAAAAATCCTCTTCGTCATGCCTCTTCCCTTTATTTTAATACATGTTTTTAAAGTAGGCAGCCATTGTGTACCTGCCAATTTGGATTTCAAATTTAACGTCGGATTTCGGTACAGCGACTCGCAAAAACCGTTCTGTACAATTTTTTCTGTGCTCTCCTGACTTCTCGTCTTCCGGCCATCGTGCTAAACAACTTAACATATTTCCCGAATGATATTCGTTGACATTTTATTACATCCGAATGCGTTAATTTGAATACAATTCCAACATTTTGCTCTCGGGGATAAAATAATTTTGTATATTGATGGGATAAAACAGATACTGAATGAAATCGATGTGTCAATTCAGAGGATAGAGGGGTTACCGTGCATTTATTTCATTTCCAATTTCCATTCTCTTGCTGTCAGAAATTAACGTTTCACATGTAGCTTGCCTCCGCTACTATTCTCATTGCTTTGGTCGCAGAAATGCACTTTAAATTATATGATAATAGTATTAAAATAAAATAAGTTGTACAATTTTTCTTTCTTTACACGTAGTGTACAAAAGTATTGTAATCGTGAAAATTTTCGATCTCGATAATTTTGACGCAAATATCAGTTTTGAATCCTTCTGAAACCGAAATCCTGGTTACAAGAATTCTGTCCTCTATCTGGAATGTTTGTGCGCAGGTATACCGAGTAAACGGATGTATCAACTTCATTTATTCGTTTCAAGAATTCTTTTATTTTCATGAGAATTTAAAAGTAAAGATATTTGATTATATATATATATATACATACATATACACTCTTCGAAATTGTAACCCAAGAAAAAAATATGGACGAAACCGCACTGGTTTTAAAAGTTTATTGAAAATTATGAGCAGTAAATTAGTTTATGATGACAATAAATTAATAATAATTTTATTTACTTATTGCCAGTTTAATTGGCTTGATGTTGGTACAGGGTTTGTACACAGCATAGTTAATTCTTTTACTTCCCAATCACCCATTAGGGTAATGATGAGTGTACCTCGCATTATTTTCGGATTTCAGAAAACTTAAATTTACCGCCAACATCGGTCAACAAATTCAATTTACTCGCTCTTATGACACTTTGCTGTCCTTTCATCACCGAGCGCGTGGAACGAACATAACCTTGTTTTAGTGTGTTGATTTAACTTTTTGCAGCAAAATCGTTTTTGTGACTTCATATATATTCGGTTTATTTCTTAAATTCGTAGAAATTGGCAATTCCTGTTACGAAAACCATATTGCATTGTTTTCGGTAAAGTTGTAGGACTAAGTATACGTGAAACTAAATAGCGTCGCTTAAAGATTATTTAATAATCGCTTAAGATAATTTTCTCAGTTGTGGTTCAAATCGGTTCTCTCCAGCCCCTCCAGTAGCTCAGGGAAGAAAATCTTTGTTAGCTTTTCACTCCAATGCCCGTTTATATATATAGCTGTGGCTACTGAAAAGCAGATCGACAACCTACTAACAATAGCTCTACAACCCACCTCCTACCGCACCACGTAGATAAACTTGAATAGCACGCTACTTTTCCCATTTTCAAATACCACAATTTCTAAAAAAAAATCTATTTCCAGGATGCCTTGGTAAATCCAAATTTCCAGAAGTTCACGCTTCGAAGATCACGCACCGAAGGGGAAGTCCCATGACTCATGAATATCTAATGTGGCGAAGCTCTGAAGCTCCCCTGTGACTGACTCACGTCTCCCTCCTACACCCCCCCCCCACTCCCAAACCCAGCGGACTCATCAATATTCAACCCCTTTCACCCTCCCTCCAAGTACGAGGGGATTAAAAACAGAAAGGGTCACAATTGACCTTTCGGAAACAAAAACGAAGGTATAAGTTTCGTTGAGTGAGCTCGGAAAAGGAGAAACTCAAACATTAATTTATTACAGTTTAATTAATTACATATTTTAATTAAGATGGGATATAGAGTTTTGGTCATTAAATAATTTGTTAGATTGCAAACGTTTTTACTTTTTACAACGTATCCTACTTTCTTTTCATTTGGTTTTCTTCCCGGTTTTTTTCGAGTAGTTGGTTTTTTTTTTCATGACCCGGGTTTTTCTCCGGTTTTCCCTCCCGTAGTGGTAAATTTTCCGTGGGCTTGAATGTTATGAAAACTTTTGTCTTATTACTCTCGAATTTTTACTGCACATAATATCTACAATTTATTTTGGAAGAATAAAGGAAAACCGTACGTACGTATTGAACACTATCTTTTATAAATTTTAAATCCCCTTCTGCCCTTTGGGTTCTTGAACGGAATAGATGGGATGGTCGCTTGCGTGTTTCCGGAGAGTTACTTAATTTATTTTCCCCCACGTGGTCATGCAACAGCATTTTTTACAATAAAGTTTGTTTATTTATTTATTTATTTATTTATAAAGTCTTCCTCAGAGCTCTGCAAATACAATAAATCCGCCGGACACAGAACATGCTGTAACAAAACTCTGCAGCATTTCACCAATCATATTGCTTAGATAGAACACTAAAACTTACGAATGTTTTAGTGAACGAAATTCAAGTTCCCGTCCTAATAATTACTCGCGGTCAAAAATGTACATTTATTTAATACTTTTCGACAAGAGGAGGTTGCGATTTAAAGAAACGTAATTCAGATAAATTCAGTTAAAAACATGTTTTCAGTCTCGGATATCCCGATCTGACCTCTACAAGATATAAGCAAACTTTAAGACTTTGTTTACGGAATGTGAAATATTATAAACCTTAATCAATTATTGTTAGAGGGAAAGATTAATTTTCTTATGTTGAATGAAAATGGGAAACGGGGCCGATATTCGAACTCGGGACTTTCAGCTTAGCGCGCTGATGCGCTTTCCAATCGCGCCTACGCGTTAAGCTGAAGGTCTCGAGTTCGAATCTCGGTCCCGTCTCCCATTTTCATTCAACATAGCATAATTAATCTGTTACCTGGCGGTGTAGTTAACCTCAATTTAAGAGATTTCTGTAGGAAAGAGTATTATTATAGGTTTATTTTAAGATGAAAAAAAAAAACGATTCGCTTCTTACGTTTTAAAACAATTTTAAATGAAAAATTCTAAATGAAAAATCATTACATTTTCTCGTATTTCCTGTTCGAGCAAAAATAAATAAATAAATTTGCATACGTTTATGGTTCGGAAGAAATATTCAATTTTTGTTTCCAAATCACATCTCGTAAGTTATTTTATTATTAGCTTTACTTTGCATTAATAAGGCAACACTTAAGCACAAAGAATTAATTAAAAATAAAACGTTTGTTTGTTTACAAGAAAGAAATGAAATCTTAAACTTGAGACTTAGAATTAATGGAGAATGTTGAAGTTAAACGATTTCACAATATTAGTGCAGAGGGTGAAATGTCTAATAAGCTGGACTATTCACTTTATAGTGCCGAGCCTGGACCTACGTAATAATTTGTTGCAATTTTGTTGCTTATTTGTTGGTCAAGAAAAACATTTGTCGCTCTAGTCGTTTCCGAAAAACAGTGTCCTTTCTTTCTCGGAAGCGGGAGTGTGACACATTTCGTTCTTGCGCAACATATAAGCAACAAATTATTCCGCAAACAGCATTCCGTTATCTCTATTGGTTCAGGATATATAAATGTGGATACTCCAGCTTAAGACCACCGTTTCTTGGAAACGCAAGAGCGACACATTTTCTTCTTGGGCAACAAATTAGCTACAAATTATTATGTAGGTCAGGGCTGGGCATTATAAAGCAGATACTCCAGTTTAATAGACATAAGAGTGCAAATAAATGTGTCTTGTTTAATGATTCCGAACGAAAGATACGTCATTCATTTAAAGACTTTACTCGTAAAATGTCTTGCGATTGGAATTAAAAATATGTTACCAATTTAACAAAACAATGAAATATTGAAGTGAAAAGTTGAAATTTAGAGATAGGTTTTCTGTTTCAAAGAGTCTCACTACATTTTTTGATATATTGAAATACTTGTGTTTCATTGGCCTAATGTACGTTCGAACCTTCATTCAATTTAATTTGACATTCATAAAAATATGTCATACTATTAACCTCTATATTTTCAAGATCCATTTAAAATTTGCAATTTTTTAAAATTACATTATTCATGAATATATTTGATTCTGATTAATTTTGTTGAAGTTCAATACAGTACGAGAAGTTTATTTTATATTACGCTTCACTTTTGTGGGATTTTATGAGTAGTTGTGCTATTTACTAGTCATAATTATTTTTTTTAAGAGTAACAACAGCATTAACACAAAATTGAGAATAGTCGCGAAAATGACAGATATAGCATTTTGCTAATATACTCGTTTATCAACTAGAAAAAGTGACATTTTGTTAAACTCCATGTAGACCAAGAACGTCCCAGAAAATTCGAAGAATCTTAACACGACTTCCGTGAGTTTTATTAAATCGTTTTCACACTAATATAAACCGGTCACGTCACTTCGCGAAAAAATAAACATTTTAACTTCGTCGGAGTTTCATTCATTCTCTCCCCCTTCCTCCAACCTTCTTTTGGCAAACACACAACCGTGTCAATGTAGCTCTCTGGAATCCTTAATAAAGAAAAAACCACCGAGGGTGGAATTTCTCATATTTCCAGAAAACACTACGCGCAATTTCTCATAGTAGTTAATACCGATCTAGTCGGTCCCGTGATTGTGTCGTCTCTCTTTCTTTTTCTATCCCCCTACACGAAGAGGCGCGAAAAGAATAACGGCTTGCGCACAAGGGGCTACGAGAATTTACGTGTAGTAGATATGACCGTTATGGAAAATTTTGTGCTCTAGAATCAAGAACTCAACTGGCGGTTCTATTCTTATTAAGGACTCTATAAGGAAATAGTATTGTCGTTAATAACAATGTTATTGTTGAGTAGGACATCGGGTTAGGAACGAACAACGCAGGAAACAGTCGCAGATAGGCACAAATTATAGGATAGGACCATGAAACAAAGATTCAGGAGGAAAGAAAGAGACCGAGGAATGACAATGTTGCAAATCGGATGTAAAGGATATGCGACAATTTAATAATAGATCATTGTTTTTTTAGAATAAATTTAATTGGATTGTTATTGTTAACATGTAATATAATATATTTGTTTCAAAAAAATGTTATTGTTACAATACAATATAAATTACATATGAATTTAGTGTCAAAAAAACAGTCACAAACTGCGTATGACCACGTGGAGGTCAACTGACTAATTTACTCTCCGGAAGCAAGCCAGGGACCATCCCATCAATTCCGATCAAGTTCCCAAAAGCAGAGGCGGATTAAACGTTTCACACAGATCTAATAAAAATAGTTCGGTACGCGTTATAATATTAAACAAATCTGTATTTAATAAAACACAAAAAAGTTATTTCATGAGTACGTATTATTATAAACTATAGATTATTCGGAAAATATTGGTTATAAATCGTAACTGTTAAAATAACTCTAAATGCGATATTTATTGTTTCAATAAATACTAGGCAACAGCTCACAGAGCCTGTATAAAATATTCGCCTGTACCCGAAGGAAAACCGGAGAAAAACTCGGACCAGGATGGGGTTACAGAATTAATGTAGGAAACTGTACCACGGTTGAGATCATATAAAACTAAACTTATATAAATAATACAACACAAGCATGCAGGAAAATAGTTTTGAAATTATCAGCTGTTTAATCACGAATTTTGAGTGTTATTCTATGTCATAGCGTAAATCCAAAATACCATTTTCGTTTTTTATAAATATCATTTCAGATATGGAACGTTTCTATCAATAACTTCTTTGTCTAATATTAATATTAATTAACCCAATCCATCAAGTGATCATTATTGATATCATGAGATTGGTTCAACTGAATTTAAATTTCAGCACTAAAATTATAATCAAATTCAATATATAATTAAGGAATTATTTTGAAGTCATCGTCACGCAGTACAAAAGAAGCCGAAACGTTGCGAAATTTAATTCACGGAACGTAGAGTGTTCGATCGTTAAAGGTCGTAGGTCTTTAATTATCTATAGAATGTAGGGCCCCTCCGTGGCGCATGTGTTAGCGTTGTCGCTTATCACCAACTCATCCCAGGTTCCATTCCTGTCGGGGCCAGAAAGAATAAAAAAATTGTAGCTTTCCATATGAAGCAAATCCTCCTTCCTCTATCCAGCTCCTCCTAGTATCAATAACTCTAACTATTACTAACTACTTCTACTAGCCCGTCCCTACTAAACCTCTACCAACCATCACTCCATGTTGATAATCTTCAATAGCACGCTACATTTCCCAGTTACAAATACTACGAATATCCATCCGTACTAATACATAAATGCGTAATGCGAGAGCGTCTCTGTCTTTTTGCGACTTAATCACAGAATTGATCGTGTTAAAATTTGGTGAGGAGGATAGTTAAGGTGTTCAGGATGAACATAACCTAACTTTTATTTTTCTAATGTGTGAAAAGAAAGATAGAAAACGAGGATGAAGATAAATTTCGATGATATCGGGGGAAAAATCAGACATTTTCACTTACGGTGCCTAAACGGATAGAGATAGGTAACAACAATTACTGGCAATATTGTTAGTCTCAAAGAGTTCAAGAAAAATGTCCGCCACATCATTTGTCCATCTACAAAGGTTAACCTAAATTATCGAAGAAACAAAACGTTATAAAAAAATATAAGTGTTGAAATACTTCAATTTAAGTGAGTAATTTACGAAGGAAAAAAACAATCTCCATCAAATTTAATTAGTTCATAGTTTTGTGCATTTTCGAAGAAAAAAAGTCTTTTAATCGTAAAATTTGGACGAATAGTTTACATTTTACAACAGTTTTAAGGTATGGCACCTCTGAACCGACGGCAAGCCTCCGTGTGCGTCCCAATTTCTGCTTTGAGAACGCCCAATTAAATTTACTACGAATCAAAATAAATTCTGAAATTTCAGGTTAAGTAAACACCGGTGAGATGATAAATGATAAATTAATTGTCAAAAAAACAGTACAGACTGCGCATGACCACGTGGAGGACAATAAACTAATTTACTCTCCGGAAGCAAGCAAGGGACCATCCCATCAATTCCGATCAAGGGCCCTAAGGCAGAGGCGGATTCAAAAAATTTCAGCAAAAGTTCCTAGATAAGATAAAAGGTTAGCTGCGAGTTATAATACATATACAATGTCAATATGTTTGTAATTTAACGCAAATATGTTTGTAAATTTACATGTACAAGTTATTATCGAACTATAGATTATTCTGAGTATAGTGTTTAAAAATCATAAGAGTTGAAA
>NNCF01126372.1:897118-925597 GCA_002313205.1 Laupala kohalensis | reverse complement strand
TAAAATTTTCAATACACAGATCTCTCAAAAACTGTCCTGTAGAAAAAAGAAGTCAAGTCAACATGGCTGCTTTGAATTGTAAAAGTTCTGATGAAAATTCAAAACAAAGCAGCCAAGTTTCAGATTTAATATTACAATAGTATCTTGGCTTCCGAGTTGTTGCCGCATCATCTGTTGAGGTACTGACATTTCGACCTCCATACTAAGGTCTTCTTTACAGCGAATGCCTATTCCATATATTATAATATATGGAAAAGAGTATTTAAGAAAAGAGTTGGGATAAGAAACAGTACCCAGACTACTAGAGTGCAATTTATCTGGGGTGAAAAGACGTAATCAGTACTGCACATACAGGAAAGGCAAAGCATTTGGAAGATGGCCAGCAATAGGAAGGGAGGGAACTTTAGATGTGCACCACACCACCAGCCTACCATATAAAATGAAGTCATTTCACTACAGATAAATTGTGCTGTATCTTAGTTAATTTTAAACAAGCAATACAACTACTTGGACCTGTTTCTGGCCTATTTCCTAATTTCAAAAAAATTTCTAATATTCCCAATATTCTTAAACTATCTAATACTTAGAAATGAATTCGGTGATTTGCCATGCGAGAATTTCTTTCAACAAACAATAGTTCAATTCAATTAAATATAAGCAAAGACACTTCTCAATGTCTTCAAGTTGAACATTTTGTAAAAAGAAGTTTATTTTGATAAAATAAACATTTAACATGGTGTAAATACAATTCTCAGGCTATACTCTTGCCCCAGTCTTAGTAAACTTGTCTTGCAATTACATGCAATCCAAAAAGAATCAAAAGATGTTAACACATTACGCTGATTGACTAGAAAATATTATTCTTTTAAGACAAGGTTGGGAAATAGGCGAATGAGGTATATTGTTAGTTTGACATTATTCGGAAACATAAATAAACAATACTAACCGAGAGTTGCATTAAAAAATGGACACAAGTACACACTCCTCCTCCTCCTCCTCCTCATATGGATATTTGACAGTTCATCCCACCATCTTTTTAGCATCCTCCTCATCGACATCTGCACCACCCATTATTTTCACCTCTTGAGCCAGTTTAAATTCACATCCAGTGGAAGCAATTACATCTGGAACTGACACTCCTTCTGCTACTTCCATTAAAGTCAATCCTTCTTCTGGATCAACACTGAAAACAGCCTGGAAAATAATAGTTCTCATCTCATTACAATGCAGTATGATAAACAATGATTGATGAAACTGATGACACAAAGTAAAGGCCTAACAGAATCACCTAATTAAGATAGAAAAGGAGATAACTGAAAGTGAGATATATAGGCGAAGTAGTAGACTCACTTAACTGGAGTAAAACGTTTAATAAATGACCGAAACACAGGGATGTGGACGAGGGTGCTGGAACGAATTGGCACGGAAACATTGAATTTGGTAGAGAGTGGTGTCAACACATCCAAAGGGAAAGGTCAATTCCCAAACACGCACTGCACTACACCACAGATATAAAATACTTGAAGGAAGGATATTACTATTTTACCCTAACATAGTGTCCCCTCTTTTTACAAAAAAGATACCCAAAGATCTGTGGGGGGACTATATTTGGAGTTTAGGATGGAAAAAATGCTAATTCAAAGTTTTGTGGGTGAAATGAGTGAAGCGAACACAAGACGTATACATAACACAAAGAACAGCAATCGATGATGGCAAAATTTGATGCTCATTCGAAATGGAAACCAAATTGGTTCATGTCATCTAGGAATGACTAATTGCTGTCACTGTGCCAAATGTGACACTTGATTTAGTCAAGAGACTGGGATTTGATAATTGGAACTTTCAACATAACGAAAGTTGGACAATCGAAGATGCTTCGATGCTAACTTTAAACAGAGTTCAAAATTTGCTCAGACACGTGGAAATAAAGCAGCAGCACGAGAATTCAAAGTAGAGCCAAAGTCCATGCAGATCTGGCAGTGTCAAGAGGAGAAGTTGACTGCACAAGTTAGCTCTTCATTTTAAAGTATTTATGATTATACTTACCAGAGCCAACCATTCACATGGAATTTTGAATGAGCATTTCCCTTCAGAAGGACTTTGATGTTACTTAACTTCATATTTTTCTTCTAAATTTTGCCTCTATATATGGGGGGGGGGACATGACAATATTAGGGAAAATATGGTAACAGCCATTTCAAATTACAACACAAAATTTGAGTTAAAATATTTAAATAATTTAAGTAAATGATTGTCGGAACAAAATTAACTCTTCCTGGAAGCAAATAGTACAGACGTAAAATCTATAAAATACCTTTTCAGTGATTATCATATCCACACAGTTTTTGCCAGTAAGAGGAAGAGTGCACTGAGGCACAATCTTGTGCGAGCCGTCCTTGGCAGAATGTTCCATCGTCACCACTACTTTTGTGCGAGGAGCAGATACAAGATCCATAGCTCCACCCATACCTTTCACTAGTTGACCCTGTAACAGGGTATAGGAAAAAAGAAACAGAAAGAAATAATTAAAAATGTGAAATAAAACAAGGAAATTATTTCAAAACAGGGAATAAAAGAGACAATAACAGAATTATGAACCATTCAATACCATAAACATTTTCAGCTACTTCAAGCTACCTAGTAATATCCAAAAGAGAAATAAAAAATATATAGAATAATAACTCAAGAGACCATCTAAGTCAATCAAACCATAATCCATTTTACAACCTTCAATTGTTTCATCAATTTTTTTTCGCAGAGAGAAATGTTGCTTTCAGAAATAGGCTATACCTTAATATATAAAAATTTAGCATACGTGAGTAAATGTTCTTACAACTTTGAAACACTTGTCCAATTCACATGATTCTTGTTTTAATTCATAGACATGTTCTCAGGAGAGGTTTTAACATATATTTTGTTACGTTAGGAAGTACAGATAATATGCTTTGATGATATTAGTGAATAAAGTCACAAAAAATCTATCTTCAGAGAGAGATGTTTGCGTATGCCACCTAAACAGTTCAAATTAGGCGACAACAATGAGGTAATATTGTTCATCTCAAAGAATTCTACAAAAAAGTCTGCAACAGCACATGTCTATCTACAAAGGTTAACCAAAATTATTAAAAAGTTTTTTAAATACTTCAATTTAAGAGATTAATTCAAGTTGATGAAAATAAATCCTCCCTAAATTAAACGAGTCATAGTAATTTTAGACTTGCTATTTTCACCCATTCTAAATCATAAAAGAGACACGTGTGAAACTGGGGTGGTTGCTCGAGGTCTAATAAGTAGAATGCAAGTATTATAAATAAATTATTAACTCACAGGTATCATCCAATTTGCCAAATCTCCATATTGTGATACTTGCATTGCACCTAAAATCGTCAAATCTATGTGTCCACTGAAATCAAATACCAAACAAAATATTGAATTGCAAGTTGTTGAAATCATACAAAAATTGTATTTAATATGTTTGCAAGAACAGAATGCCATTTCATTGAGGATCATAAAAATATCATTGTAGGACTTAAAATTTGTATACAATTGACTTGTATACAATTTGAAATACGAAAAAATTCTGCAAATTTTTTAACCCTACAGAATCTCTAAAGCTTTGATGAATTAGATAAAGAAATCAATGAAACAAGTCACTATTTTTCGAAAGGAAATCTATTTTCAGAGTTTATTCTTCAGAATTCCTATTCTTCATAAAACATTCACTAATTTTTCAAAATGAGTGGAAGGAATTGTGAGAGATGTCATTACTAAAACATAGTAATGTGGAGAAAAATCTGTCACGAGATTTAATTCCAATGACTCCACTATAAATCCCTGAACTGTTGTGACATTACAGAACATAATTGTTTAAACAAGATTATTAACAAGAAAGTTATTAACATGCGAGTATATATATTTTTTAAAACAGTAAAGGTTCCATTTCAAGAAAAATTAGAAAAATAGTAATGTTTGTTCCATCTCTTTACAGTAGTTTGATGACCAATAGAAGGTTCTGCACATGCACTGTTGTAGAATTGTTTGCTTTGAAATCAGAAACTCATCATGTGATTCAAGTTAATTGAATTACCTACTTACCCTCGAATCATAGCAAAGCTGTCGTCACTACCAAAGAAAGCTGCTCCCTTCTGCACAGTAACAGTTTCTTTGCCTGCATTTATGAGATCTGCATCAACTTCAGTATCATCAAACGGAAAAGGTCCAAGTCCCAGAATTCCATTCTCACTTTGGAGATTAACTGTGATTCCCTCTGGAATGTAATTGCTGGCTAACATAGGCATTCCAATCCCCAAATTTGCTGCGATTAGTTAAGGAAGATGAAATAGAAAGCCACAAAACAGGCGAGTAAATAACCAATTTGAACACGTGATGTTTTGTGAGGACTGATTATATTAAGGTATTTTATGTCTGAGATACTAGACTTAAGTACCTCCCAAAATAATTCAAATGATAGGTTGAACCATTCTGTACCCAGTGGCGATGAATTTTCATACCCTTACAACATGGAACTTTGAATTATTTGACTTTAAATCATAATGGGCTCATATGGAGAAACATTCACAGACTTAGGCTGTCTTTCACCACTCTTCCACTATCTGCTGGGTACTTAGTGAGCGGATAACTATTTGAGTGTTCAATAACAGATAAATAGACTTTGCATCTTTCACCACACTTATCCATTGGCTTAGGTAACTCTTGGTGGCAAACCTTACGGTGATACCAATTTTGCCAGAATTAACAATGATTTGCTTATGAAAGATGAGTATGTAGGGGGCAGTGACACAGTTTGTTTACAAAACACCAGATACTGCCACACAAAATATTACAACGCATACATGTGATCGTCGACAAACGGACTGAAAATGCATGAAACTCAAAGGAAACATTAATTGAAAAATAACAAAGAAAAGAACAATTCCCAAAACTGCAACATCAAAAACTTATCAATTAAGAGTTTTTTAAATCCAACTTTGAATATCTCAAGTGACATTACCACAATTTGAGAGTTTTTTATATTTATTTTCAAGATCATTTATAGCAACTTTTTTTTTTCTTCGAAGAAAGAGGTTATTATTGTAATACAAAAAAGAAATTAACGACTCTTAAGTTTATACAATTTTTCAAAAAAAGTTATTGGCAACCTCCACGACATCAATATTTGAAATATATCTCCCCAATAACGCTAACCATGCACCTATTGGCCGGTTAAAGTTAGCTCTCCGATAACACAGCTATCCAACGGATAGAGCTTGGTGAAAGACAAAATAGCATTACTGGACGGATAAGTTGTCCGAGTAATGCTATCCGACCGATAAGAACGCTGGTGAAAGATGACCTCCTAGTTTTTTGATACTCTGGCAAAAGTACTGGCTCAACATAGCAAATTGAAATAGGAATGCAGTGACATGAAGATTTTCATACCTTCTGGGGCATTTACAAGAATAATTCACCAAAAACTGTGGAAAATACTGTGACTATGGAAATAGCAGCCAAGTCATGTGACTGAAGACAATGCGATCCTTGTCAAAGAAAGAGTCAAATGACAATCTAAACTCATTATCAAGTTTTAAAATTACAAAATAATTGTCCTCATCCAATATTAAAAATTGATAGAATGAATTATTAATTAATGAGAACTACTTTGGTGAATATTTCCAAGTTCCATGAACAGTTGGCAACTTGACTTCAATCAATGCGGATATAATCGTGTGATTAGATCAAGGGCTTCCTAGATGATGTTACCTTCACGGCTCAAACTTTAATGAAGTTTATCACGTTTATTCACCTTCAAAATGAAATTCTTTGAACAGCTCTCTTTAAATAACTGTAAATTGGAACCTGTTTTGATAAGTTTAATATCATTCAGAGAATACACAGATACTATTATTCACAATAATAATTGGGAGCCACAGTATGGCCCTGTATACTGCATTGCTCGACACTCAAAAGACTGGTCCACTCAGTTCCAAATGGAACACTAATTATGTCAGCCATCTATGCATTCAAAATGTAAGTTCAAGGTTATTTTAAAAGGATACCATACATACCATCCTTGAACTCCAAAGCAGCCCTTCGAATAATTCTGTTTCGGCGTTCAAGAGCTGGATTCACTGATGCAACTGTTTGTTTCTTAGGTTTTCTTTTAGTCACACGCTGCAAAACCATACGCTAATTAATTTGATGAAATCAAAACTTTCTTATATTTTACTTTTGTATCTTACCTTCTTACATAAACCATCAACTAAATTATTATTTTCAAAAAAAAACAGTACCAATGACATAAAAAGAATCAAGTCACACCTTGTAGCTTCCACACATTACAACAGTGAGACGAAAATTGTAATCTATGTACCTCAATTCGTTTCTCGTACTTGGGACCAATAATAATTCTATCAACAAATATTCCGGGCACATGTATTTCATCAGGAGAGAGGGCTCCGGCAGGAAGTAATTCTTCGACTTCAACAATAGTAACCGTAGCAGCTTTGCACATTGCTGGATTGAAGTTACGTGCAGACTTCCTAAAGTTTAAATCAAAATTAAATCATATTTCTTTGACCAGGAAATGTCAAATTTCACCCATGCACAGTATTACTAAAGATATATTAGACATCAATTCTGTTGATGTTTCAACTCAGGACATGTTTCTTGGGTACATACTTCAGACTTCAACTACAACTTAGTTAATAGCAGTTTGAGATGGGAGTAGGAATTACAGATCCAAGTCCTGGGATAAAATTGACATTAGAAAACTAGCAATAATTTGCTAAACTTTTTGAGAAGAAAAAANTGGGATAAAATTGACATTAGAAAACTAGCAATAATTTGCTAAACTTTTTGAGAAGAAAAAAATCATATTAATATTAACAACAACCTTCGAAAAATAATAATGAGACACACACAATTTAAAAATAAATAAATTCAGGAGCTATTACCTTGTCTTTTCACGACATTGTAATCTTCGATTATTGGAACAAATAGAATAACTTAAATTTATAAATTAAATAACCTAATTTTCAGGAGATAGAAAAAAATCACTTGCACATTTTAAAGAGATTTCATAAAATATTTTATCATTTAGTATACAAACTTTGGAAATATTATGGGAATTCATTTCTTTGTTAGTTGAGATGAAACACCAGAACTTAAATTTACATTACATAAAACTGCAAAAATCTCCATGTCTACAAATACTTGAAATTTAAAATTAAAAAATGATACACACCTAAAAATCAAATTTCCTTCAGGATCAGCTTTCCAAGCTTTCACCAAAGCAAAGTCACCAGTAATAGCTTCTTCCATAATGTAGTTCCTACCATTAAATATCTCTGAATTTCTCTTCTCACTGGCTATTAAGACACTACCATCAGGAGCATATTTTATAGGTGCACCCCCTTCGTGGATTAAAGTTCCATATGCAGTAGGAGTAAAAAAAGCTGGGATTCCAGCACCTCCAGCTCTTATCCTTTCTGCAAGAGTGCCCTAGAGAGAAACAAATCACTTTGTCAAAATTCAATTAAATGCAACATATACACTCTGTTTTATAATTATCTTACGTCTTAATATACAATAAGTTATTTCAGACACACAATAATACTTCACTAAAATCCGTTTATCATTTGGGACACATTTCACGGGTCCTTCCCCATTGTCAGACTATTTTGACAGACCATCTGCGAACAAACTTCAATCAAATTTTGTTCCATTAAAACTTAAAATATTAACAATTCGAATCAGAAGTTTTAAAAGTCTCCCCAAATGTTTGATTGAATTTGTTGATGGGCAACTCTAAAATTTTCATCTTGCAGTTTCTATTTATCATACAAAAATGGTTGTTCCAGCTGACTTTTGTATCTGTTCTACCCTAAGCTCCTAAAATGTTCTCTTTGTCTGATGCTAACATTTTTTTTGCAGCAAGTACAATTTCTCAGAATCTTAGCATTCAATATTATAGCCAGAGGACCAAGTTAACCTTCCAGTCCAAAGCCGTAGAAAAATAACCTTATTCTTCGTATATCCTTCCGCGAGTGCTGCTACCTCCACCATCGCCTCCATCTTCACACATACAACATATTTTCTTAAAACTAAATCGCCGGGTCTAACAAACCTAACATCGTCGACTGTGACCGAACAATTGTTTATAATTGTTCATGGCTTGCTGTCACGAGCCATATTATAATTAACATACCCTAACATACTAACATAAACGGTGGTGGAGAGAAGAAAATAGTGTGGAACAATATTTCTTTATAACTACCGTAAATATGAAGAGCGAAGAATACGGCTTATATTTTCGGAACCGCAATAATATTTGTAGTATTATGACATTAATTATTTTTTCAAACCCTTGTTGGACCAACTCCTTAACTTTGGCCCCTCAAAATAATGTGTCTGAATAAGTATATACATTTTACTAAAGTATTGATGTCATAAGTATCTTACAATATTCACACATATAGTAAATATATTGTATAATAAATTGTATTAAGATCTCACACTCTGTAATTTTAAAAAATTGACATTACAAATTTGTTGAAAACCAGAAAAAAAGAAGAGAGAAATAAAATTTTTACACACTTTTATATTTACTGTGAACCATTAAAATTCCAAATTGAAGATAATTTAAATTACAGAATTTAATTCATACTCATTACTCAACCTAAACTATGTATTCTGATATGATACATAAAATTAAATAATTTCCCCCTTCTACTTTCAGAGGTATGCCTATTGGTTAAAAAGTGACACAAATTTAAGTTATTAAGAAGACAATTCAAGTTGATTTAATTAAAAATTTCAGATTAGTGTCATCACTCAGATTTCACATTATAAATTCTACATACTACCTAAATAATTTCATATCATATAAATCATATTAATTCCATTTGATGTACTCCATTTACAAGGTTGGTTGACTGCTCCAAGATCAAACTCATTAATTTTTACATTGCACTCACAATTCGCCTTATTCAGCATTCTCCTTCACCTCATATGCTTGGGAAATGCTGAGCGATTTGAAGTTTTATTAACAAAGCTCTCCCTTAAGTGGTGGAATCGATATAGTTATAAGACAGCTTTGCGTATTTATTTAATATATTATATTGTTTGTAAATTTAATTATTATTTTTACCCTTTTATAATTCACTGTTTACTTTAGTTCAGAAATGAACTGTATGCAACACAGAGAATGCACAATTAGAAAAATATACCTCACCAGTACATTATGACAACACACAGATTCTTACCTGTGGAGTAAGCTCTACTTCTAATTCCCCTGCCAAATATTGCCTTTCAAACTCCGCATTCTCTCCAACATAGGAAGCAATTATCCTCTTAATTTGATTTTGCTTCAATAGTAAACCCAGTCCAAAGTCATCAACACCAGCATTATTGCTCACAACAGTTAGATTTTGGGTACCAGCTTCCAACAAGGCCGCAATTAAATTTTCCGGAATACCACATAGTCCAAACCCTTCAGAAAAATTGTCAAAATGGATACACAAGTTACACCTTATTCTAATAATATTAAAAGTATTATATAAAAAGATTCCGAGATTGTATTCTAAATTTACGAACTACACTGTGACCCCACACACCTTAGATGCCACACAGCCCTTAATACTAAAAAACTACACCCCATTACAGGACTGTCATCGTAAAAAATACCTCCAACCAAAATCTTGGAACCATCCGGTATATCTTTCACAGCTTCTATGGCTTGGATATATTGCTTAGAATTTTTTCTACTAGTAGTCGAGGAAAAAGAACACACAAAAACCTAGAAAATAAGACACGTTTATTTTGTTAGAAATATAATTCGACCACATGAAAAACTATCGTTTTGAACTTAGTAATACCTTAGTGAGTGTGTTAGGTGTCACATTCGGTCGAAAAGTGCGTGGAAAACGAAATAATATTCTGCATGTTGAAGAACATGCCATTATGACCATGTTGACTCTTAGCTTCTACAGTTGCTGGTTGTTTGTTTCCAAGCTGAACAGGATTTTCTAGTTTACGTCTGTCCTTGGGAAATATCTACAGGGTTAGATCCTCATACGCACAAGATAACCTTCCACAACCTCCATTACAATATGCAGGCACACCAACCTATGTATTTACACCAACAGTTATGAAAAGAAAACTACCGAGTACTATATGAAAGCAGATGGATTTTTTATCTTAAGTACAATAATGGTATCATAAATTATTACAATTTTCCATTTCTCTAACTGACCAAATGAATAAAATATTCTCCTGATATTTTCCCCCTGTTGGCTTACCTGTTCAACAGAGCGAGGCGGGGAATTTGATTCACGTTCTGATGTTCGTTGCAACTATCCCAATCTCGTTATCTTTTACCAATTGGGACATAGTGGGAAAGGGCTAATAGAGTAATGAAAACAAATAACGTAAAATTAACATTTATATTTTTGTTTCAAAATAAACCAAGTTTTTAATTTTTAGCATAATAATAATAATTCACCTATTATAAAACATAGTGAAAGTTGCTTAACACACATGATGTACTTTACATTTTCAAAACCGTGATTTCACATTTATAAATTACATTTATGAAAAATAATAATGATAATTGACTATCTTAAGAAATAATGATAAAGATGTATACAAATCAGAGGAAAATTAAAGTTCTATAGCTACACAACTATCTACAAATGATAGATTTCATTTCATTTACAACCTTTTGTCAAAGTCTCTTTCATATCTCAACTTGATCTCTGAACAAAGATTTCTCTTTAATATATAAATATGATTAATTCAATTACACTCATTAACATGTTCATTTTATTCACTGAAACATCAATTTTCACTTCAGGCGTCCTGATCTTGCGTCAGTCACAGCACCCCAAAGTTCAATAATGAAATCATCTGTGAATCCAAATTCCTCTAAATCTGAATTATCAATTGCATCAGCAAATTCCATGCTGTTATTCTTCCCTTCAGATTGCTCCCAAATCCTTGTGGCTGCAACAAAATTTAACATAAACAAACATGTAATTTGAACTTAATAATATTTATTAAGGATAGTTTAACCCATCCTCCACAAAAGTTCATTGAGCTGAGAGTCATTGGGCCACATCCCTCCTCCTAATTTTCTTTTTTTATTACTTAAAATTTTAATTGTAATGAGAAGAAAATTTGCTTTGCTTCATAAGTCGCTTTATATGTAATAATACCATAAAAAATATTTTCATTCCTATTTTTATGACCACTCCAATTCTGCCCAGAGGTAAAAGAAGTATCTTGACTTGGTGAGAGCAAATTTACAAATTAAAATAATGGAGGAAAATTATGCTTTTATTATGTTATTGTATTGACATATTTTTAAATGAAAATAAAACATTTTGAATACATATTTTTATTATCTAATAATTCAAAATGTACAATAAACATAAAATATGTTTGAATCATTCATATGAATAATATTTTAAATCATTGTATACATCCATGCAGGTGTTTGTGAAACTAATTCTTTGACTATCTCATTCAAATCTAAATGTTTTGGTGTTTCTTTATGAACCCATGTAAAAACCCATGATTTGTTTATATTTTGTGTGACATTCTTGTAGAAACATGTTAGACCACCATTTTATATGATATAAGAGAAAAAAATGAAGATAGTTTTTTGAAGAAATGAAAGAAAACTTTGAAAGATCACATGTTAAAAAATTTAAAATTAGGTTAAGGAAATGATGGGGAAAAAAATCATTAGAAAATCATTTATTGTTCCATTAAAAAGTTAATAATTTGACGTTGAAATAAATATTTTTTCAGATTCTGCAAATTGAGAAAATGAAATTTTTGAACCATTCAGCTATGTTTATACTAAAAGTTAGTATCCTTAAAAGACTCTTTTAGAAATGCAAATTACTTGAAAATTATTACCGGTGATTACTTCTTTTTGCGAATTACCCAAGTCGCTACCTCCATACTTGGAGAATCATGTATTACACTTTCTCCAACTATCGTACTTTAGAATTGAAAGTTAATTCCCAAATTCTCTGTTGTCTCTGGTCATTTAAACTTACATGGTATATTTATGATGTTATATTAAAATTTTTCCTACATTCATTTCATATGAAATTTCATGATGAAAGTGAAAATTATTTTATTATAATAATTAATTCTTATTATTAAATTTATGATGCAGCATCTACAGGGATGTTGCCATAATAAATTTGATACAAAAGAACAAAATTTTTGCAAGCAGCAGTCATTGAGCATTACTTCTAATACCCTATTCAAGATTAATTTTTTGCAGTAGTTAGCTAATTTTGCTCTGAGTGTATATCAGAAAAATTAGGATACTAAACTGAAACATTCCATGATTTATACTATGAATGAATTAGTACTGAGCAATTAAATAGATCATTAACAGAAGCAATAATTATGAAAAGGGAGTGAAAGAGTCAAACAAAAACTTAGTCTAAGCAATGAGAAAAGTAACCTTTGCCAATCCAAACATTTATTAGTTTTTTAGGGAAGTAAATATTTTATTGATTAGATACTCACCAAGTTCATTGTCATTTATACCAAGAAAGCTGTCCAACAAAATGTTAATTTTTTCAATTCCATGCACCATAACTTCCCCAGGCTAAAACATGGGGAAGAGAGATAAGTTTACAACAATTGTACACAGGAATAAATCAACAATGGTCAGGAAAATTATTTGGAAATATACTCACTGCTTCTTGTATGACTGGAGCACCTAAGGGAGAAAATCTGATGGTTTGCATCTTTTCAATTCCATTTGGGTCTTTCTTACGCACATTACTTCCTCTTTTACCAATGTCTGAAAAAGGGAAATAAAATTATAAAGTTTCTTATTTTTTTCAATAAGTAAAAGAAAAATTAATATTGTTGGTTTTTTCTAGTAGTTTATGAAGCAGTATAGCACTGTCCAACAAGTAGTACCTGGCTCAAAAAATTTGTTTTATGACCCGTGAGTTATAGTACATTTTACATCAAATTTTTCATCAAATGTTTGGGGGCACAAGTTCATTTTTTAAATCAAAGCTGACATATTAATATTCCACATGACATATCCAGTGAGAGAAAATGGAAAATTGAGTTCAGAATTACCTTCGTACTTTACAACATGAAAATATTTTATTATAAATAACTATTTACTTTTTATGAATGATTAATAAATTAACATTTTTGAAATTTAAAGATATATACTACCTAATTTTTCCAACATGAAATAATGTAAGTCTGTCAATGAGAATCAAAAGACTGCATTATAAATAAATAAATATGACCCGTTAGCTTTATTCATTGGGTAACATTTTGCTAACTGGCGTGGTCAATCAAAACTGTATAGAAAATGGCACTGTGGGTTAAGAGAAGTTGAACAGTGCTGAAGTAGTATAAAAATATCCCCTTCTCCTTAACTAGAATTAATTGATGGAGAGAGAGTACTTTATACGAAATATTACTTACTGAAACCATCCTTAAGAGGTTCAATCAGGCGAAGAGTGAATGTACTCTCTTTTGGAATTTCTTTGAGCATTTTAGCTACTTCAAAATGACGTCGACCAATCAGGTTATCATCATTTATTTTTTCAATGTGGTCTCCAACCTAAAGGAAAAAGTTACATTATCATTAGTAGAACAAAAATTTATTCTCAAACAATTTAATGCAGGAAAGTCCCTTTAAAATAACAATTTATTAATTTAATATGTGAGTATGATTTGTTTGATATTATGTATAGCTATCAGGAATGAGATTGTTATAGTAACAACAAACTTTCTTTTCTTACACTTGTAACAACCACATGTGTAATTATCTCATAATTAACCGACAAAGTTAATAACCTACAAAAACAACAAATAGCTTACAAAAATGTATAAATCATGAACAAAACATTTCTGAAAGCTTATCTGAACTCCCAATTAATCGCCAATAAAAGATACACCAACAGGTACTGTATTTTTTTTTCAGCTGATATTTGCGGTTCAAATAATTTCCTTCTTCTTTTACAATCAGTTCAAGATTTATGATATTCAAAGCATGAATGATTGAAAATCTACAACTTTAATTTTTCCTATCCTTTTCCCCATACCCACAATTTTTGTCTGTCATTATTCACTTCTAGAGGCAAGGGGACGGAAGAAATGCAAGGAGACGACCTCAGCATACAAGTGTTCTTTTGTATTCATTAAGGAAACCACAAATACACTTTTTTTGAGCGCACATTTAAATATTTCTTACATGCTATAACATATTACTTATTTATATACCTATAGCTACTGACGATGCTTATCTACATCATACCACGTTTCTTTCTTTCAATCTCTGATCGATCCCCCTCTCAAAAAAAAAAAAATTGCAACGGTTCGTCTTATCCGGTGACGAAAGAGTTCTAGTTCAGATATACGCATCACGTGACTTCGTGATAGCTGCGCCTGTCCGTCCAACGCACGTCGGTACACCGCTACGGTGGAGGCAGGTTCGCATCACCTCAAATGCCACACGGATTTTTCTTCGTCATAACTCAGCACATTTGATTGAATAATCTCACAGTAACGAGAATTGAAGATGTGAAATTAAATCAAAACTGTGTACCAAATGATGATAGCATTACTTCACGACGGTCTTATGAAGATAAATGATTCAAATGTGAAATCTGATGGTACCTCAGTCAATTCTTAGTGAACAAGGTACTTTAACATTGTATCGACCATTGCAAATATGTTGAGTTTTTGCAACATTTCACTTCTAGTACGTGTCCGCTCCTTGAAACCGGAAGGGAAAGTTGGTGGTGGGGGCTCCCTACTAAAAATAAATTTAATTCAAGTACTACAAGATCTACAAAATATATTGTTAATTAATTTGCAACTAATAATATGAATTTTAATTCATATGTTCAGGTCAGAAAAAAGTTCTTGAGATGTGATCATGCAAGTCCCAACGTTTCGAAATGAATTGTTCATCAGGAATTGAAATAAACAATATATACTAAAAAAATCAAATATTGTATGAATACAATAAGATAATAAAAAAGTATGAATGAAAAAATAGAAATTTTTTTCTTTTTACTTTCTCATAAAACTAGTATATAAAAAGTTTTGTAATCGTGAAAAACATTCGATAGCGAGATTTCGACGGAAATACCCGTTTTAGCGCTCTCTGATTCTGAAAAAGTGGTATTTGGCAAAACGTCCGTCCGTCTGTCTGTGTGCAGCGATTCTGAGTAAACGGACAATTTAATTCGCATTTCGTATTTACGGTAGAATTTACTTGTTGTCGATGCATGTGTTGCAATTTTTTAACTTTAAAACAAAGTGTACTTCACATAAAGGTCAAAGTACTTTTTCGAATATTTCTCAAAAATCGCCCCAACAATTTTGCTTAAAATTTCTGTACGTAAAGTACAATTAGTATGCATTACATCAGCATTGGTGGCATTCCGCTTGAAAGTTTAATATAGACGCAATAAAATAATTTATGTCTGCTACATTAACACATTAGTTTGCTGTTTCAAGAAGCTTGAATAATATTAGCAGTGTAAATGGATCAAGCAGGCGTAGAATACACTTTTCGTAAATTGAAACGAAATATAAGATAATGATAAAATACATAGGACAATAAACGCACTATAGGTACGAAAATACATCAANATTTACATAACACTTTTACGATATTTATAAAACTGATATGTCATTATATGTTTTGAAATAATATTCTGAATATTTATTTTACTTTCAAATTTCAAATAAAAGACAGTAATAAGTTCATGTAGCGACTTTGAGCATGAAAATATAGCACTGGAAGACGGCCAAAATATAGAGGACCGCGCCAGAAATGACTCTTTCACCATAGAATTTTTTCTCACTCTATGCTGCAGACGAAGAAACGTATATGAGAGTATGTGCAATGGTTTTGCACCACTAGTTTAATTTATCGAAGTTAATTAAATACTCTACAGTAACGTCATCAATAAATCAATTTCATACAAAACATCTTCATTATAATGTAACTTCATCAATACATTTTATGTGAGAAGTCTGCTCCACGCCAGGGCGCCAATCTCTGACAACGGTCATGTTTGTGAGCTGCTTTATTTTTAAGTTTTATAAACACTTAAATGTACTCAGTGGCGGATCTAGTGGGGGGACAAAGCGGGCTATAGACTCCCTCCCCATTGGACAACGTTACTCTCAACAGATAAAGGCATACTTCAAACAATTAATAAATTTGGACACTATTTAATATTGTTCATTGTTGATAATCTAATTGATGAATTTTTAAAGAGGATAATATTTATAAAAATTTGTGTTATAAAATCATGATTTTCAAACANCCCCCCCCCCCCACTTCACTATTTCTTGGTTCTACATTGTGACGCCAAAATTGAGACCCTCCCAAGGCATCCGACTCACTCTTATCAGGTATGAGTGCGTGTGCGAATGACAGAACTCACCTGGATGACTTTGAGGTTGTCGATGACACTGCCTTCTTTTATGCGTTTGATGAAAGCATATCCGGCTCCGTTGTCGGTGATGGTAAGTCCGAGGGCATCCTCACTCTTACACAGTTGGATCTCCTTGGGGCGACCTGAGGACAAGAATCTCGGATTAGATCGCCAACTTTTATCTCCTTACCTTTAAAAAATAGTCCAGTCAATGAATGATCATAGAAACTATCAAGAAGGTAGTTTTTTATTCATCGGGGATATGGTGGGAGTAGTTAGGAGGTAAACATACTAAACGTCCTAATGCTTACACCTTACGCTAGGGACCGGAGGGGAGTGAAAAGGTCCCATTTTTTGTTTTTTCGCTCTTATCTCGTTAACAGTAGGTCGTACAAAAATTACTCTTAGCAAAATGAAAGCTTATTAAATTTGCAATAAAATTGCTTCTATTAAGTTTTTCTATATTCCTTATAGTTAGTGAGATATCTGCACAAGAAAATCATTCAATTAACAAAATAAAAAAAAAATTCTTACATTTTTGTTAAACTTTTTCTTCTAACTACGGAATCCTTGGTTTTACAGTAAAAATTACACGAATAAAAGTTGTAGAACATTGAATTACCTTTAAAATGAAATTTTAAAATAGGTTTACTAGTTTATCTTTCCACCCCCCTCCCCGCCCCCCCTAGCGTAAGGTGTAAACATCAGGACTTTTAGTATTTTTACCTCCTAACTCTCTCAACACATTCCCGATGAAAACAAAACTACCCTCTTTAAAACGTTTTACACCCTTTTTTGAATATTCCTTGACTGGACTAAGAATGCTCACATCCGTATTATTAAAGTCTCAGTTTTTTCAGTTATCCAGTTTTCATGTTTTTTATAGAAGTGAGATGAGTCGTTTTTACCTTTTGGGGGTCCAGAATTCATTGTCTATCAGGGGGTTAGTAAAAAAATTAAATCCTTCAACTGGAATTCTTTCGATAAAAATGTTTTGATCTTTTGTGAAATAACTTGCTACGTTAAAATATTCTTATTTTGCTTATTATTTAAGGTACAGGAAATATTTATATCAGAGAAATATTTATTAATTTTCGGAGTAGTAGAATTGAAAATTTATCACTATAATCAGGACGATAGTTAAAGTATTATTATTTTTTATTGAAAATCTACATTTTTTCGGGGTCCTCAAAAACTTGGGGCCAATGACAAGTGGCCGGAAATGCCGTGTCTAGAAGATTGGTTACATGGATTGAGTGAATATGCATTTAAACTAATTTCGTAATAAATAAATTATGAATGCTAATAATTAGTCGAATATTTTATGTTTCAGAAATGATAGCAATGCCATGAACAATCACCTTATAATCAGTTTCAAAAGTTCGACAATAAATAGACCATTACTGTTTATATTATCTGGCTTTTATTTATCTTATGGGGTGATCGAATCCATCAATGAGGGAATACGGGGAAAGGAGAAATCAAAAAGTGGGGGAGGGGTTCTCTCTTCTCCCTTTCCTCCCCCAAAGATAGGCACTTATTACTAATAAAATATTTTACTCGAATTTTTTTTAGAGATAATAATCTCATTTTGATTTAGATAACGTTGAAGATTTATATCTTTCCCCAGAAGCAAACCGTATTTCAGATTTCTGATCCCGTTATGAGCTGTTTCTTCTTTTTCTGAAGAGTGCTCATCGTATGTGCGCGAAGATTGCGAAATGTTTAAAGAGCGCCGAGAAAAATAACATTCTAGACTCTAACAGCTCTTAACAAGGCAGTTTAGGGGATGATAATGATTCGCTGAACTAAGTTTGTGATTGTATTGGTTTTTATTATGGGTCGAGTCACTCGCTCCGCAAACAAACCTGACCTTAACTTACGAATCAAGAACGCTTCCTTCAACACTGACCTTGCGACCCATGCTGGGAGAAAGAAAGGCTCGGATGAAAAGTCTCGACCAATGGCAACGCTTGTACTAGGGCACCGCCCACTCAGCGCTCGCCATGCCTCCGTGCGCAAATGCGCAACATTTCAAATTACGTGCGCAACGTATGATTTGTGTGTTTTCAGAGACCAATTGCTTCTTTTTTGCAATCACATCTTCGGATTCACAGTGAGAAAGACAAGATCCGGGTAACAAGTCTCGAATCTCAACGATTCATTGGTGCTATTGACTTAAATTATTTTAATTGTTGTATTATATATTTATAATATAATAATAATTTTTTGTCAAAAAAAGCGAATGTTAACTATGTCAAATGTCAATATTTGTAGTATATATGTAGTTTCCCTTACAACCTTCCTCACATACCCTTTTGTTCTTTCTTTGTCTTCGTGTTATTTTTTCTACTCCGGGATACATGATTTTGTGTGTCTTTATGATTTTGTGTTCCTATAAAAGTGCTATAAAACTATGTCAAATATTACTAATTATGTCGAATGATACCTTCTTGGTTACACATAGTTTAGGACAAAATCATATTTCTATGATATTGTAGCTGCAAGTTTGATAAGACTCAAAATTAATCAACAATAAGAAGAGATGCCATAAAAAAGGGAATAAGACTAGTTTTCATCTCTCCTCGATGACACTTTTCTCTCCAGAAGTAAGCAAGGGATCATTTAACAGTTTCCTTAAAGCGCCTGGCCAGAAATCTCGTGGTAGTTGAGGATATCCTAATATTGTTCAGTTCTTCTCAAAACTTGGTGCTAAGAAAACTTGTTTCGTGAACATTGTGTTACAAAACAATTATAACAATATTTAAGGAATGAAAACTATGNAACATTGTGTTACAAAACAATTATAACAATATTTAAGGAATGAAAACTATGAAGATGATATTCAATGGATTAAATGAACAGAAAATTCTTTCAAGTCTCTGAAGTTTAATAAACATTAAATCATATATTTCGCAACATAATGGCCCGCAAAGATATTAGTGATGTGCAAATATTTTTGAGTTAAAAGAATGAAAATCTTTTAGGAAAACTTAAAAACATTAACACTAAAGCAATTTCACCCAGCAACGAATTTAACAAACCTCAAATATTTTGAGTTCAAATTATTTATTAAATTATAAAACAATTTTTGTTTACGTCATGCTTTTCACATATCTTTTATAGTTTTTGACGGATTTTCTTCTAATCGAATTCCGTACACATGTGCACATTTGAAATTTTATACATCCAGCTTTACATTCTTTGAATACTATCAATATTTACAGTATCAAGTCCTTCACTAATTATTTTTATAAACATGAGAGAGGTTATCAATGAAAGACTGGGTTTTACGAGTGTCGCGGGAAACAACGTACCCAACTCCGGAAACCTGTATTTTCTTTTCACAATATAATCGTTCCATTAATCCTCAGAAACGAGATACGACCCTCAAACGGTACGATCCCGTACCATTGAATTTCTATGCACGTTCTATAAGATACAAACTCAATGCCGGTACACTAGTTATTGGTGTATCAGGAGAAACTTAGGACGTAGGAACTAGTTAATATTATTTCGCATCATGAAATATGGTGCTTGTTATAACACGGAATTTCGTTAAAGTTTATTATTCGTATATTTCAAAGGTAACAATGACTATTTGTGCTGTTTGATAAGCAGTTGCATATACGTAGAAATTTTTTTTACTATTACCAAAATTGCATATCTGTTTTTCTGCTCATTAAGGAATATCGGAGTAACATTGTTCATAAGTTGTGGAATTTTGGATTAAAAAGTCAATGAAATCTAAACAAAAATAAAAAACGGTGGGGTAGCTATGCGTCTGTTCCCAAATTTCTTGTCCCAGTCTATCTTTTGCCGCGAAGATGTTTTAAAGACTTAAGATTTCGATACAATGGAAAAAGAACACGAGAGTAATTTAATAATAATAATTATTATTATTTTATTCTATATAGATCCTGCAGTTGTCAGCAAAGAAAAGACTTTCATTGCATCTGGAGAGTATTTTTCTCCGTAAATACTCGTAACAATGAAAAATATTTAATGTAAATGTTATCCACAGTTTTGTAGCAAATTATCTTTATGGAATGATATTTCCAGTATTTACGGAGATATTACGAAAATATCTGGCTGGCATATTTTTGTTTTATCATTTATCTGGAACGAAACATTTCATTTGAAAGAAAAATTAATTACAGAAAAAGGATGGAGTCCACGAAAGAGAGTTGGACTACAGAATTCTGCGTTCTTCGTACAAGTTTTTTGAAATTTTCTCATTTCTGCCATTTTTGATACTTACGAGTATCTAAATTAAAATGTTTTCAATTGTGTTCAATATTTNTTGATACTTACGAGTATCTAAATTAAAATGTTTTCAATTGTGTTCAATATTTTAAAATAAATTGGATCCCATTAAAGACAATTTCTTTTGACCTAGTTGATTTTAAAATAAAACGACTTTCAGTATTTTATTACACAGAACTCCAAATTCCGGAAAGCGAAACAAATTGATTCCCCATTAATTTTCGATACGCTTTAGAAGCACACAATCAATTTTGTACATAATAGGAATAACAAATGTCAGTGGATGTCACCATCAGCTTTGTATTTACGTATCCGTGATAGATAACCGCCCNGATAACCGCCCAAAGTACTTTAAAAATTCTTGAGTAGTATTAACTAAACAAATAAGTATTTCTGAATACTGGAAGACATTTTCCGCGAAGGAGACTCCAAAATGGCTGTCGAAATGTCGGCTCTTCAACAAATTCAAATTATGTTTTTGTAAAAGTTCGGGGTCAAGATGAGTATGGGCGTTATGTATTTATTTCATATCTTATTTTACGATCCGATGATATTCTTCGCACGAAACATCATGAAATTGCGTGAAACGGTCCAGAAGAGTTCATTTTAAACTCCAGGACAATGCTGTGTAAGTCCAGTCGGTTTCAGTTATAAAATATTACGTCTAATGTAATATGGTTTCCAAAAGGGAAATATTTTCATAAGAGAATTGCAACACGAATTCGACAATAACGAAAACTCAAAACCATGAACTACGAGAAAGAACAGAAGCATTAATTGGAGTGGACGATGGAACAGTAACCTAATTAGAGAAGAATGCGAAGAACACGCATTCGAGAGTATCGCTATCGAGCTCTTATCTCTTCTCTTATCGGAAGGTCGACGTAGTATAAAAGCTGCGTAGGTGGAGAGAGAACTCACCTGAAGAGGGCCCCTGGGCGCGAAGGACGTCCGTAATCCCAGTTCTGCGATACGAATGAACATATGCGGAGTTTGCAATTGGAAAAAGAAAAGGGTGCTTTTGTATCGGGTTCCAAGCTTCAGCATAAGGGAAAGTAGGGGGGCTGGTCCAAATGATGAATGTTATAAAGTGTTATAAATAGAACGTATTTAATTAATATAACTTCCCTTTAATTTTTATTTACTAGACATTTTTTATTCTAGTGTACATTATGACCAAACGAGTGCATTAATTTTGTTAAATAATAATTCACCATATATAGCCTATATAGATGTATAAATTATGATATACTGAACAGAGATACAAATGATGAAGTTTGAAATATTAGGGTAGCATAGGGCGAAGTGTCACTCCAGTTTTCACACGTATGAGACTGAAAATAGTTGGAGAGCTCAAATAAGAACGAAAATTTATAGAGTATATTCGCTTTACCAGTCTATACAAAAGAAAAATATTACATGTATCTAGCTCTTTATATTTCAAAATTTTTGCAAACGTATTTCTCTGGACCTTTGCCCCAACATACAAAAATTAGCTTATGCCTGGATGACTATGTTGTTCAGGGTGAATGCCGAAGATAGGAGTGTAAATGTGAACGTAAGATATGTTACAGGAGTAGATTATAGTCTTGGTAAAAACTTTAAGTATAAATTAAATTTTCTATCTGTGTAGAAGAAAAACCTGCAAAAAGATAATAAAGGTTGCAATGAATCACAGCTTGAAAACTTGAAATCTCGTGGTCACCAGAGTATTTGAGAAACTCGTAAGGACTGCGATAAAAACTCAACTGGAAGTATAATTACGTAACTTTTTTTGATGTACTATGTGTGACTTCAGTTATCTCTCGACCGTGAGGGACAATCTGTATTGTCCGGAAGATATTTTTCGTCATGGGTTTCTTCAAGAGTACGAAGGATTTGAGAAACAAAATAATTTGAAACACGTCTGGAAAACATAAGTACTTCCAACTCTTAGTATGAAAATGTAACAAATAGACTGAACTACCCGATGATAAATTAAATATATGTCAGTTTCGAAAATCAAACTACATCAGCGAAAAGAAGAGATTAGAAATACTAATTTATTCGCACTTTCAACATATGAGAACTATTTGAATCTTTAATTGAAATATTTCAAACGCATTTTGTTTATAAATGTCTTGTACGAGTAAATGCATATTTCAAAGCTTTTTTTTTTCGTTTTTAACAAAAAAAAAGTAATTATGCGAAGTTATGAACAATGTTTTTCTCATAGGTTAGAGGTTTTAAAGCTACAAAATTGGTTTTGTTACAAAAATTATGTCAAAATAGTCAGGGACGTTAATCTTCATTAATTTGTAAGAGATAGCAGATTTTATTCAGATTTTTATTAAATGTTGTGAAACGGAAATACGTAGCGCTGACAATCGCGGTATTAATATATAATTCGTATTCTTTATTGATTATCTGCTATTGATTAAAACTGAGCTTTGCAACGAGACATATTTTGTAGTTTTTCAAACATCCACCATCGAGTTGATTATGGCAATGACAAGATCCAAAGATTACTCAGTCACGAAAGTAGTAGCGTGACTACCAGACAATCGGAGAACACATCTAATACTTTTAATCCATCATTTATTTTTACGATGAATAATCACAAGAAAATTACTCGAAATTATCATTTATGGTATCATTTATTTTTATACGTATTAATCAAGCTCTGATTGCACAAAATATACACAAAATGTTTATAATAATAATAATTATTATTATTATTATTATAATGTACTTGATGATACGCCTAGTACAAATTGTTTACGGAAGGAATACTTTCCGCATCATGCATTTCGATACTTTTACGATTATGGAATAATATATTAAGGGGAGAAAGGAATACATACGTACTAAATAACACTCTGCGATAGCATTTTTTGTATTAAAATATTATTTTTATCCGTTAATTTTTGTTAAAAAAACTTATATCGAAATATTAAAAAATACGAAAAACAGGTTATTATAACACGACCAAATCTGCCTTATGTCGTGCACTCCCCGTTTTCTTTAACGCGTGTCAGTTAATATAAAAAGATATCAGCCCAAAAATCTGGGTTCATCCAGAAAGTTGTTGACACATTTAACGTATTCGTATTAAAGAACTAAACAAGTGGAGATTCACCTTTACAGTTCACCATGTTACCGTTATATTTATACATGAAAAAGTCATGCCAGAGCATACATAATCTACTTCCTATCACAAATTTAAAAAGCATACTGTACAAGCCGTTTATAATACACAAGAGCACATGGACCAGTGGATGAAATATTGGAAAATTTGTCGAAATATCAAATTTTAACACAAAATATAAACATTCATACATACATAAATGTTTTTCCGTGTTACGGATGTATCTTATCCGTTGTTTACAACAATCGACTCAGAGAATATTAGTTCTCAACTCTATTGTGAAACAACTTAAGATGATAGACACTCGTTGGAACTTGACATACTTGTCAAAACATTATAGAAGTTCAAAAATGACATGAGAATGCTTCAATAAAGTATTTAAGAATGACAGCAATAATTATTCAACTGTAAACAAAGAGGTTGGTTAAAGCAACCTTATTTCAATTTCATTTCAAATACCTTCAATATTGAAAATGGATAAATGGATAACAGCACATATTTCTTAAATAACGTCTTTTAAAATATTAAATCCGCCATGGTCTTTCGTTCATTGATCGGAATTGATGGAATGGTCCCTTGCTTGTTCCCGAAGAATAATTGTTTATTACCACTTACGTGGTCATACGCAGATTGTAACTGATTTATGTCAATACAAATCATTTAATTAGTTAAGCAGACTAATTTTTGTAATTTTTATAAAATTAAAAAAATTATAGATTAGTGAATTTTTATTTATATTTTTCTTCATTTTTTTAGTTAAATCCCAGTTTCTCGGCTAAGCACGCCACTACCTGGGTTCGGGTTTCGTCAATTCGGGTCATTCGGGAATCGCTCTATATAATTCCCTGCCCAAGAATATAAAAGACACTGAAATTGAATATCTTCAAATCCGCGGTTAAAAGCTACCTCCTGCACAAGTGCTTCTACACTGTAAAAGAATTTATTGATTTTAATAAAAGTTAAATTCGTCTTGTACTTTATCACGCCATTGCTGTAGCACTTTTTAAATAACTTATAACAATTTCAAAAACTATTTTCTTGCATGATTGTGTTGCCGTATGGCTCATATTAATTTAGTTTTATGTGTACTCAACTTTGGCACGGTTGTGTACATTAATTCTGTAGCCCCATCCTGGCCCGGGTTTTTCTCCGTTTTTCCTTCGGGTAGAGGCGGATTTCTTATACAGGTTCTCTAGGCTTTGTCTAGGGGCGTGTTTATTGTAACAATAAATCGTGAATTTAGTGTTTTTTCAACTCTTATGATTTTTAAACACTATACTCAGAATAATCTATAGTTCGATAATAACTTGTACATGTAAATTTACAAACATATTTGCGTAAAATTACAAACATATTGACATTATATATGTATTATAACTCGCAGCTAACTTTTTATCTTATCTAGGAACTTTTGCTGAAATTTTTGAATCCGCCTCTGCCTTAGGGCCCTTGATCGGAATTGATGGGATGGTCCCTTGCTTGCTTCCGGAGAGTAAATTAGTTTATTGTCCTCCACGTGGTCATACGCAGTCTGTACTGTTTTTTGACAATAAATTTATTATTATTATTAATTTTGTTTCGTCCTCTGCGAACTGTCTACTATCTAAATTTTGTCTAATTAACTTTGTGTATTAACATTATATCTGTAACATATTTCTCAAATATTTTGTATTAAGTGAGCGTCTATGAGTGTGTGATAACTCTCAGTCAAATGAACATAGCGACGAGCCGGGAATCGAACCCGGGATATGCTTAGATCGCCGGGGTATTAACCACTAAACAACCCGTTCGCCTTTTTCGATTCGATTCCGGGCTCGTCGCCATTTTCATCTGAATCAAAGTTATCACATATCTTCTCCACGTGTAGGTCCACGGAAGAAATATGTCTACTAGCTGAATATTCGGTTATCCGGATTTATTAAGACTTATCTTCTTCTACTCAGGAAAAATTAAAAACTAACCATATTGTGAGATAAAAAAACGTGTACTTACTGGGTTTTAAAAACTGTACAGCATCCTAATTTTTCAAATTTATAGTAATACAAATGTAATATAAAACGTTTCTGTATACACTTCACCATCTCCCGGGAGCCGCGTCGATCGAATTTTCGCTTCCGAGGCACGACGCGGCTGCATCATTTCATTAAAATTCTTGTAAAATCTAAACTACTCGTCGAAATTTTACGATTTAAAGACATTTTTATCCTTGTTAAATGCACATCAATTGATTTATTAAATTTGATGATGATTGATTTTTCCTTCTTAAATTATTTTCTTAAATTGAAGTATTTTAACACTTCAATTTGTAATAACGTTTTATCGAAATTTTTCGTTTATTTTTGTAGAAGGACGTATGCTGTCGCGGACTTTTTTGTAGAACTCGTAGAGGCGCACAATATTACCATTCATATATGTCACCTATCCCTCACCGTTTAGGCAGCGTAAGCGAATATAACTCTCTTTCTTTCCGATTTGGTCAACATTTATTGTCAGAAATCATTATCTATCTTTCTTATTACACATTTTTAAAATAAAAGTTAGCCTATGTTTATCAACATCTACTTGCCAAACTTCATCATCGGTTCTGTGGTTTAGTCGTGAACAGGTAGCAAACGGACAGACACACTTTCGCGTGTCGTATTTACTTATTAGTATGATGAGAACGTTGAATTTTGCGTAAGAGCACGCGTAAAACCAAGGACCGCCACTAGATACACCTATGCACGAAGGGTTGCATTTCGAGTGTCAAACGGTTGCTTGCCCTACAGCAGGGTCAGTGTGCGTCGCCGACAAACCAGCGCGGGGTAACTGTTCTCGCAATTTTCTCCGAGACGCTCACGTCTTTAGGAAACGGGGCAGTCGTTCTTGTCACGGATCACGGGTTCTCGGATGATGAGATCACAGAGCACTTGCTGGATACGAGTGGCCTCATACGTAATACATAAGTTCATCGACCATACGTCCCGATTATGCTTTATCAAAATGATTAGCCGACACGGCACTGTTCAGTGTTGTGGGTTCAACTCCGGCCTCAGGTGTGGAAGTGATTCCTTGATCTAAACACCAATCACTGCCAGATTTACTGACCGTCACTATCCTAATGTAAATAAGTTTGGCTTCGCGACAGTTAACTTTTTAGTTTCGTTTTATTTTTTTTATGAATATTTCTGACACTGTTAGCATGATTTTGGAAATTACATAATACTTTTTATATCACTAGTCACTAACATTCTGCTATCTCATTCTTCGACACTGTAATATTACTCATCTCAATAACTACTTATAACCATCGTTACAGATTACGGAATGGATGTGGTGATACTATCGTATAAGTTGTTCAGCCGTGATGAAGATATAGAATACATCGAAATGTTGCTTCATCATGAATTGGAGCTCTTTGAATATTGACCTGAAGGTAAAATACCCTAACTCGTTAATGTAGAGGCCTTAAATCAGATAAACGATTTTTTACACCAGTTCATATATTAAAACGTTACCAAAAAGTCTTCAGTTATTTTCTAACATCAAAATTGCGATACGGGAATGAATACTTATCAGGTCAATACGAATAACTGAGACTATTTCTTTCTGAAGTCGACGAAAAACATTAGATCAGACTGGCAAAAAGCATGTAACTGAAATGAAGGGTTACATTTACTTATGTTTGTATGAAATTAGTTGGCGCTTTAATTATTCAATGCGTTTCTAATGGATCTGATAAGGTGTATCTTATTTGTATTAGAATCTAGTGTAATTGATTAATTAGTAAATTAGATATGACAATTTGATAAAACATACAAAATAAATTTAAGTTGTAACGTCCCCATAATCTTAAAATTCCACATACATACAAATTTTGAATAATAAACTTTTTTATCAGCGCGTTGCTCACATGTATAGTTTTTTGTCGTAACTTTGTTTCGTTATAGCTGGAAAACCCCTTTCCTCAAGGTATTTTTTTGTAACCCTTCATTATCATGGTCATAAAAGAATAAAAAACATGATTCCTACCGATACTACTCTGCGGGTCATATCTATCAGCCACGTCACTGGTATCTCTCCTAATAAAGTGATTTTATTACTATCGTTTACGTGATTAATGCTCTGGTCCCGTTACATGAATTCCGTAACAAATAAAGGCGTACTCGAAAGACGGGAGCAGGGTGGGATAATTCTCTCCTCAATAATTCCCAAAATGAAATATAAAATAATTTACACGAATACCTTTCAAATAATATACTTGGTCATCAGATACACCCAGAAAATTTAACATACATTTAATTAATTTTTAACATAAAATTGGAAATCGTGATATCACCGCGACTCCAGCATAAGGTGCAATTGTCGTCTCCAGTCCACGTTAATTGAGAAATAACTGGCGAGCTCAATCGCCCCTAGAAACCGTTCGTTTCAATGCACTTATTGCAGAAATGAGAAGATGCATCCACTGTACCTCCTAATAGAACCTTGTCCCCCGAAACTCCCGCTCAAAAACATACCACAATAAATGCTGACTCCACTAAAATATTGAAAGGACCAATATGTCGGTTCAGTGGCGAATCTATGGAGGGTGGAGCTAAGGGGGTTATAACCCCCCTTCTCCCATTGGACCTGAACTTTCAACAGATACTA